>JAUJEN010000176.1:0-489136 GCA_030448925.1 Citrus cavaleriei
ATCATACTTCGTTCAGTTACACGTATTATGGAGTTAATCGATTCATAACTACTCTACCTGCAGCACCTGATCTTCAGATCAGTCCTCATTCTCCTCTGAAATACTCTGCAATTCTAACTGCATCAACAAAAAGTTTGCTCTCCAACTCTTCAATCAGAGCTTTCACGTTTTTTTTCAATTCTGTCTCAGATCAGCCTCTCTCTGGCTTGATTCAGATTTAGCACCTTCTAATTGATGTATACTTCTAATCTACCATTATTATCGAATATATTCCTTCCTGGTACCTGGTCTCAAGAAGCATCTAATGCAGATCTTAGTTACTGGCGCAATTCATTCTAGCAAGATCAAGCTCCTTGCTTTGAAACATCTGTTTCTTCATTTCTCTCTCATTCTTTTGGAAAGGTGAACATCTTATAGATTCCGCCAATTTGTTGCTACACTATTAGAAGTAGATCATTCTAGAGTTTTGCTTACAAGTTCCTCCAATGATTCTTCGAGCTTTTGACTGCTCCAGCTCCAATGATAAAGTATTATTATAAGCCTCTGTGGCCTTGATACCATCTGATGTAACATTTCAAATTCGCATTTGCAGTTTGCTGGCTACATTTGAGATTTAATTTGTCCTGAAACCTGGATTGAATTCTTTACCGTAGCTAAAGCTTCGTTTTCAGTTTTTCCAACAAGGGATAAAGTTTCAGTAAGTTCTATTCTCAAGTTCTGCATTTGGCATAACCACAGACTCACATGTAGTTTGGGCAGCTTCAGACTCTGCCTTTTCCAGCTGGTGAGCCTCTGAATTTCATTCATGGCTGGAACCAAGGCAGCAGAATCCATAAGACTGCGACTGGACATCATCAGATGCTGTGCTTTATCCTAGATCCTGTGAGCATCTGAGCTCTTCAACTCGTGTATCCTCCAAGTAGTAATCTCGGTAACTGTTGCTGAGATTCCTCGAGCCCTTGCTGACATGGCTCAGGAGCCTTCTTCGCCCATATCAGCCTCTTGCTGAGCTGCGCCCCTCTTCCAGAAGAAGCATTCAGTTGTTCATACCTTCTTGAGATCCTCTTGAGAGTTAGGCTGAAGCTGGGATTCCTAGTTGAACTTACTCTGCTTGGTAGCTTTTTAGAGTTCCTAAACAAAGAGCAGATATCAGCGAGAAAGTGACATTAAGGAACCTTTGTGGCAATTAATAGGGTAAGAAATTATTATGCTCAAAAAAAATTTGAATTGTCAAAGAAAAAAGTTCTACAATTAAAAATTAAATAAATGCCAATCTGCAGTTTATTACTTAACAGAAGAAGAAAGCATCTATTAGTCCGTAAATTCGTAAATTCCCTATGCAATACGAGAAAGCAGATTGAAACAGTATCAGTTATATAAATAATGGGAGGAAATTACCTCCAATGCGGACTCCTAAGTGATTTCACGTTCAACAACTTTAGGACTTCCTTTTGGTGTTTTATTCATGGGACTTGCGGCAGATAAAACAAGAGTCTGAATCTGATCCTAGCAGTTTTGAGTTGGCGAGCAGTTAGGGAGTGTTGCAAGAGATTTTTCTTTGAGGCCACTTCTGAAGAACTGGTTTTTCTGTTGTCAAAACCAGTAGGATGAAAACAGAATAGAAAAGAATGCATAAAATCACTGGAAGCATCCGGTTACAACAACTAATGCAAAACAAAAAGAGACTGCATGTATGTTAAAACAAATGAGTGAAATAAAATATTCAACACGAATTAACAATTTCACTCTGGTGTTAAATAGTGACAGTAACAGATTTACTATCAATAATATGTTGTTTCCAAAGAATGTGCCCACATTCACAGCTCATCAAAACAAAATGGTTTCATCAAAATTGTAATACATTAATATAGCAATAGGCTGGCGGCAATTTGGCGTTGGTGCTCCTCAATACCTGAAGTTTTAAGACCAGTAAATCCAATAGATGAGATTAATACTAGAAGTGCCAGTACGGATGGTAAGGTTTAATCCGATCTGCTTCAATCCAGTTTCCACCTGAATCATGAAAGAGTAGCTGTGAATAATGCAGCAGAAGCTTGAAATCAGATTAGATTCTTTTAGAATTTCATGCTATTTGTGTGAATTCATTAACAGAAATTCGCATAAAATGCAAAAGCAAGTGAAGTCAGAAACAGGAATAGTGAATAAAAAAGCTGCCTAAAACAATAAGAAACTGGTAGGGCCCATTTTTGATTTCAAGATCAGAATAACAGTACAATTAAAAAAAAAAATCCCAGCTGCAGAATTTAACTTGAGAACAGTGTTTATCATAGAAAAATAAATTCCTGGAAACCAAAAGCACTTTAATAAGTGACAATGTTACCTTGCTTTTGGTGTCTGCCATAAGCTATATCCGCTCTGCCAGAAGTGGAAAATAAATGGCCTCTCCTTCAAATCAAACCCCACCTGACACAACATACCTGCAAATGTTCAGAGAGTAACATTTGGCTGGGAAAAGAAGAATGAAAAGAGAAACTAATATATATGTGAGCATTGGAAGAATAGGCATAATGGTCTGCAAACGACAGCCACTTCTAATCACTATGCAAAAGCCTAACAAACAAACAAACAATACAGTCGCTTCAAAGAAACTCCATGGAAACTACTCCCACTACCACCAACCATAAACCAGAAGACAAAGACAAAATTGAAAATAAAGAAAAAAGTTGCAATCAAATGAGTTCATAAAATATCATAAGGAAAACCAGCTTTTGCAACTTTTTATCACTTTTTTTTTACTCCAGTACTTGAATAGTGCTAACCAAAAAGAAAAGAAAAAAGTATTATTGACCCAAGTCACAATGGGCCAGCAATACATAAAATGGGTGTTGACAGTACACATGGGTGTTTACAATTTTAATTTGCAGATATGCTAATGACATAAACCGGATCATCTTCTTCTTAAGCTTTATTTAATAGCACCAAATATACCATATTTCAGCTCCAAATACTAAAGCAATTTTCTTTTTAATTTTTTTATTTAAAGTATTTCTCATGCGGTGTGTTCTTCTAAAGTTTACTGATTAAAATGAAAAGAAAGAAAAGCTCATTCAACCTGGAAACTGGGAATTTAAAGTTGGAAAAAGGAAAACTACCAAATCTTGAAAGAACCATACAATTTTTTAACTAAAAGTACACAGAAACAAGAAATCATATACATAGAAAAAAAAAAAACTTAGATCGATGGAAACTCAACTTGCTGTATATCAAGTTGGCACTGAAATAAAGCTAAAGCATAGAGCCAAGAAACTAAAATAACTTCTCGTTTCAAAATACCACCAACACGCACTTATAAGGAACCAAGCAAAATAAATTAAAATAAAATAAAAACCAAAAACTGCAGCACTCAGAGCAAACCTATGAACTTCTCACATTTCTTCATTTCTAACAAACCTACTTTCCCACATATTTCATTTCTAAGTAGCTCAAAATAAAAAAGACCAAAAAGAGCCGCCATCATCATCATTACTATCAAAAAGTATAAGCCAAACCCAGAACCCGGATACTGACAACATCTTTAAAAAAGCGAAAAAAAAAGAGAACATTAACAATGTTTGATGGAACATAAAGCACTTCACCTGAAGAAATCAATGTTCGCTAGCTCCGGCTGTTTGAATTCCACTACTGTTAGTTACTGTTTGGAGTTGAAAAACCCTTAAGAGAGAGAGAGATTAAATGTGGGAAGCCAAACGCGGTCTTAAGTGAAGTGGATATAGCTTTGAGCTGCAATGCAATGCAAAGCGCTGCTGCTCAGTTCAGAGTGAGTCTCGTTTCTGTCAGTGGAGAGACCAAGCAAGCTACCAAAAAAAGTTTACTGGGCGTATTTTCTATACATGAGAATGCTTCTTCTACTAACTCCTTCCCCACGCTCTCTCTTCGCACGCGCGCTTTCCACGCTCCATTGCCCTTCACGTGATTTGATGTATGGACTACCGCCTTTGACTGGCTGTGATGCGCCTGCCCATCTGCGTTTACAACTTTACTACTTTCCCCTTTTGAATTTTGAACACTACAAAATTCCTGACGAAAGATTTTTTTTTTTTGTATTTTATTTTTATTATTATCTATTAATTTGTATATTAATATAAATTTTAGAGGAAATAAAAAGACAAATTTAATTATCATAAATTTCTCTAATAATTTCATACTTATTACTATCTATTAATTTTGGTATATAATTTTCAAGTTTCAAAAATTGAGTTATTTTATAATTTAACTCGTTGATTGAGCTTATCAAAATTTAACCGGGAACAGAAAAAAAATTGAATGAAATTAAGTGTAATGGGAATAGAATTTGCATACATGCATTATATTATGGGTCTACATGAAATTTTGATAACGTGTAGAAATCTATATATTATATATTTTGTTAAAATACATATATAAGAGCCTTTTAGGGGCTCAAATTTATACCCCTTGAAGTGATCTCTTTTTAATCTACCGCCTGGCTCAACCGACTTCTCATAAAAAAAAAAAAAAAATTGTGAACTATATTATAAAATTAACAATACTATAATACGAATCATTTGAGGTAATGACTTATGTGATACACAAGAAGGGGATTAGTTGAGTGAAAGTATCACAAAGATCTACCTAATTATTTTCATCTTTTCAACTTATTCTTTCATGTCATGTAATTTATAAAGCAATTTTTAAATATATCACTACTGATTATAATATTGATCAATTTGTATAAAATTATTACTCTTTTTTTCTTTTTAAAATATATTGAATCCAGAAGAAGTCTCTTAATTCTTCTTAGGGATGGAAACCAAATTACTTACACTTTTAGGTGCGTCAATGGAACTTGATATCTTGAAACTCTAAAATGGTATACACTTCAATGATCTTGTTGGCGTTTAATGTTGCCGTGCAAAAGATGGAGCATGTACAGTGGAAATGGGACACAAGGTTATAATGTGGGTCTACTACACTTTCCACAGTTTAAACGTGCGCCCAGAAGTCCACTTGGGCAATTGGAGAGGACGCAGTGGTCGTTGTATTTTTAAATTCTCGAGGGTCTTAAAATTTCATTACTGATACAACGATATCATTAATACTTACCCTCGCGCCAGGACACATATAAATGTAACGAACTTGGTTTCAAAAACTGATCTGCAAAATACTTTTTATAACTTCTATAATTTTTGTCTGTCACGTTCCGATTATTTACTGGATCCTTATTTATAATCATGTCCAGTAAAAAATTTAATTATACGTTATCCTTATTGAAATAACTATCAATTGAAATATTAACAATTTGAGTATAAGGTACAACTCAATAGGAATCTAAAGAACTTTGATATAATAGAGATCTAGAGCACAGGCCAACAAATAAAGTGTTATTCATTAATTAGATGATATGATAATACAATTAATTTACTTAAATCTCATATATAAACTTGTAAATCCATGAATTCCTGTCTTATATCACATTGTCTGAAAAATAATTTGAAACAAAAATTATAAAAATCTATATCATTAAATAATCTAACATCACCATTCCACTTCGTTACTGGTGCTTTTTTTTTTAAAAGATTTTCTTTTCCTAAATGAAGGACGTCGAAAAAATATAATAGTTTTTATAAAAAATTTCAACCACAAAATTTGGCACGATAAAAAAGCATTGAACAATAATTCAATTCAAATATTTAAATTCAGTTTTCTTAAAAAAAATAATAATAATTTACCCTTTTGCTCTAACTTATTAATATTGATGTGTTATTCAACAACTTAATTATTTTCTAATGAAGTAACTTTCAATTGATTATTTCGTTACTAATATCTTTTGATACTAAATCATTTTCGTTTACTCCCCGCATAAAACAACATATTTCAAACCATAATTGCCACACCAGTTTAGTGACTTCCAACGGATTAGCATTCTCTCTACATCAAACGGTCAGTCCAAGAAATAAGATAAAAATAAATGAGTACAAATTTAGATTTCTTATCTAACAAAACAATAAATTGATTTCAAAAGGCAAAATTAAACATGATTAATATTTTATGACACGACACCAAACTGCTTCTGCAATACCAGTTACCACGCTGCTTGGAAAACCTACATGAAGTCATAAACAATCATTACTTGGACTATTGGTAATTCAGCCATGCCTGCGATCTCATAGCATAAGGAGAACTTTAGAACTTTGCGAACTTTAGGAACATTACTGAAAAGAAAGGGAAAACAAAGTAGGGAAAAAGTGAAATATTCCATTGGGTATCTAATTATCCAACAATAGTATGTCTTGAACTGTTTAATTATGATAAACATTTACCTTCTTTAAGGATGAATCAAAGAAATAAATTTGATGTTTAAGCCTTGCTTTATTAACAATGAAAGCAGTGGTGAGTAATTTGATAACATGGCCTTTGGTCATTCCTTGGGCGGGCACCAAGATCAATTAAAGCAAGCACTATAAAGCAACCCCATTTCATTGGGAAAGAGACAAAAGGAAAATTGCATCATAACATGACCTGGAGTGTTGAACTTTTACCAAAACAAAGTTAAATGTCTTTCAAATCATTATAAGAAAAAGGCAAATAATTGAACTTAAATGCTTTTGTCTTTAAATAATATGGTACCTATTATTGTCTTTCTGTTGTCCAATTGAGGTAATAAAGTTGCAAAGGTACAAAACTAGGGGTATTGAGCTAATGACAAACATATAACATAGAATGTGGCCTAAATTGTACTAAATATATTAATAATGCTACACCAACAATATAATGAATCATAAAGAAAAAGTATGTTAATCTTCATAGAAGTCTTATTGGTTGTTAAGGGACTTGCAAGTTATCTATTGATTAAAATAACTTTTCTATAACATCAGATCTTGCTCTCTAATCTTCCAATGAAAGCTAAACTTAATCATAACAATCGGCTCGTTCAGCCTAACAACCAACATGATAGACTTTTTTTTTTCATTTTCCAAAAATTGAGTATAGACAAGGCAAAGTTTTGGCCAAAGATAATTAGAATCAACCTGCATAACCAAGTAGAACAGCCACTGTGATGACAAAAAAGGGGTTTGGGTGGGGGGCTAGAAGGGCTTTAATTCCAACAAGCCAAAGCTCACTATGATGATGAACGGCAGTTCAAAGAAAAAGTGTGTTTAATTTTGTTATAGTGTTTAATTTTTGTTACAAGTCAATCAGATGGTTTGGTGAGCACTTAATCTGACTTAAAGGGCAAGAAGTACTTTCATGCTTCACTGCTTTGTTTGTCATATATAATGTCAATCAAAGCCAGCTCACAAATCAATCTGTAAAAAGCAGAAGTTTTTATCAATTACACTCCCAAGTCATAAACTCCTATGAGTTTGGTATAAGACATCATCATATTTTCTCTACAAAGCAAGTGAGAAAGACACTCTACTGGGCAGACAACTTTCAATGGCAAATCAATCCACATTTAATTTTGAAGAAAAATTGATATCATATTAAAAAACCAGAAAAGTTTACTTGTGCTATACAATCTCCTCTACTTTTTAGTCTTTGCAAGATATAAACACTAATAATATTTATTATTGGCTGATACTAAACAGATGTCAATGAAGATTACCTGGGGCATAATGATTAATAGAAACACTACAATCACAAATTTCTTGAAGTAAGTTTGTCTCCCAACAACGTTATCTTCCAGCAGTCAACTCAAGACATGAAGACAGAAACCTTTTTAGGAACAACTGCAAATTACCCAAAATGAAATCGAAACATCAAACATCAAATAGCGAGCCACAGTTATTGATGACTTTATACCCCAGCGATAATAGACTCAAATGATGTCTTACAAACTTAATTTTCCCTATAATGCAATAATACATCAAGTCCTTGTGGAACAAGAACCTCAACAGCTACTCTAGATGTGAAATTCATAGAGTTATTGTTGACTTTTACCTAAAAAGCTTATATCTTGCTACAAGTCCTCATGATGCAATAACATGACAGGTTGCCTTGATGTGAAATTTATGAGATAATGCAAATGAAACCTTCATTGCATGTTTAAACTTGTAATGTGCTTTCCATGGTTTTGACCTTAACTTTTTGTGTCTTCTCCAACTATACCAAAACATTACTTTTTTAAAATTTTTCATTTTTTATTTCACATTATAACATCACTGAGGAAAAAGATGCATCTAGAGTTTACAACAAACTAAAAAGTGCAATCATTGAAAGAGATCCGCATGTATACACCAAAATATGCAAAATTATGTTATTATATCATTTCCAAGTTAAACTACTTGGCAAACCAAGCACAGACTTAAAACAAATGCATGTGTGGAAAGAAGCTCAAAAAAATTATTTGAACCATGCATAATAAGTTGGAATAATTTTGGCCATATTAATTTAAAGTACATAAAGCTGAATTACCATGAAATTTATCATCTGGTGCCAACCATCCCAAATGTTTCTGTAGTTTCACGAATCATTATACCACTCAATCCAGTGAGAGCAGATGTCTTACACTCTGCAACTGCAAAAGGGTGGGAGGATTATTGAAAGCAATCATTTTATTTAGTGCAATTGGCATCTCTACTTCGAGACCACGAACACCTCCCTGCCATTCAACTTTTTGACAGGACTTGGCCTAAGAGCAAATTACTAAAATAAACTGACATGCTCTGTTAAAGACAATAAAATGTTTCTCCACTAACAACTTGTTCATCCAATTGCTCCCTCTTTATGAGGCAGTTAGACTATGTGGAGACCTGATGAACAACAGAGCTCAGTTGTTGGTCTTTCTTGAGCACAATCGGTTTGTTAGCACTATATTGCTCTCCTTCAGCAAGACAAGTTTAAGAGTTCTGTAAAATCAGAAAAGAGTTGCATATGTGCAAATAGTCTTACACATTAAAGATCTGCCCAAGTTTGTATGGTTTATATAGTTCTTGGACCAGTTCTAGCTGAAATGATCATGTTTAGAAAATTTTCTCACAATGAAGAAAAAGAAGAAGAACAAGAGAAGGTGAGTATGGTTTAGAATAATTTTCAAAGAAGACAAGTTTAACAATTTTTTGAAAACAGACGAGAGCAAATTAGAAGTAGAAGGAGAAGAAAATAGCTTCTGTGATTCCCATTGGTGTTTATTACAAAACGCAAAATTGACGTCGCAGATAAAAGCATGTTACCTATAATATTAGCACCGTGTAAATCTGCACTAAGAAGACACTGGGCCAACTGATTTTTCCTGCACGATTGAAGGGAGGTATGGTTACAGAATTCCAACAATTATAATGAAAATTCAGAAATATTATTAGGAAATGATATCTCACCCAGTGCTTTTAAGAAGTTGTGTAATATAGCCCTTCCACATTTCATGCATTGGCTTATACTTCTCAAACCTGCAATCAAACTCAAAACAACAATTTTAGGCGAACTACTTCAAGAGGAAAAAGAAAAGAATTGCTCATATTAAAATCATGTTATAACATACATTTCCGAGCACATAATTTTGACCATGGAGAAGAAATCCATTGATCAAAGATCTTCCTATCTCTCAAACATTCAGGAAGAATGCACTATTCTTTCATATTTCCCCCCAAATATATAAAGCAAAATCAGGAAAACAAAAAGTTTATTTTTATATCTTCATAGCTGAAAAGAAGACAATGTCTACACTGATCTGATCAAATACGAAAGGAAATAGAAGACACTGCAAACCTAACAAATATCACTCAATATCAAACAATAATGGTGGAACAAAATACAGGTGCAGATGGAGAGAAACAAAGACATTGCAACTACCACCATATACACAACCATATGCATCTCCGGTAACTCACTTTTGCAGATCCTTTGGCAAATCAAGTGCTCCACTTCTTTTAAGCTGTTTCATGGACATGTGCTTTCTGAACCGTTTGAGTGGATTTGCAAGGCCTTAATGTGAGAGCCAGTGGATACATTCGATCCTTGAACATAATTATCAGGGAGGATCCAGTTGTCAATTTTCATGCTTCTTGATCCCTGCAGATACTTCTGAGCTGAATCACCATTTGAAAAGCCATGCAAAACTTTATCTACTGTGCTTCCCTACTAGAAGGCTGCAAAGATTCAAGAGATGTTCAGACAAAGAAGCTAAAATATATTATCCCGTGAATTGTAAAACCATAGCTAGTTTTGATTCTTTCAGCAAAAACATACCTCGACATTGGTTGTCAGCAGATTCTCATGTATGGACTGGGGAGCTGAGAATATGTTAATCCACTTTCTTCCAAATCTGTACAATACAAATCGATACACTTAAGTAACATGAAAGCACAGAAAAATGCCTTCTATTGAGAAAGAGGAAAAAAAACCATTAAGCATGAAGTAATACCTTGGAATGCAGTGTAACCCGAGAAAGTGAAATTCCCCGTATAATCAAAATGCAAGTAAAATTTGGTTAATGTGGAGGCAATGATCAAAATGAAATATAGTAGATGATGGAGGACACTTTATACTCCACGATGAACTCCACAATTTCTAGAAAGCAAAGAATGAATTTAGAAAAAAGAACTCAAGAAGCAAGTGAAAATGGAAACCATGGTACAATATCAATTTTAAGCAACTGAAATATACCAACCTTTCTTAGATAAGGATTTGAGGTGTTAGAAGCTGATCCTATCCGTTACATGCGGTGAGGAAGCAATATTTGAAGAATTAAATGGGAGTTTCCATTTCATCATCGTTGAGTGATCTCTTTTTCCCATGCTTCACTTGTTGAAGCGCCTCAGCTTTCGCAGTTGCAAACCTTCGCTCCAATGCCTCCATAGTGCGTTTTCTTTGATCTTCCGTGCTTGTATTTGTAGCCATTGCTTATATGGTTATACTTTTTTCTAGCAATAAGAGAGAGAGTCAGAATATACTACAAAGTAGTCCCAAACCCGGTTATAAATTAAGAAATAACTCAAGGCATTAGGCTCATTTCACTTAATAAACCTTCAGAATAAATCTATTTTCAAACTTTGTAATGGTCCATGAAATTCACTTAACTAATTAATTTAGCATAACATAATATTTTTACTTCAGAATCTGAAGGGATTACCCACTCTACTTGAAACAATGATGCTAGTAATCTCAAAGGAATTATCTTAGGCATATTTAAACCATCAAAATTTAGAAGTAAACACATGGTGAAATTTTCACTTAATACACTTTTGAATAATCATGGTCCATCAATAATTCACTTGATATACACAATTAATCAACACACTAAGCAGCTAGTAATTCTGTAGTTTATTTCACAAGTTCCTTATGCACAGATGGCAAAAATTATAGATTTTCTATCAAGATACTTCTTTGAGGCAATTAATCAAACACCTAATACACACAATACATGCAAAAAATAAAATAAAAAATCCTTTACCTATTTATTTACTGACTTGAATTTGCTTTTACTGCCGTAATAAACCAAAAAGGAGTAAGAATAATCATACTATAATCAAAATATAAACTCAAAATAATCAGTAAGTGTGGTCATCAATCACCAAGTAAGCAATGGTTCATCTCTAATGTACGGGTTGTATCAAAGATTTAAATAAATACTAATATAATTCAATGATTTCAACCCAATTTAAAAGAATAAAAGCAGTAAATATCAAAACAGAAATGAATTTAGGGGTGGGCAGAATCCAGTTAAACTTCAAAAATTGAATCTGAACTGAATTTTAGAACAAACTGAAGTTGGTTCAGTTTGGTTCATTCAATTTTCAGCTGAGCATTTTGGACTCTACAGTTGCAGCTTTTCAGTAGGGTGGGCGGTTCTCATTCCAGTTCTGGTCAGAACCGAACCAAACCAAAACCGATCAGTTCTGGATAATGAGAACCAAGGCCGAGCTGAACATTAGAGCCGAACAGAAGCAAAACATTTCAGCTGTGATCGGTTCTCCATTTTCAGTTCAGTTTCATTTTCTGGACAGTTTTTGCAGCTCTCATTTACAATTTCATTTTCAACTGTATTAACTGAACTTTACAGTTTTTGCTTTTCACCTACTAACTACGCATCTACACTCTGAATATAAAGTCCTCAATTCAAAATATAATAACAAAAATCCCAACACCCAACAAAGTCACAGCTCACAAACACACATAATTAAAATACTCAATTCAAAACAAAAAAAAAAGTCCGAACACGTAACAGAGTCACAATTCACAAACACACATAATTAGAAAATTCACCACAAATCATAAATCCATAATTACATAACAACAGAACATCAAAAGTTCCCAATATCACATTATCGGATATAAAAGCAACTCCAAAAGTTTCATTACCATCAACATTTCCATGACAAGAAATGAAATTAACAAACCAATACGGCATCTTTTTTAAACTAACCAACAAAATTTCATCATCAACATTGCAAAACTTTTGCAACAACAATTATCCACGTCCAATGTCATCAGCAGCATTGCAACAACACAAATAACACCATGACAGAAATCAAGTCAAATAAATACTATGGATGCGGAATGAAAGAAAATTTAAAACACTTGCTGAAAAATTTATTAAATTAAATTATTACAGTATTACTCACAACTCAATTAACTTGACTAATTCAATTCAGGAAAAAATTAATGAAAAATAAAAAAATAAGTCTCAACTCACTGTCTTCGGCGGCCGGCAGGATGGCAACAGGCTGAACGCGCTGCAACGGCAACAGCTGAGACAGCAGGGTGAGATGGTGACCAGAGACGGAGAGTGAGAGGAGCGTGAGAAAGGGGCTGCTGCAGCTGTGTGTGACTGTGCGTGCTGAGAGAGAGAGAGTGAGCGAGCTGCTGCTGCACGTGCTGCATGTGCTGCCGTCGGCGTGCTGGTGCTGCTGAGGCCTGAGAGAGTGGCTGCCACCGCTTAGTGCATAGAGACAGGGGGATTTACGAATTAGAGACAGCGAGGCATTTCGAAGTTTAGGATTTTGTTTATTGGGGCCGGTTTTTATTGCTTGAACCGCTCGGTTTTTGCACACGGTTCGATTTTAGATTCGAACCAAAGGCCAACCGTTCAGATTTGGTGAGGCAATTTGCCACAAAAGCCCATCCAGTCATAAGCGGGCCCGGGCCCGGGCTTGGGCTTTAATGTTTTTTTAATTATAAATTTTTAATAAAACTATAAACTGAAAAAAAAGCTTAAATTATAAATGATTATATTATCCAGGTCCAGCTACCTTGCGACAGTTGCAAGGTACCACCCATTTTGTCTTTTATGATGTCAAATTTCGTATCACCCCTTACCTTTCTTTTTATTTACAATTTATTTATAACATTATGTATTTTGACAGATGACTTTTTTAAAATGTAATTTTATTTTATTTAATATTATTTATAATTTATTTATAAATTTATGTGCTTTATTGGTGATCTGCTAAAATGTAATTTTATTTTATTTAATATTATTTAACTTTCTAAAAGAATAAATATAACAATAAGCCTATGACTAGATAATATTAAATAATATTTTAATAAAATAAACATATTAAAATTTATCCTTTTAAATAAAATAAATAATATTAAAAATAATATTTATTTTTAGGACTCTAATTGCTTATTTAATATTATTTAATTTTGAAAAATAAATATAACAATAAGCTATGACTAAATAATATAAAATAAAATAAATATTATTAAAAATAATATTAATTTTTTGAGACTCATTACTGATTATTTCATTTTATTTAACATTATTTAGTTTCATGAAAGAATAAACATAATAATAAGCCTATGACTATATAACGTTAAATAAAATCAAATAAATAATATTAAAAAATATTTATTTTTAATAAAATAAATAATATTAAAAATTACCCTTTTGAATAAAATAAATAATATTAATTAAAAATTATATTTTTTAAGACTCACAACTGATTATTTATTTTATTTAATATTATTTAATTTTTTAAAGAATAAATATTATAATTAGTCTATAACTAAATAACATTAAATAAAAAAAATAAATACTATAAATAATATTAAATAAAATAAAAATAATTAATATTAAAAATTATATTTATTTTTTAATGCTCACTACTAATTATTTTATTTTATTTCAAATTTTTTAGTTTTTTGAAAGATTAAATACAACAATAAGCTGTAACTAAATAATATTAAATGAAATGAGAATAAATAATATTAATTAATATTTTTAATAAATAAATGATGTTAAAATTAATTTTTAAATAAAATATATAATATTAAAATAAAATTTATTTTTTAAGACTCGCTACTAATTAAACAACATAAAATTTTAAACAATTTAGACATATGTGCTAAAAGTTTTAATTCTTTATCTCTTTTGTGTTTTTTATAAATAGCCGGAGTATAATTTAACATTCAAATAAATGAATCTCTACCCTTGAATCTACTTTTTCATTGAATCCAATGACCAATAATTAAAACCACAAAAAAATAAAATCAGGTGGTACTTTACAATTGTTGCAAGGTAGTTGAGTCCTATTATCCAACATACAAAATACTTGTAATACAACCTAATAAACCATAAATAATCTTTTTAGAATTATTTGGCTAGAAAGATTATGCCAACAAACCTTTCTCATTCTGTTTAATTATAAATGTTACAATTTCAAATTTGTTGAAAATAAAAATGCATAAACATGTAATGCAATTTAAAAATCGGCACTAATGCAGTGATGCTTCCTAATCAATGAGAAAAGAAATAAACAAGCAAATTGTAACTTTGCCCAAAATTTAAAAAAAAAAAAAACAAGGAAACAAATAATTGCAACTTTATAATCACATTAACATATATGTATGTGTGTGTATTCAAAATTAGTACAGAAAGCAAATTTTTTTCTACAAGAGAAAAAATCGAAACTGGCGCTGATTATTTCTACCTTAAAGATCAGTAGATCACGTGGGTATGGTGGATTCAAGGCTTAGAGTGGGTTCGTTGCTGTTGGCGTCCGTGTGTCGCGCTGCAGCGGCTGCTGGTGCTAGGTTCGTCGCGTGCTGGCCTTGCGACTCACGTGGTTGCCTGTTGGCTGCTACAGTGCTGGGCTTGCGACGGTCGGCAGTGATGATGGCTGTGAGTAAGGCAGCGAGGACTGAGGGTGTGCCGGAGTGCCTGGTGTTGGCTGTTTGACGCACAGTTGGCCGGTGGGCGGCTGGTGTTTGTTTAATTTGTTTTGTTTAACACTTTAAGTCTAAGTCTTTAACTTATAGACTGCGTGGGAGTGTGGTGAGGTAGTTGGACAGTTAAATCTCAGTTACTGGTGAGGTAGTTGGGCAGTTAAATCTTAGTTATTAAGGTGTTTTGTAATATTTGTAGTTAGATTTTGGTAGTTTAGTAAATTTTTTTTCTTTTCTTTCATTTTCTTCATATGATTCGATTTAAAAGTTCTGACAACTTTCTTTCTGCATCTTTAGGGTTATTGCTTAATGGGCTAAGGAGAACGACCCTTGATTTTTATTTTTTTTGTTTTCTTTTCCATTTTTTTTAATTTTAATTGGTTTATACACATACATACATACATATATATGTATGTGGGTATATATAATAAAGCCGGGCTCTTTTTACACGAGGCCATAACTAGGCATACAACATACGGGCCTTGAAATTTTGAATCTATATCTTTAAAAATAACATGTGGACTGGATTTAAAGCCGTAGGTTTGGCAGAGCAAACTTTTTTCTAATTTTATTCAAAACTTCCGAATCGAGTAAGTTCATTCAATTTGAAAAAATCAGACAAATGTCTAAACTTTTCGATTTTCACTTGTATTAACAAGACTTTATAGCTTTAGAAATTCTCTGTTTCGACTTATAGTAACCACGAATAATATATATATATATATATCTATATATGTGGAGTTCAGTTAGAGGTGCAAAATACTGGGTCAGGACTGGGGGTTGTGGTATTACAGTCGGGTATGAAGATCTTTGGATATCGAACGATAAATTGAACCGAATTTAATTAAAAAAAGTTATAAAATATATATTATTTTAAATATTTATATTTATTTGACTCATTTACTATACATATATAAAGTTTTAAACACTTAAAGTTTATATTTTCATGTCAAATTTTGTTGAAATAAATTTAAAACTTATAAAATTACTAAAAAATATAAAATATATACACATAATATTAAAAAATATAAATTTAGGTACCCGGATTAAAACCCGGACCCGGACCCTGACCGGTTGCATCCGGGCAGGGTCCGGTCATTGCAATACCCGGACCCGGCCCGGGGTTTTGCCATCCCTAGTTCAAGGGACACAATTTTAAACATAAATTTAGACATAATTTTATGACCATTAGATTAAAAATAATTAAGGGTTGAGATTAAATATGACATGCCTTTTTTAATTCTAAAAGTCAACAAATTAATGCAGTTAGGTCCCTTACAATAATAAATAATTGTCTATTCCTCTCTCTGACTTAACGAACTCCCCCTTCCTCTTTTCAATTGTTACGCCCTCTTTCTCTTTTATATTTATCTTTCTTCTATGAATCACAGTACTGGAAACAAAAAAAAAAAAAACTTTTCATATACACAATAGTAGATTAAATACTTCATCCTTAAATAGAGTACAATGTATGGTTTAATCTTGTTAAAAATATACATTTTTGTCTTTTTTTTAAGAAAATACATTTTTATTCTTTAGAAAAATAGAATGAAATGTGCATTAATTATTATTTTGAATCATTATTATTTGGTATATACTATATAACACAATTTATTTTGATATTTTTGTAGGCATATGAAGGAGACAAAAAGAGAAAGAGGGTGTAATAATTGAAAAGAGGAAGGGGGAGTATGTTAAGTCAGAGAGAGGAATAGGCAATTATTTATTATTGTAAGGGACGCACTGCATTAATTTGTTGACTTTTAAAATTAAAAAATGCATGTGATATTTAATCTCAATCCTTAATTATTTCTAATCTAATGATAATAAAATTATGTCTAAACTTGTGTCTCTTGAACCGACTATATATATATATATATATATATATATATATAGTCCTCAATTTAAATAAAAAAATAATAGTGCCAACATAAAGTTTAGGGGTAGACGTTCGATTCGGATTGATTTGAACTTGAATTTTTATTCGGCTTTCGTTTTGGTTTGAATTAGCCTTGAAAATAGAATGGGTTAAATTTCTAAAACCGATCAGGTTAATTAAAAAAAAGGCTTACAATTATATTAAAAAAATCCCCAAACAATATGAACAACGGCTCCAAACCCAATCCCAAATTCCTTAACACAGACCATAACTCATCTCTCGTTCTCTCTCAAAACAGAAGCCACCAGTTGCCACCGCGCCACTCCATGTCACCACGCCATCACAATCTCATCTCTTCTCTCTCAAATCAGTCTACGACGAACTTGGAACATCGCACCATGACAGCCTTAGTCGCTAATAGTGTCAGCCAACTATAGCATCCTAAACAATAGCTCACGCCTCTCGATTGACTTAGAGAGGAATATCAATGAGATTGAAGATTGTAAGGAGTATAAATAAAAGGGTGGGGTTCATATGCCAATCAATTTATAAAGCAAGGGTAATTTATCTGCAAGTACGTAGGCATCGGCAAACTGGAAATAATATGTTAATCATTGTTGTAATATTTGTCTAGAGTTTTTTATGCTTGTGATTTTAAAATTTTAACTATAGATGTACTTAGTTGCGTTTTCTTGATGCTTATTTAATACATTAAGTCTTATTAAATGAGTTAGCACGTGCCACGTGTTGGAATTATTTTTGTGCTGTGTTGATAGCATGAAATCATAATTTTACAATGGGATTGTTCAGATGAAGAGATTATATTTGTTTATTTATTTTGACCAAGAAGACCGCCTTCAGTTTGTACAAGTTTAATTCAATGGCGGTATTATCGAATCCCGTGTTCCAAATCTTATAGTTGTTATTGCTTATTAGTTGGATAATTTCGGTTAATTGGAAGGAAATTTTGTCCGAATAATATAGTTTATATTTTACATCAATTAAATACTCGAGTAGAGTCTATAACCACTATGTTGCATCTACAATAGGGTTGTTTAGCTCGTCATTAACCCTATCTTCTATTTCTTATAACCACTACCATATAGCTGCTTTTGAATTAGCGAAGTTCTGACCATGAAAGAAGTAGTAGTAACTTGACTCGAAGTGACAAATAAACCCAAAATCACTTGTCTGCAAGAAAATATTGTTTCTTTTGCCGATATTCTAGCTTTGTTTGCAAGGGACTCAATTTTTTTTTCCAACTAAGTTATTGTGAAACGATTCAAATAAACTAATCACAAATATATATAGTAGTCATCCTCAGAGCTCATGTATGAGTCTAGATATAAGATTTTGAGTTTGGAAAGCTATGTGGAATGTATGAGTCTAGATAGAACATTTTTAGTTTTGAAAACCTATGTGAAAAGTGCATACTACTACTGGAAGAAAAGACAGTAAAGAGTGCTGCTCGCTTCTGATGCCTTAACTGTTATTCTTTCACTTTTTCCCAACTTCGCCTAAGCCAAATTTCAACAAAAGCCTCATTGTCCATGACTTTTGTGGTTCTTTCAGGTAAATTTACATCAGAATGTCTCTTATATTATATTAAAAAAGCAACATGACCATCTAATTAACTAATTAATTAATTTGGTGGGAAACAATTGAATATAGCCACTGCAATCTATTCAACAACAGACTATAAAAATTCATAAAAAGATGAGATCAAGATCCTGCATTGGACACGGCGTACACATGCTCGCTTAAGACTAAATGTCAGGCTTAAGTGACACAACAGCCACTATTGAAATTGACTCCTGGTGTTTTGTAGAGTTTAAAAGTGATTACTTTACTATCCTTACTAGAATAATGGAATGTCTCTAATCTAATCCTGCACTTTTAACCAATAAGGGTGCAAGAAAAATTTCCTTATAGTTGAGGAGCAAAACTAAGTTATTCATTGAGTTTGCTTAGTTAATGAAGAGAATGACATCCATTGAGAAATTCTTTTTGGCATATGAAGGGAGATTAGAAAGCAGTGCGATGTTATTAATTAGTTATTGTCAATTGCTAAGTAAACTTGTTTGATGTCAAAATAATGTTCGATGGTTAACTTGGGTTTGTGGGTTTCTCTATGATCAATTGTTTATTTATTGATAAGTTAGTTTATCATTGTAATTTGTGAGTTCAAAGTATTGGTCATTAATCAGCTTGGTTATTGAAGAATTTACACATTATAAATAATGTGTTAAAACTATAGGTCTAGTGTTACTATGAATTTGGCTATGTGTTGGTATGCTTATTGTTATAGGTGTTAATGTGCAAGTCTACATAATAAATAATATAATAATGAGTATTCGGATCGCTCCACATAGATTGATATTATAGACTTACAACAATCTAAATAGTGCAATTTCAGGCTAAATTAAAATAAAATAATTAATGAAACTAATGAATTAACTAAATTAAAAATGCAATAAACAAAATACGATAAGAAAAAAAATCTCAAATTGATAACTCTAGGAAGTGAGAGTTATTACATCAATTCTAGACTTGAATCAAGGTCACTTAGAGAACAAATAAGGTGTTTTTATTACATTTTGATTACCTTTTGCATAAACATTCATTCTAGTTGGGTTTTAATAAGTTTTGTTTAAATCAAGTAATTTGTGTTAAAAACAGGTGCATAATTGTAGGTTTTAAATTCATAAGGGGATGCTGAGACATTAGATGAGCAAGTGGAGGAAAAAAGATGGCCACAAAAGAAGACAAGCACAATCGAGAATAATGCAGTGCTGTTGTGGATGCTAGGGCAACCAGTGCTGCAGCAATCAGAGAAAAATGCGGGAGAAAGCTTAAAGCGTGGGTCAGCTATAAAATCGCGATCTGCATGCTTCCTAATTTAAACGCATGCATGCGCATGAACTTTGGGTCTTTTACCCTAATTTGTAATATAAAAGGCGTGCACATGTAGAAAGGAATTATCATAAAAATAATTACAAAGGCAAGAAGGAGATCAAGATTGAGGAGTGATATTAAACAAAGAAAAGAACCGCAGAGTAATTATTTGTCTTTCATCGCTCAACTTATATTTTCTTCTTCCTTGAATTGTTTGGATGTATTTCGAGATCAATATATTTATGTTTATTTTTCTCATCCATATTATGAACTAAATTTACTTGTGGTTGAATGACAAATAATCCAATGGGTTCTTATTTGTTCTTTTATGTTATGGTAATGTTGTAGCATTATACTCTAGTAGTTTTGAATACAATCTGTTATTTTTCTTGACCACCCATTTAATAGTTTAGGTTAAGATAGAAACAGCAAAAGGGCATGTCTTAGCGGATATTATTGAGTATTACTTGTTCTTGAAGTTTCTGGATTAAGTTACCTTAAATCCCATAAGGGCAATACTTGGGTTAAGATTTGTGACACTCTGACATAGGTGTTCACCTTGTAGGGTGGAGAGATTAAATGTTATAATGCCGTATAAATATATGAAAGCGGTCATTGTTAGTAGATTTAGAGGTATGAGATTTCCAACATGCGATAAATTGATGCTGATTCATTCTACCAATTGTTAAAGACTTATTGTAACAAGGTGCTAATTTGGTCAACAGTCACCCATTGGAGAGTTTGATCATTCAACTATTATATTCTCAATTGAATCTTAAACACATTTAACTTAGTTTATTTCATTACAATATTGTTTTATTTCCATTTCACAATTATTAGTTACGAGAGAATTATTTGACAATTGTTTGTTTCTTTGGTTGATTTGCTCATTGTGATTGCTTTTAGCATTTTAACATCAATCCATGTGGAGATCTTAAATACTCATCACTTTATTACTTGTTGTGTATACTTCACATTGGCATTGATAATGGCGATTATAGAAATCAACCAACACAAATCAAGATCAATGATGTACTAAATGGGAAAGGAATAGTTAAGTGATTAAACTCACTTAATGATATTGACTATTTTTCTAATTAAGTTTCGGTTGCTACAACATCTACTACAGCACTGGGCACAATCCCTTATGCAGCCTTATCTGTCACTTATTGGATATCTTATATCTAAATGCAACCTAATAATGACAAGTTGTTACACTAATAGATATAATATTATGTGTTTTAGATTCCAATTGCCTTTACAAGGTAAACATGTATGTTTAGTTTTCACTAATCTTAGATTAAACATGACCTATTCAAATTGAAATTAATTCAACTTGGGAAACTCGATCTAAAATCATGTATTGTCTTAATTTGTTCCACTAAGTTAAATTTTGTTTAGCCTCGTTCTTAGCTAGTATCCACTAAATGGGTGGTCACCAAAATAGGATTTGTAATAAAAAATTAAGACAAAATGCTACAGTTGATTCAGAGTAACACACATGTATCAGTCAAATAACCATTAAACTTGTTTATCACCCAACTACATCAAAGTTTAGTTCATGATATTTAATAAAACAGTAACAATAATCGTTTTTACCATTAAATACACGAAGAAAACTATGGTGCCACGGTGGTACGCAAATTGCTGATCCCACGGATCCATTCATCTAAGTGGATCAATTTGGATGCAACGGTGATACCGTATCACCGCTGCCGACCCTAAATACACTCAAAGAAAGAAAAATAAGGCAATGAAGATGAAGAATTGAGTCCGCTAGGTTTTGCGATCTCTTTTCTCTTTAAATCCTCCCTCAAATCTCTTTATCTTTGTTTTTCTTTGTTTTCTGTTATTTTCTTGAGTAACAACTCGCTTTTTATTTCTTTCATGTGTGCTCTTTTTATATTTTGGAATTAGGGCAATCAAAAGTGTGTGGCCGCGTGTCTCCTTTTTTAGGAAACCTCATATCATAATCTTTCAATTAACACGCGTATAATCTCATCTGCAGTTGCTTCTGGATTACTATAACAATGGCTATAACATCTTCTTTGTTCCAGACTTATTTTAGTTCCTCTGCAGCAAAGTTTTTTTGTCATCTCTGCAAGTTTGCCGCAATAACGTTCCATTCATAAAACTTGAGCTTTTTCGTCACCTACAATCACGCATATACTCAGAGCACCAAGTGATCTAAACCAAAATCAATTTATTAAAATTAAATTTAAATAGATGCTTATGCAAAATGTAACTAAAAGTGTAATAAAACATCTCATTTATTCTCTAAGTAATATTGGTTTAAGTTTAAAAATGGCATGATAATTCTCATTTCACCGAGTTATCACTACGACTGGCAAATTGCGAGCCTTGGTTGGACTTTTTCAACCCAACTTAGGCCCAAGTTATTGATAACAAGCTCAGGTCCTTTGAAAGCCTATCCAAACTTTGATGGGCTGGTCTTGGATTGGGCCATCACGGGCCTGGGCTGGGTCTGGACTTCTAACATTTTTTTAAATTCAATAAACCTAAAAGAAAAAAAAAAGAAAAACAAAAATGCTTAAATTAAAAGAGGATTATCTAATACATAGTAGAGTAATAATCCAATGTGTAAAATTTCAAGTTAGCGCTCTGACCATTGGTGGAAATTTTACGGATTCATTTTGAGCTTATAACCTTATTGCATATCAATTAAGAAATCTAGTAGGGATGAGTAATTTTGAGTACAAAACTTAGCTTCTATGGTTTGGATTGCCACCAACAATATTATGCATGTGACTCCTTTTTTTGCACTAGTTTTACTTTGTTGATGGAATTAGATATAGATATAAACTAAAAATTAACTCTTGTAAGCTATAAGGATTTTGTGGGTTAAATTAATTGTCTCTAAAGTTATAACTTTATTTCAACTCTGTGAATTTTAATCTTTTATTATTTGGGTATATAAGTTTTAGTCTTTTGAAACTCATTACACAAGCACAACTAAAACTACTATTATTTTTTCCAAGTTTTTCTTTTTTCCCCATGTTTTCACCTTATCCATAAGTTTAGTCAAAATTACAGAGATACAATTTGATAATTCAATTGCAACAAATCAAACACCAATTTTACAAAAATTCATAATGCAAGGTTACAGAACTACATCATAAGTATGGCTCATGTTTTTAATCAATACAAAATATAAAATTTAAAGCTCATAATATGTAAAATATATATATTTTTTAATTTTTATTTTATAAAATATAAAGCCTAGCTAAGCCCAGGCTTTTCTCATAAGCGTATAACTAGGCCCATTCTTACAAGCTTTAAATTTTTCGGCCCATGATTAGGTCCTTATAATGTGGATCGAGCCTAAAACCCATGAGCTTAGACTTTTTTGCCTACTCTAAAATTTGGTATCTATCTATAATCTTTTCGTTTTAATCTGGATTTTGTTTTTGGGATAAGGTTTGGCATTAGTATTAGTAGTTTTTAAGGCAAATTATTTTTATTACTAAGTGTTTGGTAACAAAATTTTTGAATCAATTTTAAAAAAATAACACTAGTATTCAATCAAACACCAAACGGTGTCGTCTATTTCACGATCGAAACTCAGGGGGTAAGAGAATTGTATGTATACATAGAGAATGTCCCTTTCTCTTTCTTCCTTTCTTCCTTCATAAGAAACACAAAAGCTCTACATTCTAAAAGGTTCTCTCACCAAATCTCACTCTTCACTCCAAGTAAAGTACTTGTGTTGTGCTTTTTACATAGAGATAGAGTCAATTATAGTTATGAAAAATGCCCGTACCTTGGTTAACTCAATTCAAAACCCTAAATCTACACCAAACATGCTATTTCGCATCGGCAGCAGAGATGGCTTCGAGCGCGTCACAGCATCACAATCACATAATTTAAAAACCTAATTCAATCATAGCTCCGAGTCTCTGTCGAAAGCCAAACTCTATCCACTAACTAAAACCTCGTATTAGCCAAATCACCCTATGATCTCCTTCAATTCACTAACAAGGCCAATATAAACACACTTTCATCTTCCTTTAACATCTCCTACAACTCCATCATTTTCTTTTCCAATGACAGTGAGCAAAACATCAAAGGCCCCAACTTCAATCTGGCTAGATCCTTCGGTCGAAAGATGACCATGGACAATTTTGATGGTCAAACAGAGCGGATCACCTACTAGAATAATATGCATTGCAAGTCCATCTTCTTTGATCGTGATGCACTGATGCCTTCCAGCATTAGGACAATACAATATTGTTTCTTTTGCTGATATTTTGGTTTTTTCTACAAGGGACTCAATTCTTTTTCCAAGCAAGTTATTGCTAAACCATTGAAATAAATTAAGCTCATGTATATGTCTAAATATAACATTTTCAGTTTGAAAAACCTATGTGGGGAGTGCATATTGTTATTGGAAGAAGAGATGGTATAAAATGCCATTAGCTTATGATGCATTAACTAATATTCTTTCATTTTTTCCTAACTTTGCCCAATTTAAGCAAAATTTCAACAAACGTGGGGATGGTGAATTAACTTGGACCTAGCCTAGAGCCGGACAAACCTGGATTATCTGGATCTGCTTTAACCCTGGCTGGATGTTAAAATAATCCAAATCTGACAGTGATATTCTAAACCCAGATATTCGGGTCTGATTCCAGGTTCACTTAAACCAAAAGCCAGATTTTTCTATTTTAAAATTCATTAAATAATTAATTAAGTATAAACAAATAAAAAAAACCCTAAAGGATTGCAGCTGCCATTTCTCCTCTCCCCTAACATTTTTAAAGATTTAACCCCACAAATTCCAAATTCATCAATTGTCATCATCATCATCAAGACATCATTATCAAGCATCATCAATTCGTCTTTAATTAAAAACCCCATTTGTGATTTGCCATTCGTCTTTGTTGCATTGCCTTTCTTTTTCATCTTCATTGGTTTGGTTTTCTTTGAAGTTAGTGAGTTTTGGTCCATTTAGCATAGTAGTGTAGCATCAAATTTTTTTTTACTCATTTCTTTAATACTTTTCTCCTTATCATTAATTTATCATCAATCGTTAATCATCATCAAGAAATTGTAATTTTAGAAGCTTACTTCAAAAAGTCATCGATCGTCATTACAGTTTCCATTGCATGATTTATTTATGAATAAACTCATTCTCTATAATTTGATGGCTTGTAACACGATTATGTTTGAAAATTGAATTTGTATACTTTGGGTTCTTAGTTTTTTTTTTTTCTAGTTATTTGATTTCAAATTATTTTTTGTTTATTGTTGTTAACAGATTAGAGATCTAAAATTGAATTGATTGAGAAAAAAAAGATGGAAACTTGAACAACCATCTGGGTTGTGAACCTAAAATCTAGAAACCTGCATTCGGGTCAAAGCCTCTCATACCTTCTTTTCCTTCTCGATGAGCCGACAATGTCGCCGATCACTGGCGCAGATCGTTGTTCCGCCCATTTTACGGTTTAACTCAATCCAAAACACAAATTTTTTTTTAGTTTTAACATAGACCAAACTCGAAGGATAAAACTATGGGTTTAAATCTGGATCTAGTATTATAAATTTTGATCTAGGTCCAAAACTAGAAAGATCAAACCCCAATTTTGATAAAGTGTGTTAATGTGCAAGTGTACACAGCAAGTAATACAATGAGGAGTATCAAGATCGTCTCTATAGGGATTGATGTTATAGGACTTGCTACAACAATCTTGACAGTGCAATTTTAGAAATAAAACAAAATAAATGATTAGATTAATGACCTAATGAAATTAAGAATACAATAAAAAGAATGCAATAAAGAGAATTAAAAGTGAAAGACAAAGATACATTCAATGGCAAAGGTACACAACAAGTAATACAATGAGGAGTATCAAGATCATCTCTACAAGGATTGATGTGATAGGACTTGCTACAACAATCTTGATAGTGCAATTTTATTTCAGTACTAGAGCTTATTTATAACAGCAAGCGTAACAATACTTTGATTTGTAACCGAGATCATTGGCTTAAATCTAGTAAATAAAATTAAGGATAATATCGCCTAGCTATAAACTCGCAGCAGAATTCAAATCAAATGTAACAACCAAGATTTGATTCCCTGCTAAATCTACAATGATCACTTGACGTGGTAATCCAACCATTATTGCTTCGATAAGCATCCACACACAAACTTCACGTGATACATGTCTTGAATGTACCATGCAAGGCTTGCATGGGTTACGTAGCTCAAGCATAACCCTCATACTTTTAGTTAGGCTTGGGTACTCTCATTGATCTTTTTGGTTCTTTATCAATACCCCCTCCTTGAAGTGGACCCTTGTCCTTAAGGGTCATGTGTGGAAATTGTTGCTGAGCAATGCCGTGTCTTCCCAGGTTGTTCTCCTTTGTTGTCTTCTCCATGTAGTTCCTCTGCAACTCTTCTTCACAAGTGATCTTGTTGGTGTCGTTGTAGCTCTCGAGAAGTAGAAGTTGAGGCCCTTGACATTTATGACCCACAGTGAACCGTTCGTTGCAAGTGAAACACAGTCCTTGAGCTTGTCGTCATTGCATTTCATCCCACGATAATCTTTTGACAGGCATGGTTGGTAATGCTTGAGTAGGTGGCAATGTCAAGGTGCGCGGTTGATGATGGTGAATAATCTCCGGCGTGTTATCCGTCGCCTTTTTATACGAGCAAGGCTGATGGCTTCCTTTAACGTACGTGGCCTGAACATCCGTATATCCTCTGCAATCTCCGGTTTCAATCCTCCCATGAAAGTGCCTACCAACGCTTTCTGAGACCACCCAAGAACTTGGTTTCCCAACCTCTCAAATTCCTTTTGGTAGTCTCAGAGAACCGCTTGTTCGACCCGATTTCATCAAAGTCTTCACAATCCGCTGGTATGCGCCCCACGTACAACCAATGTTTCCCACGTAATCGGTCGACCTCCTTCGGTAAGCCTTGATCCACGCCACCATTGATTGCTTCTTTCTGCGATATAATGCTAAGACTACTTTCTGCTCATCCGTGGTTTCTTGGTACTCAAAATACTGCGTTACCCGATTGAACCACTCCATTGGGTCGTCACCGGCTTAGCGGGGAAACTCCAATTTAGCAATTCTTATCGGCAGCGGTGGTCGACCTCCTTCACTTTCCTCGCGGAATGGTCGTGAAGATCCAATGTGCTCGTTAGTGCCGTGATTGACAATGCCTCTGGTTGCACTAAACGATTATACCAATTTGCTCAGGGTGTCCTCCAGACGTTGTAGCTTGTCATTGATCCGAATTTCTATTTGTTCCATCTTGTTCTGTAAGTTCCCGATATCAGCTTCAATTCGTTCGATGCGCTCCTTGTTGGTCGCCATTAATAGCTCTAATACCAATTGATATGGTCCCAATCAAATGCTTTAACAATTGCAAGTAATATAATTGTTTGCCAGTGAGAACGACCACAAACAAATATTTAAGATAATTTCTCCATGACTTTTTATTTCAAGATTATAGCTTTATTTATAACAAAGAATAATACTTTGCTTTGTAACTAAGTTATTGGCTCAAATCTAGTAAATAAAATTAAGAATAATATCGCTTAAGCTATAAACTCACGAGAATTCAAATCAAATGTAACAACCAAGATTCGATTCCTCGCTAAATGCAATGATCACTTGACGTGGTAATCCAACCGCTATTGCTCGTAAGCCCACACACAAACTTCACGTGATACATGTCTTGAATGCAAGGCTTGTAATGGTTACGTAGCTCAAGCATAACCTCATACTTTTAGTTAGTACTCATTGATCTTTTTGGTTCTTTATTAGAAAAAAACAAGCAAATACAAGAAAAAATTGAGATACAAAAAAAACCAAAATGTCACATTTTAATCTTCAGTTATTTCTCTTCATTCTTCACGAAAAACACCTCTGTTGCAGCACTGAATTCTCTCTTTTTATTCTCTTTGCGTCTATTAGGTGTCCTATGTATTTCTTTAAAATGTGCTCTTTTATTTCTTATAATTAGGGCAACCAAAAAGCATGAGGATATTTGTCTTTTTCTTTACATCTTAGGACCACATTCCTTTTGTGCTTACTATTTTACATGACAACACAAGAATGGTCATAGAGAATTTGTCTATTAGCAGGTGAAAGTTTGGACAATTTTGTCTGTATTTAATCTTGGATTGTTATAGCAATTACTACAACATTCTCTCTGGTTAAAACTTATTTTTATTCATATGCAGACTAGTTTTTTTGTCTTTTTTTTTTGCAGGCCTATTATTGCAGCAATGCAGTCCTTCTTCTAAAGCATCCATCAAAAAGGCATAAGCTTTTGAGTCACCTACAATGGTGCACTTAATCAGAGCACAAAATAGTCTAAAATATATCAAACTGTTATAACTAAGTTTAAATAGATACTTATGCAAAATGTAACTAGAAATGGGATAAAATTCATAATTTACTCTCTAAGTTAATGCTAGTTAAGCCTACAAATGCCATGATAACTCTCATTTCATAGAGTTATCACACCCCTAAACTGAAACCATTACTTGTTCTCAAGTAATGACAACGAACAAGCACTTTAATGACACATTCAAACATTAAACAACTTAGTTTTGCTATTTAGATTGCTTTGATTCAGTAATCTTCAAATTTCATTCTTAAACATGCAAAGTCACGATCAACAGTTCTAGTTCTCAACTTGGGTTTAATTCTATCAAGTGTGTGTATGTCATTTCAATCAAGTTTCAAAGTTCCTACAACAATACTAAAGCATCATATACATCTCAAAGATAAAACAATAAACACATTTTGATTTATAAGGGACATGAGTTATAAAGAGTTGCAAATTGTGCTACATCATTCATCATCAATTTTTTTTAAGCTTGCTTATTTATATTCTTTACAGTGAAACATCAATTTTTTCATGTGAATGCCTATCACTTGTAATGATGGCACTTAATTACTTAATCAATGCACAAATCAAATTTGTTACAATAAAAGCATCTAAGATGCTACAACTATAGTCTTATCTTTAGATACCTTTAACTCAAGGCTAAACATGGGTTTATGAACAAAATTGGTGTCAAGTACTGGAGAATGCATGTTTATACAGGGTAAAATTATCATTTTATGCTCCAAGTCTCACTAACATTTTCACTTTGACATGCTTTAATCCTCCATGCTTTAATTATTTGTATTTTATTATAATTTAAGTATTTTATGTATTTCAGGAATATTTTGGTCATTTCACAACTAATGAGAAATCAGATAACAAAACGAATGACATTTTTAAACTCGAAACGATTAAAAACCTTAAGAGGAGTATAAAAGGGTATTTGGTATTGTTGACGTAAATTTCTGGTCAACTATAGAATTAATTTATATGGGAGCAATAAAATAAAAAAACACAGAGAATTAATTGTTGGTTTGAAAAAAAAAATTGCTGTGAAAATAGTTGGATCACAATTCTCATACAATATATAAAATTACCATAATCTAGAAATCGTACCTTTACTTTTTCACTGAAGTAATCTAGGCTCCCAAATCATGATATGTCACCACCACTCTTGTTAGATCACGATCCATCACCAAATGATCTTCTAGGTTATGACTCAATTTTGATCTGCACTTGACGTGTGGGCGCCTTTTTTCTCTGATTTGTATATTGTGGCTACCGTCTCCTTTTAGAGAAAACAAACCCTTTTTTATATCTCTTTTTGGTGGAAACCCTAGGCTTTATATTTATATTCTTTTTTTATTCTATTAAATAAATTTTGATTTAAATTAAAAAATAATAAAACTAAAAGTGGCGTTACTTGCTCTTGTTATGGGGGCTGACCTTATAAAATAACAAAACGCTTCTTACACATAGGTATATTAAATGGAGCCTCCCATTAAATAGTATATTTAGGCTTTTATCCCAAATAACTAGTTATCTTGGTTTTTAATCCAATAGCAGTGCAGTCAAATAAATGAACTAACCTAGAGATCATATGGGTATATACAATAGTGGCTACAATAATTAGGTATGTAACGAAATTAGTCCAATTATTAAATTCCAAATTTACTCCATTAAAAGATTAAAACTGACCTCATAATTGTATGTTATCTAAAATAATGTTATCAAATAATAATTCGACCCACGCTACATTGATTTCCTTACCGAACAATATTTTGTACCACATCCCTAATTAAATTGATTTCTCAACTGTCCAATCAATCTAATTACATTTTATTCTTTGACACTTACTGGTTTTCTCTAATGATCATTTTTAACATACTAATTATGTTGACACACTCTGGCCAGAGAATTCTATGATCAATACCGAAAACCCGTCAAGAGATATGTTGTACAAATTTTATATTGCTAATCTATAATCGCACTACTCATAATTGCTTTCACCAAGATACCGGGTAATCTTGACTACAAATGTATGTCGCGCCTATTGGTAACTCAAATGAAATGATAATCACAAATATGAAACTATAATTAACTCAAGATTAAGATTGCAATAAAATCAATGTCTATGAGATTTAATAAATCTGACAGTCATTTCAAGGTTAATTAAATCTCATATGTGATCCAGTTCAATGAAGTCAAATTACATTACTAAATTCATACATGATTAAGATAAATCATTCAATAAATTTACTACAGTCTAAACATAAATAGAGCGCCCAACTCTATTTATCAACTGCGAACTTTATTTATTTAATTATAAAATAACTTGTATTTATATCTTCTGTGAATCCATATGATGATCACATAAATACATATAATATGATTAAATTGACCTTATTCAAAATATTTATGCAATTAAGATTTTGAAAAATATCTCAAATTTTTTATTAATAAGAAAATAAATAAATCAATATGCTTTAAAGAGCACATAATCCCAACATTAACGTGATTCGGCCTTTGGCTTGTGTCCACGGGCAGAGAAAGATAAATATTTTATTAAGATCGCACGTACAACTCAACTTTCCCACTCTTTACTATATTTGTTTTTTCGGTGCCTTACATTATGAGAGACCTTTGGTTTTATAGCCTTTTATAGATAACGTTCTTTTCTAACTTAAACTCTATCTAACTCTCCTCCATCCTCTAGGATTTTAATTACAAAATATTTATACCTTTTCATAAATTGTATCCGTATCAGACTCTATTTAATTTATTTTTTGGACAAACCAATGTCCTTCTATTGTCAACTTTGATTTTGCTAGGCTTGATTCAACGATAGCCTCTTTATTTGGGCTTGGCTTTTCCTATACGGTCCATGATCTAGAACTGGGTTATGGGCCCCATGGACCCATGACTTTTGCCATCCTCCACTCTTGCTCCCCATTCCTGGGGGAGCATGATTCCCGTTCCCCATTCTTGGAGGAGTATGGTTTTGCTGCTCTCTATTCTTGGGGGAGCATAATTACTGCTCCCCATTCATAGGGTTGTATAATTCCTACTCTCCATTCTTAGGAGAACATGGTTCTACTGCTCCCTATTCTTGCGGGAGCATAATTCCTGCTCCCCATTTTTGGGGAAGCATGATTCTGCGGACTCCCATTCTTGGGGGAGTATAATTTATGCTCCTCATTCCTGGGGGCGCATAATTCCTGATCACCATTCTTAGGGGAGCATGGTTCTACTGCTCCCCATTTTTAGAAACCATGCTCCCCATTTCTAGAAGAACATAATTCTTACTCCCGATTCTTAGGGGAGCATAATTCCTACTCCACATTCTTGTAGGAGCATGCTTCTGCTGCTCCTTATTCTTAGGGAAGCGTAATTCCTGCTCCCCATTCTTGGGGATGTCACTTTTTGCTTTATTGACTATTTTATATTTTCTACAACAGCTGCTCCTCAGCTCTTAGCTTTTTATTCCACCAGAAGCATAATAGCTCAAGTTGTTTCTCTTCTTCTCATTTCTATATAAATAATCATTTGCACCATTCGTCCACTTCATAGAGTTTCAACCCTTTGGTTTTTGCTTTACTTGGTGAGTGTCTCTTCTCTTCTTCTCGTTTTTAGCAATTTCAATGTCTTCTGATTTTGAAAATAACTCTAACTCTTTTTACCATGAGTACCTTGAAGATGATGATGATTACTTTCATATATCCTCTAACCACATAACCCTTGTCGTAAATTTTGCTCCTGCGTCATTTGTTTATGATGACCAAACTAATCTCCAATTCGACTAGTCCATTGATGGGATGGGGAATGCAATTTCTGAGAATTTCATTCCATCTCTTTGAGTCAAGTATGAAATTCCAAGTTCAGTTGAACTTAGAAGCCTCAAATTGGTGAGCTCGCTAGCCAACCCTCTCCTGGTCGCTTTTCATTCTCGATTTTTTTCACATGGTATCACATTGCACTCTTCTAAGTTACATGTCGATTTGTTTGAATCAGTATCTCTCATGCTTTTCCCCCAGTGTATGGTTTACCATGATTGACATGTACATCTTATATAAATTGAGGGGCTTTTTGGACCTCACATTTAGTCAGTTTCAAGGAATTTACCAACTAATGAGTTTTTCAGGTGATAAAAATTCCCTTATCAAGGATTGTCATTATGTCCGTGCTTGGGCTAAATCTTCTTCTTTAATCGCCTAGGCTAAATCTCATGATGGTTACTAGAAATATTTTTGGCTTTTCATCATTGACGATTGAGAGCTAGGAAGTTCTGTTGATATATATCTTGGATATCGGGTTCAAACCCACTTTTCTACTCCAGGTAGCTTCATAAGAATTGTTATAGGAAATGCTTTTTCTTTATTAGTGTACTTATTCTTTTTTTGTGTTTCTTGTTTATAGTGTCATGGGCTGCACCTTTATTGATCCTGCTGGGCAATATCAAGTTGATGAAGTTTTTAAAGACCCTATAAACTTGCGGTCTTGACAATATCTTTCTCAACTAGGCTTTCTAACCGCCTTTGACTTTATCCCTTCTACTTTTACCAATATTTCATCTCTAAGTGAGTTTTATTCAAGCATAATAATTTTTATTCTACTGGGAGGTCGTAATATTTTTTTTCTTTTCTTTTTCCTTCTTTTGTTAGTTATGGCTCTTAGGACGATGCTGCACGAAAAAAGAAAAAGATAAGATAAATACCTAGCATCGAAGATTAGTAGGAAACTTAAGGATAAGCTAGTCTTTCAGTCTGTAGGATCACCCTTTCAAGAAATTGTAACTGCTCAAGGGTCGCACCAGACTCCTTAAACTGCACCATGGTTACAACTAGAAACTTTATTTCTATTTTGCACTCGTGAAACTTCATTTTCTCAGTTTGCTGGCTTTCATTCTACATTTGCTTCCATTAATGCACCTGCTCAAGAGTTGCACCAAACACCTACAATTGCTCTATGATTACAGCAAGAAATTTTATTTCCAACTTTCACTTATGAAGGTTTATATCCATAATCTACAGGCTCTGGCTCTGCATTTGCTTCCACCAACGCTCCTATGTCTACATCTCTTTCAGCAGGCCCAAGCCAAGGAACTTTGCCCTTGTTTGATGGTTTATAGAACTTCACTTGGGAAGATCCTTTTCAAGCACATCTGAGCTCTTTTACTCAATCTTGACCTTAGTATGTCTCTGCTGATAATGTGAGACAAATGGAGAACTTTGATCCTGTTGAAGCCATGCTTGCTAACGTTTATCAAGTAGTAATACTATTGCTTTTGTGTTACCATTATTGATATAAAGTTAGATCCTAACTATATTCACCTTCCTGTAGCTTGGTTGTGCTGTTCAAATAGCTAAAAAAAAAAAAGATAAAGTCCCTAACGCTGGAGAGGAATGCTTTACTTGAGTCGGACCAAGCTTCTAAAAAAAAGATTGATGAGCTGGAGAAGTTTCTAAGTGAAGAGAAAGCTCTTGTGGCCCAATTGAAGTTGGAACTTAATGCTGAAAACAAAAAATTAGCTCAGTCCTAGTCCTAAGTTCAAGAATTGTCCAAGTCCCTTAATTAATTAAACCTCTAAATCCTAAGCATTAAGACTAGGGTTGGCAAATTAAGGGCCTGGGCCGGGCTTTGCCAAGCCCAGGACCAGGCCCATATAATATTTAAAAAGTCCAGGCCCTCTTAAAGCCCATCCAAAATGGGCGGGCCGGGCTTTGACGGGTTCGCCTGCCTTTTTTTTACTTAATTTTCAAAAAAAATTTAAATAAAACTATAAATGTTCAAAACATAATTATCCAATACATAATATTACAATAGGCTAAAAACTTAAACATAATTCTCTAATACATAAACGCATACTGCATTTACAAGCACAGCACTACAGCAGTGACAGGACAATAAATTTACAATGTCCAGAACTCCAGAAATCACCAAACGATTTGTAATTGACAATAAATTTACAATGTCCAGAACAATAAATTGACAATAAATTTGTAATCTTGTAATGATTCGTAATTGTGAATTAAATTATCACCAGAAATCACCAAATGATTGTTTAAAAAAAAAAACAAAATCAAGCATGTAAAGATATGTGTTGATCCGAAATTCTGAATCATTCCATTTCAGTAACTTAAAACTTTGACAGAACAAAAATAAAAAAAGAGTGAAAAATTATAACACCACCATTTCCAATAAATTAGGTAATATATTCAATACAAATCCAGCCCACAATCCCACAACCTAAATTTTGTTTCAAAACTAGTGCACATGTTATTGCTCGCTTAAACATATCCGATTTAAGCACAAATCAAAGTTTAACCACATTGAACAACTTTTTCATACATAGCAAGATCTCAAGAAGTAAAATTTGAAATAAGAACACAAAACCTTAAGAGCTTCAAAAATTAGATAATCGCGCACCGGTGGGTGGAGGCGCCGACACGCGGAGATGTTGTTGCGCTTTGGGTGGACGGTGGGTGGTGGTACCGCCGGAATATGTTGTTGCTGGCCGACGCTGGTCGCCGATGGTCACGCCGGACCGAATTCTAGATGTTTTCACGCCATGAACAGACGCCAAGACGATGACGTGATAAAGGATGAGTGAGAACCGAGAGGTGAGTGAGAACCGAGGTGAGGGAGAAATGGGATTTACCGATTTAGGATTTTGTCAATATTATAAATTGTTTTGCTATTACACTTACGTATCACCTAGCTTTTAATTGTTTTGTTTTAATTTTTATTTATTTTAATTTTATGATATATTAATATATCATAGTATTAATGTATTATACAGTTTTTATTTTTTTAAAAATATATATATTATTTATTATAAAGCCTGCTTAAGTCCTGCTTTTCATTCGCGCCTCGACTTTATACGCATGCTCACACCATTACCTTATCCATAATTTCCACGGGCGCTTTTAAGCCTGGCTCGGGTCGGGTGGCTCCTTTTTCTGCCAACCCTAATTAAGACTTCAGCCATTGAAGAGTTCAAAGCTTCTATTGATTTTGAGAATATCCTTGATGAAGAATTTCTGAAAGGTGGTGCCAAGGTTAAGGCCATGATTGAGAGCCACTACCCTCAACTTGATTACCGTTTTCTAGAATACCGATGATGCTCGTTATCAATTAAATGTTGCCTCTTTTATTATCTTCCTAGTTTTCAGTTGTTTTCTTTCTTCTTTTCTATTGCTCTTGCAATGAGGTTGTTTTAGTAATAAAGTTGTAAACTAAACATGTTCCAGTTGTTTTTATTAATGTATTTGCTTTTTAGTACCTTACTGCACCTTGCTCCTTACTTGTTTTTATGTACTTTTATAAAAGTAACAAACATTTTTTTACTTTCTTAGTTTTCTTTTTCCTCAAGAATTCTGTTAGTTTTTTTACTTGCTCCCATGGGAGTATAATTTATGGGGAGCATGACTGCTCTCCCTACTTTTGAGGACATGGTGATAACTCTAGGAAATGAGAGTTATTACATCAATTCTAGACTTAAATCAAGATCACTTAGAGAACAAATAAGATGTTTTTATTACATTTTGGTTATATTTTGCATAAACATTCATTTTAGTTGAGTCTTAATAAGTTTTGCTTGAATCAAATTAATTTATACTAAAAACATGTACATAATTGTAGGTTTTCAGAAAGTCTTAATTCATGAGGGGATTGTGAGACATTAAATGAGCAAGAAGAGGAAGAAGATGGCCGCAAAAAAAGTAAAACACAATCGGAATAGGTGTTGAAATTGTTAGAAAACCAATGTCAGAGTAATCCTGGGAGCAATGCGAGAAAACTTAGCAAGAGTCACCGCAGAATCGCGATCTGCATGTTTCCTAATTTAACTCATGCACGCCCACAGTCTTTTGTTTACCCTAGTTTGTAGTATAAAAGGTAGGCGTGCACCACATAGAAAGGCGGCAAGGGGATTATCAGTAATTCATTAGAGAAAAAAAAGAGAAGAAGATTGGTACAAAAGGAGACTTTCAAGAATCAAGATTCCAAAGAGTTATTTCGATTTGCTTTTCACCGCTCTCAACTTTTACTCTTCTTCTTTCTTTGATTGCTTCGATGTATCACGTGAACAATATATTTATGTTTATTTTTCTCATTCGTAATATGAACTAGATTTACTCAGAATGACAAACAATCCAATGGGTTCTCGACCGTTTTATGTGTTGTTATGTCATCACAAGCACTTTACTCTAGTAGTATTATTAATAAACTCATATTTCACCACCCATTTAATAGTTTTAGTTAAGATAGCAAAGAAAAAGCATGTCTTAGGATATTATTGAGTATTACTTGATTTTAAGTTAAGCTTCCTGATTAAGCTATCTCAATCCTATAAGAGCAATATTCAAGTTAAGATTACACATAGATATAAAGCTCACCTTGTAGGGTGGAGAGATTAAAAGGGTTGTAAAGCCATATCATGAGTAGATTAGCAACTGGTAATCGCTAGTGTATTTAAGGGAATGAGATTTCCAATATGCGACAATTGAGGATGCAGATTAATTCAGCCTAGTGCTGCAGCACTCGCTGTAACAACCGGAGTTAACTTGATGAAAAACAGTCAGCCCATGAGGAAAGTTTGATCATTCAACTACCATAATCTCAATTGAATCTTAGACACATTTAATCTAGTTTATTTTGTTATGGTATTTTTTTACTTTATTCTCTCACAATCATCAATTACGATAAAACTCAATTTACGATTGTTAACTTCGGCCTTAAGTTGATTTGCACTATTGTGATTGCTATAACATTTCGAGTAACATCAATCCATGTGGAGACGATCTTGAATATTCATCACTTTATTACTTGTTGTGTATACTTGCACATTGGCATTGGTAGCAAAATAAGTTTTTGGCGCCTTTGCCGGGGATTAATTGTTTATTTTTGAAGTGTGAAGTAAATCTTGATAGCGCAAATTTGATTTAATTCATTCTATTTATTGGCAAATCAGTACATGCATGCGCAAAGACATATCTGGGTATTCCAATTCGATCCTGGGATTAAATTGACTGTCAGGAGACTACGAAGAGAACAAAGGAATTCAAAAACTGTTTCAGGCATGAATAACTCGCAGGATGTGGGAAATTTGAACCCTCACGAGCCCTTACAACCAGTCAACATTCAAGAAGAGCAGAACAAACATGCTAACGAGAGACAACCAGGCAATAATAACATTATTTACATGGCTGATGACAGAGACAGAGCTATTAGAGATTATGCCGTGTTAACTCCTCAAGTTGTACACCCTGGGATAATCGACCAAGTAGAAGAAGAACTTCAATCGGGATGTTTCAAATGTCAGTATAGGTCTATTCAATGGATTGCCAAATGAAGATCCTCATCTCGATCTTAAGTTGTTCTTGGAAGTGAGTGATGCTTTCAAGATTGCTAGAGCAACACAAGATGCCTTAAGACTGAGGTTTTTTCTGTATTCTTTAAGAGATCGAGCAAGAGCATGGTTAAATTCGTTACCATCTGATTCCATCACTACATGGACTGAGTTGGTTGATAAATTCGTAATGAAATATTTCCCACCGATAAAAAATGAAAAATTACGGAATGAGATTACTTCTTTCCATCAACTTGAAGATGAAAGTTTGTATGATGCATGAGAAAAATTCAAAGAACTACTCAGAAGGTGTCCTCATCATGGCATTCCTTGTTGCATCAGCAAATGGAGCCCTGTTATCCAAACCTTACACTGAAGAGAATTGCCAATAATAATTATCGCACATCAACTAAGTTAACCAAGAATAACAACAATACACATAACATGTATGCACCATTACTTTATCAACACAAGTAACCTCATTGACTAATATGGTAAAGGCCATGACATCTCGCTTCTAAAGAATAAAGAAAGCGTCAACTTTCTTTGTACGCAAGAACACGACTTTGATAATTGTCCTGGAAATCCAGCTTCAGTAAACTATGTGGGTAATTTCAATCGACAACCTCAGAACAACTCATATTCAAATACTTACAACCCTGACTAGAAACAACATCCAAATTTTTTTTGGAGCCATCAGAATCGAAATACTCCAGTATTAAATGGACAAAATAGGAACACTCAACCATCTGGTTTTCATCAGCAGAGTCAGGGGCAAATACATATCGGTCAGGATCCAATCACTTCACTTGAAACACTAATTAAGGAATACATTGCAAAGAATGAAATAATTGTGCAGAGTCAAGCTGTATCCTTGAGAAACTTGGAAAACCAAATGGGACAACTTGCCACAATAATGAGTAGCAGAACTAAATGAAGCTTACCTAGCAACACAGAAGACTCTATGAGAGAGAGCAAAGAACATTGCAAAGTAATTAATTTGAGATCTGGAAAGAATGTTGATATCCCAAATACGTGGACAAAAATGTATGAAATTCAATTCAAAGACAAAACCACCTCAAAATGGAAGACGTTACAACCCACCCATCAAGACACTGGATTACACGGGCTACAAAGAACTTCAGGAACTCAACTGCATTACGCCGAAAAGAAGTCAGAACACCAAAGAGCTACGACTCCACACCAAACCAAACAAACAGTTTGTACTTCCCAAACTACCTAGCTTGACATCCACCACCTTTCCCACGTAGATTCCGTAAGAAAACAAGACAAGCGCTCAAGAATTTCTAAGTCAAGCTACACATCAACATACCTTTTGAGTTCTGAGCAATGTCAAATTACGTGGAAATTTCTAAAGACATCTTAAAGACGAAAGCAGTGAGAGACCAAACCTGCTTTAACACAAGAAAATAGTCATATATTCCAAAGTAAGATTCCTACAATAGTGAAGGATCCAGGAAGTTTTACAATACCCCGCTTCTATTCCAGTACACCCAGAACACTTTGTGACTTGGGAGCCAATATTAATCTAATGCCATTGTCTCAGATGAAGAATCGAGAGTAGATGAGTGCGTACTCAACAATAGTCACTCAATCGACAGATCTCATGCATACCTCGAAGGAAAAATCGAGGACGTATCAAAGGTTGACAAATTCATCTTTCCAAGAGATTTCATTGTACTAGACTCGTTCGATAAAGAACCCATTATACTTGGAAAACCTTTTCAAAGAACCGGAAAGACTGATGCAAAGTAGAGAGCTCACCAGAGAGTGAATGATCAACAAGTCACATTTAATGATTTGATGTAAGGTTAACCCACGAAGTAGGAAGATTGTAATTTCCGTGGATTTCATTGGCAGATGTAATGGACAGAAGAATGATCAACAGTCACCACCTCAAGATTTAAGATGAAGATGTCAAAGAAACCAGATAGATTATAAGGAAGACAAGCAATCTGACAGGCACAACAAGTTTATTGAGTATCTGAATCTTTCAAACAGGGAAGTAAAAAAAACTTTACCATCTATTGAATCACATCCTAGTCTTGAATTAAAATTGTTACCTTCACATTTGAAATATGTTTATCTTGGTCAAAACAACACACTCTCTGTAATTATTTCCTCTACCTTGAATGCAGGTCAAGAACAGAGTCTAGTAGATTTGCTTTGAAGATACAGAAGAGCAATTGGATGGACAATGAAAGACATCAAGGGATAAGCCCATCAATATGCATGCATAAAATCCTGTTAGAAGATTGCCACAACAATTCGGTGGAGCATAAGAGAAGGTTAAACCCTATTATGAAAGATTTGGTGAAAAAGGAAATCATCAAATGCTTGGATGCTGGAATCATATATCCAATATCAGATAGTTCAAGCCTACCAATGCGCATGAGATAACAATGATAACTAACGAGAGGGATGAACTTATTCCTACAAGGACGTTGATCGGATGACAGAGTCCAGATGGATTACGTAAAGCTCAACAAAGCTTATAAGGAAATATCACTTCCCACTCCCATTCATGATCGATGTCGATGTATCTTGAAAACAATACTATTATTTTCTGGGTATTTCAAAGCTATAACCGTATTGCTATAACTCCGCAGGATCGTGAAAGACTACATTTACCGCCCCATGGAACATTTGCTTCGTATGATGCCCTTTCGTTGTACAATGCTCCAACAACTTTTCGTAGATGCATGATGTCTATTTTTTCCGATATAAGAGAAAGCAGTACTTTTAAGTTTTCATGATGACTTCTAGTTTTAGAGACATATAACGATTGTTTACACAACTTAAGTTCTTAAAAGACGCGAGATGACTAACTTAGTACTAATTGGGAAAAGTACCATTTCACGGTGCAAGGAATATTGTCATTCCAAGAAAAGATCAAGAGACAAAGCCAAGATAAAGCGTATAGATAAACCGCCACCCCCACTTCAATAAAGCGGTATCGAGTTTTTTTACCATGCCGATTTTATGTAAGATTCATTAAGGATTTTTACAATGTAGATAAACAATTATGCTCATTGTAAACATGACAAGCCCTTTCACTTGACAAAATTGTCTTCAAGTATTTATAGATTAAAGTTTCCGATCAATCGCCCAAGAGTTACATTTCCAGACTGGACTCTACTTTGAACCGATGCGAAAGATTATTCATGAGCAGATAGGCAAAGAAAGGATAAAGTTTTTCACTCCATATACTCCAAAACTCTTACTCAAACTCAAATCAATTACACCACTACAGAGAAAGAATTGCTAGTAGTAGTATTTGCTTTTGACAAATTCAAAGCTTACTTGGTGGGTACTAAAGTGACTGTATACACAGACCATGCAGCCATCAAATACTTAATTTCAAAGAAGGATGTCAAACCAAGATTAATTAGATGGATCTTATTGCTTCAAGAATTTGATCTGGAAATTAAAGATAGAAAGGGATCGAGAATTAAGAGCACCACCGTCACTACCGGGCGTACATTGACAGCGAGGACATCACTGAAAATTTTCCTGATGAACAAATTGCCGTGTACAACAAGTTATATATGTCATAGCAGATCTCCATGGTATGCAGATTTTGCTAACTACTTAGCAAGTTGGAACGCTACCACCGAAATAAGTTTCTGAGAAAAAAAATTTCTTCACGACAAGTTGGTTATCGCTGGACGATCCACATTTATATAAGTTATGCTCACATCAAGTAATACGAAGATGTGCTTCAGAAGGAAAAATCCTCCACATACTGGAGTCATGCCATGTCAGCAAGATACGAGGACATTTCGTGGTCACAATCATAAAGTTCTCGCAATCAAAGTATTACATCGGGCCTACTATTTTTAAAGACGCGAATTTGTTAAACGTTGCATGTGTCAAAAGGATGAAATATAACTAAAAGACATGAAATGTCATCGACTAACATTCGGAAGGGAAGTTTGTGATGTCCTGGGAATAGATTTCCGGACCTTTCCCACCATCCTTGGGAATTTATATATCCTCATTGTGGATTATATCTCTAAGTGGGTTATAGTATTACCCACCAACGATGCTAAAACAAGGTGGCTTTTTCTTCGTAAAAATATTTTCTAGTTCGCACCCTAGAGCAATTATTAAAGATTTATGGACTCACTTTTGTAACAAAATCTTTGCTTAACTACGGTAAAATACTGAGTCGCATTATAAAGCAACAATATATCACCCTCAATCTAATGGTCAGGCTGAAGTGTCCAATAGAGAAATTAAAAAGATCTTAGAAAAAGTGGTAAACCCAATAAGGAAAGATTGGTCTTTGCAATTACATGACTCTTTATGGGCACACAGAACAACATACAAAACTTCGCTGGGCATGTCTCCTTACCGAATTGTGTATGGGAAGGCTTGTCACTTACCATTAGAGCTGGAGCATAAAGCACACTGGGCATTGAAGAAATTAAATTAGGATATTCATGCTGTAGTAGAGCAAATGAAGCTTCAACTTTGTGAGCTTGACGAATTAAGGCTATTTTCATATGAAAATGCTAGAATCTATAAAGAGAGGACAAAACCCTGGCATGACAAGAATATTCAAAATAGGCAATTCAGCCCTGGTCAACTAGTGTTGCTCCACAATACAAGACTAAGATTATTTCCAAGGAAGCTAAAATCACGATGGTCTGGACCTTTTAGGCTGTTAAAATTTTATCCTCATGGAGCTGTTGATCTTCTAGATGAACAAACAGGTCACAAATTTAAAGTTAATGGACATAGGGTTAAGCATTACATACACCCAGCAACAGATTATTCAAAGGAGGTTTTACTCCTTAAAGAACCTAGCTATTGAGCAGTGACAGAAGGTCAGGCTGAAGGACCTTAAATCAAGCGCTTAATGGGAGGCAACCCATTTTGGGGATAGCCACCTCAAAACCAAGTTTGATTCTCTTTGGTTTTGTTGATGGCTCTCTCTCTCCTTCATTTTATTTAATTTTGTTCTTCAATTCAAGTTATTTAGTTTTATGTTTTCACATTATCGCACTCTTTACTTTTGCTATCATTTAATTTCTTTATTTTTAATTATTTTTAGAATTGGTTCTAGTTTTTGTGGTAAGTATGTGTGGCGATTGAACTCTATTTTGACAAGTGAGGTTGTATGGTTACAGAGTGCAGAGGTAAGCCATGTGGTCGTATGGAGTTTTAGTATGTAATCGCAGAGTAAGCAACAGCGTCATAAATATTACCGTTACAATAAATTAAAAATTGGAGCCTCTCACTTACCGTTGGAGATAAATCATGATAGATGGCTGCATGCATTTGGATAGCAATTGAGAAAAAATCTCCAAAATTAATGCATTAATTTCGCTAGCCTATGTTTTTGGGATATACTCATTATATTCAAAATATTCTCTTCCCTAATTTATCTTTATTTACCAGATTTATCTTCATTTAAATTCAACTATAAAAAGGGAATCACTGTGTGTAGTGACCTACGACACTATTCCCCCTTTCTTTCGCAAGCACAACTCTAATAATTCTTACCCTTATCTTCTCCTTTTACTCTCAGGGACATTATCCTCACTTTGTTACTGCTAGAGCCATGCCAAGGTATAAGAAAACAGCCAGCCGACTCAAAGATCCTTCACGCTTCCAGAGTTACCACGCTGAAGAAAAAATATGAAGAATTCATTGAGCCGCGAAAGATTCTGGAAGAAAAAGGGTTCAAATTTCCATAACAACTCATCATAATTGTGCAAACAATACACAATGCTGCAGCAAAGCGTGGGTGGTTAGAGTTTTACAACCACCCTCGAGATCCTGTGCTACCAGTAGTCAAGGAATTTTACGCAAATTTGGTAAGCCCTGATAAGCACAACATTCGGGTGTATACAATTGTTCCATTACTTCATATAAATGCTTTTTATAATTTACCAAGGAAATTAATCGCGAGTATGCAAGTTGCTTGATAAATCGACCAAAAAAACACCATCTTCACAACTCTTACAATAAAAGGGCATCGTAATAACGAGGAAGTAGTTATGATAGATTTGAAACCCATTAAGCAAGGTGTGGGTGAAATTTCAAATTGCTTACGCCAACCACTCCCACTACTACGTGTTCTCTAGTAAGGTTGGTTTTGTTATATGTCATTGTCATGGGCTTCCTATGATGCTGGGCATAAATCGAAAAAGAAATCAGATCAAGAAAGAATCACAAAACCGCCGCTTTTTCTTTCATTCATCACCAAAGATCTGTCGATTCTTGTTCGCCCTGATGCGAAAGATTTAACATGTCAAGAATGATGGTGCTTTACTAAGACGCACTATCGAGAGAGTCAGAAAACAACGACCGAATCCAACTCATAATGAGCCGATGAGCTATCGTTGTAACAAAACAATCCGTGCACACCAAAGATAACTCAACGCGGAGGCTCAGCAGAGGGAAACGATCGATTTTGGAGCTATCTATAACACCTGGACAGCCAACTACACCAATTTTCTCTTTACATGAAAAACACTCACTGGAACTTCCCTGATTCATTGCTCCAGCAGTACAATTTTGACACCACTACAGTGCTCCAAATAACGGGTTAACGCCACGATGAACTGTATAGTTCGCAACCACAAGTAGGTGTAATTAGAAGATACTGAACCATCTGATCAACCTGAGGAAGAAGGTGACAAGTCTGCGACTGATAGCTCACCCACAGAGGCAGAGGACGACTCTGAGAAAGAACGTGAGGAACTTTCCTTTCTAACTCATTCCAAAACCAGAAAAGTCATATTATTCAAGAAGAGAAAGAGGAAGACCCTGAAGAGAAACCTTCCATTCCAATCCTCATGGCAAGTGCGGCGCGGCAAGGCAAAAAATAAACACCTCCGCCTCTCAAGATAAATGGAAGTCGATGCAACACAAAGAATCAAAGTTACGCCTACACCGCCAAAGAGAAAAGAAGATCAAAAAGACAAGATTTCATGTACGGAGTATCTGATATTACGAATTGAAACTCTGAAGTTGCATATATACCCACCCCATATGCAAAATGACCATAGTAAATCATTTAGACTAAATATACTGGTACATACTGTATCCGTTACTCAAAGAACTAGAATGTAGTTTATTTCATAGATATCACAATCAATCAAACTTGCTTTTCCCCCTAAACTTAAGATCTTTTCTATTCTTTTGGCTCTGCTCTAGTAGTCTCATACAATTCAACCAAAGTCTAAGTGTCGGAACAAAATTTCAACCTACATTTATAACTATCTCTACTTGGCCTTCTCACAAATATTAAATAACACTCAATTTATCTTCATTAGATTTTCAAATCCACACACAAATATTAGCTAACAGAGCTTCACACAACACACAACACAAGCATAAACACCTAAAACACAACCCCCCCAAACTTAAGAGGTGTTGTGTCCTCACTAGCACACATAACGAAGTCACACAATTTGACAATGACATGGACGACATTAGAAAATACCACACAAATTGAAAAAAAACATAATGAAAGAAAAGTTTTTTTTTTAAAATAAATTGACTAGTAAGAAATGAATACTTCCTGGTAATCGCAACATGACGAGAGGACATCGCTTGGACGCACCGCCTTACCCTTCGTGAAACTCAAGGAGTTCACAACTTTTCTTTTTTTCTTCACCGGCCGGTGATGGGAGTCGTGGGCAATCAGTGGTTGACATCGATTCGTCTGCTTTCATGGTGTCGATGTCAGAAGAAAGGCTCTAAACGCATCGCCTTTCTTTCATGGATTATCACAGACCGGGTACGAGTAGTTGGCTAGAGTTTGTCAGGAGTCAGTCGACGATCACCTACCTTGCCCTCGCCACGATGGCGAATGATATCAAGTAACCGCTATTTCGCAGTGTAGCGTAACTTTGTTACATGAACCATCGACTTGCTCTATTTCATCTTCAGAGGCTGGAGGTGTTGCTATTTTTTCCTTGCCCTTGCCCTTGCCCTTACCCGAAAGGACTGGAATGGAGGGTTCCTCTTCAGGGTCCTCTTCTTCCTCTTCTTGGATAATGTGCCTTTTCCTAGTTTTGGAATGGGTCTTGATCACGGTTCCTCACGCTCTTTTCTCGTAGTCGCCCTTCTCTCGCAGAGCCGTCACCGCAGACTTGTCACTTTCTTCCTCAGGTTGATCATATGGTTCAACATCTTCTGACTCTTCCTCTCGCTGGTTCACCGCAGCCTTCTACTTAGTTCATCTGCAAGGCTTTTCACCGGCTTCACTGGAGTCAAAATCAGATCATCAAGAATGAATCATGGAAGTTCTGGTGAGTTCGTTTCATGTAAAGAGCAAATTGATGTAGTTGGTCGTCCATGTGTTGTAGATAACTCCAAAACCGATCGTTTTCCCTCTGCTGAGCCTCAGCACATTGAGTTATTGTTGGTGTAAAAATACTAATGCTATTAGTGTCAATGTGCAAGTGTACACAACAAGTAATAAAGTAATGAGTATTCAAGATCGCTCCATTGTGGATCGATGTTATTGACTACAACAATCTTAATAGTGCAGATTTCAGGTTCAAATTAAGATAAACAATCGATGAAACTAATTTACTAATTTAAATAAAACACAATAAATAAAATGCAACAAAAGCAGATTATCACGTCAAACTCAATGATAAAATAACGAGAATGAAAATGAATAAACTCTCTTAATCTGACTATTTTCTAACGGTCGCTCATAAGATTTACAACATAAGTAATCCTTACGATCTTCACCGTCGACGTTGATATGTTATATCTATATGCAACCTAACAAATCAACATATATACCAACATAAGATATAACATTACACGCTTAGGTTCTATTTACCCTACAAGTGAATCTTTATGTTCATCATTAATCTTAAATCAAGCATGACCCTTTTACTCAAGTAAACTCAATCCGGAAACTCAATTTAAGATCAAGTATTGTTCGACATACGTTTACTAAGATAGGCCTTTCATGCTCTTTCATTAGCTAAGTATTATTAAACGGGTAATCAACCAAATAACGAATAAAATAAATACTATCAAAACAAATCATACAAGAAATACGCAAGAATACATATTTCTAGTCAATAAACCATCAAGATTGTTTATCACTCAACTACAAATAAATTTAGTTCATGGTTTGTAAAAGAAAAATAAAGAACAAAGTTTCAGCCATGAAACACATCCCCATAAATAAATAGAAAATGAGAAAGCAAGAGAAAAATAAGAATGATTGAGCTCCCAATTGATTTATGCAAATTCTCCTCTTGTGCAGCCCTTAATCTCTCTCTTTAATCTTTTTTTTTTCTTTTGTTTCTTTGTGTTTTTCTCCTTGGGTGACGTCTCCCCCTTTTCCTTATGATGTGTGCTTCTTTTATAGTTGAAAATTATGGTAAACGGAAGCGTAGGCGCGCATAAGTCAGATTAGGAAACTATAGATCGCAATTCTGTAAGTATCCCGCACGGAATTTTCTCTGTTGTTGTTCCAGGATTGCTACAGCAATGGTTGCTACAAAGAATCTACAAAGAATCGTGAGATTTGTTTCAATTCTTTTATAGTCATGTTCTTCGCCAGCCTATTGCATCAGCATTCATTCCATGAATTATAAGCTTCTGGAAACCTACAATTATGCACACAATTTGAGCTCGAATTACTTTAAATCAAGCAAAACTTATTAAGACTAAACTAAAATGAATGTTTATGCAAAATGTAACAAAAATGCAATAAAAACACATCATTTACTCTCTAAGTGATCTTGATTTAAGTCTAGAATTGTCATAATAATTCTCATTTCATAGAGTTATCAGTTATACTGTTGCTTAGCCCATGGATTGTCTATTTTAAACTATTACCTGGTTCAGCTTGTCGCTCCAAAGACTCTCACCAAAGAACTCTCTCAATGGTACTTTCAGTAAAGTCACTATCATTATTTACATTTTCATCTTTCACAAGACGTAACACCGATACACAGATGCTGAAATAAAGAAGGCGTTAGCCAGGATTCTTTATCGCACAATCTCCGATTTTACGACGCCTACATCTATGGGAAGCCCCCGAACAATGACATATAACAAAACCAACCTTTCTTGTGAAACCATAGTAGTGTGAGTGGTTGACATAAGCCTAGATTTCAGAAATTTCACCCACACCTTAAAAATAGGTTTCAAATCTATCCTATTAACTACACGCTCTTCCTCATTAGCCCCTGATGCCCCTTCTATTGTAAGAGTTGTGAAGATGGTGTTCCATTTTTTCAGGGTCAATTTATCAAGCAACTTGGCATACTCACAATTAATTTCAGCAGGTAAATTATAAAAAGCATTTATAATGTAGGAGTCTAATGGAACAAGTGTGTTTCTTACCCAAATGTCATCGTATTACCAAATTGGCGAAAATTTATTGACTACCCAGCACAAGATCTCGAGGGTGGTTAAAACTCTAACCATCCACGCCACGCCGATTGGGTTTGCACAATTCGATAAGTTGTTCCGAAATCAAACCCTTTTCCTCCGTAATTTTACGCAATTAATGAATTCTTAATATTTTCTTCTATGGTAACTCCGAAGCGTGAAGGATCTTTCGAGGCGCCTAATGCTTTTCTTATACCTGCATGGCTATAAAGAATAAATCGAGGATAATGTCCATGAGAGTAAAACGGTACATTTATGGTAAGAATTATTAAAGTGCTTATGAGAGAGGGAATAATGCCGAGGTCACTTCGCATTGATTCCCTTTATAATGAATTTAAACGAAGATAACCGTAAATAAAGATAAATTAGGGAAGAAAATATTTAAATATAATGAGTATATCCCAAAAACATAGGCCAGCGAAATTAATGCATTAATTTCAGAGATTTTTTTTCTCAATTGCTATCCAAATCCATGCAGCCCATCTCACATTTATCTCCAACCAGTGAGAGGCTCCAATTTTAATTTATCAGAATTAATATTGGTCATAAAGACCCATTTGCTTGCTCTAGCAACAGTTACATACTCCACTCCCATACCTTCTGACACATGGCTTGCCTCTGCACTCTGTAACCATACAACCTCACTTGTCAAAATAGAGTTCAATCGCCACACATACTTACCACAAAAACTAAAACCGATTCTAAAAATAAAGAGATCAAATAATAGCAAAAGTAAAGAGTGTAATAATATGAAAAGATAAAACTAAATAACTTGAATTGAAGAACAAAATTAAATAAAAATGGAAGAGAGGGAGAGTCATCAACAAAACCAAAGAGGCTCAAACTTAGTTTGCTCCACAACGGGTCCTTCCCATCGAGCGCTGACGGCGTCCTTCACCGACCTTCTTTCACCGCTCAATAGTTCTTTGGCGAGTAAACCTCCTTGAACAATCCGTTGTATATAATGCTTAACCCTGTGTCCATTAACTTTAAATTTTTGACCTGTTTGTTCATCTAAAAGATCAACAGCTCTTTGAGGATAAAATTTCAACAGTTTAAAAGGTCCAAACCATCGTGATTTAAGCTTTCCCGGAAATAATCTTAGTCTTGTATTATGGAGCAGCACTAATTGACCAGGGCTGAATTGCCTGTTTTGAATATGCTTGTCGTGCTAGTGTTTTGTCCTCTCTTTATAGATTCTTGCATTTTCATATGAGAATAACGGTAATTCATCAAGCTCACAAACTTGAAGCTTCATTTGCTCTGTTGCAGCATGAATATCCCAATTTAATTGCTTCAGTGCCCAATGTGCTTTGTGCTCTAGCTCTATTGGCAAGTGACAAGCCTTCCCATAAATAATTCGGTAAGGAGACATGCCAAGTGGAGTTTTGTATGTTGTTCTGTAGGCCCATAGGGAGTCATGTAACTGCAAAGACCAATCCTTCCTTGTTGGGTTCACCACTTTTTCTAAAATCTTTTTAATTTCTCTGTTGGACACTTCACCGACCATCGATCAGCATGATACGTCATGCTACTTTCAGTGTCCGACCATATTTTACTCATAGCAAATAAAGACTTTCATAAAATGAGTACCCTCAACACTAATAATTGCTCTAGCAGTGCCAAACCTGGAGAAAATATTTTTCTGAAGAAAAGCCACCACTATTTTAGCATCATTGGTAGGTAATGCTGCAGCTTCTACCCACTTGGAGACATAATCCACAGCAACAATGATATATAAATTCCCAAAGGATAGTGGGAAAGGTCCCATGAAATCTATTCCCCAGACATAAAAAACTTCCACTTCCAGAATGTTGGTCAATGATATTTCATGTCTTTTAGTTATGTTCCCTATCCTTTGACACCTGTCACAACATTTAACAAATTCATAAGCATATTTAAAAATAAGAGCCAAGAATAACCTCGATCAGAATCTTTAGCTTGTTCTACGACCACCAAAATGTCCTCCATACGTCATAAAGATGGCATGACTCTAAGATGGGGAATTTCTATTTCAAGTACATCTTCAGACATTGATCTCGAGCATAGTTTATATAAACGTAGTCATCCCAATCGATAACTTCTAACATCACGAAGAAATTTCTTTTTCTCCGTAAACTTCAAATTTCAAAGCAGAAGAACTCATTTACTAAGAGTTAGCAAAATCTGATACCATGGAGATCCCGATCACGCAGATTTTGCATACCAATAACTATTCATCGTGAAAAGTTTCAAAGATGTCCTCCTTATCAATCGTATTTCAGGTTCCGCTTCACCATGTTGGTATGCTAATTGATTTCAGTCATTTTTTATCTTTCATTTCCAGATCAAATTCCTGAAGCAATTAGATCCATCTGATTAATCTTGGTTTGGCATCCTTCTTTGAAATTAAGTATTTGATGGCTGCATGGTCTGTGTATACAATCACTTTAGTACCCACCAAGTAAACTCTGAATTTATCCAAAGTAAATACCATCGCTAAGAACTCTTTTCTCAGAGTAATCGATTCGAGTTCGAAAAGAGTTTGGCTTGCATAGTATATGGAGTGAAAAACCTTATCCTTTCTTTGCCCTAATATTGCTCCCATAGAATGGTCACTAGCATTCTCCAAATGCTTGGAGACAATCTTTGTCAAAGTGAAAAGGCTTGTCATATTCTAGCAATGAGCATAATGGTTAAGCTACCTTGGAAAAATCTTTAATGAATCTTCTGTAAAATCCAGCATGACCCAAAAAACTCCTAATACCCTTTACTGAAGAAGGGGGTGGTAGTTTATCTATTACTTCTATTTTGGCTTTGTCTACCTTAATGCCATTCTTGGACACCTTATGACCTAACCCTATTCCTTCTTGCACTATGAAATTGCACTTTTCCCAATTGAGTATTAAATTGGTCATCTCACATCTTTTAAGAACTTCTTCCAAGTTGTGTAAACAATCATTGTATGTCTCTCCAAAAACTGAGAAGTCATCTATGAAAACTTCTAAAGTCTGCTCTACCATCAGAAAAAATACATCACGATCTCCTAAAAGTCAAAGCATCGCACAAACTGTAGGCATTCTTCCATGTTAATGTAAACGTAGTATTCTCCCCGATCTTCCTGAGCTATAGCAATCCCAGAATACCTTTATAGACGAATAATACTATTTTTCAAAGCAAGTCCCCAACATCCGATCTACGAACGCGAAAGGATCTTTCCTCGGCTTTGAAGTTTCCGTAATCCATACATACTTCCATCCAACATCGTCTTGCAGGATAAGTTAATCCCTTTCATTAGCTATCACTGTTATCCCTCCCTTCTTTGGAACACATTAAACTGGGCTCACCCACAAACTATCTGATATTGGATATATGATTCCAGCATCCAACTATTTGATGATTTTCTTTTTCACCACTTCTTTCATAATATGGTTCAACCTTCTCTGATACTCCACCGAATTGCTGTGGCAATCCTCTAACAGGATTTTATGCATGCATATTGATGGACTTATCCCCTTGATGTCTGCCATGGTCCATCCAATTGCTCTTCTGTATCTTCCAACCAAATCTAAGACTCGCTTTCGACCATGTAGAGGAAATGATTACGGGGAGTGTGTTATTTTGACCAAGATAAATATATTTCAAATGTGAAGGTAACACTTTTAATTCAAGACTATGAGGTGATTTAATAGATGGTAAAATTATTTTTACTTCCCTGTCTGAAAGATTCAGATGCTCAATAAACCTGATATGCCTATCAGATTGCTTTTCTTCTGTCTAATCTATCTGTTTTGTTGCAACTTCTTCCTCTTCTAATCCTTCAAAGGTGGTGACTTTGCTAATCTCATTATCGCAAAGATTCTCCATTCTTCTTCGCTACAACAAAATCCACAACACTTAGGAAATTACAATCTTCTACTTGATCAGGGTTCTTCATAGCCTCTAGTACATTAAATGTGACTTGCTGATCATTCACTCTCATGGTGAGCTCTCCTTTCAAGACATCTATCGTAGTCTTCCAAAGTTGTGAAAGATCTTCCAAGTATAATTCCTTTATCACCTTCAAAGTCCAAGATAAAAGTTCATCGAAAGATGAATTTGTCCACCTTCACAAAGTCGCTAAGGTACCTATAGAGCATCAGAAACTTCCCGATCCTTCACTTTAAGAGAATCTTACTGAGCATATGACCGCTTCCGTGTTAAAGCAATAGTTTTAAATTCTCCCAGCCTTCTCTTTTGTGCCAAGATGTCTTTTAGAAATTTCACATAATTAGGCATTTGTTCTAAATCTTCCACAAAAGTATTGATGTAATTACTTCAAAGACTTCCATGAATTCACGAATCGCTTGTCTTGTTTTTACTTCGAATTTCGTGGGATGTCTAAACTTGGGTTTTTCGTGAGGTACCAAACTCGGTTTGTTTGGTTTGATGTAGGTCGTGGCTACTAGTGTTGCAACTTTTTTTCAAAGATGTTCGCCGAAGTTCCCTTTAAGTCAGAAGCCCCCAACAGGTCTTGATAGTGGGTCATAACATGCTTCCATCTTCGAGGTGGTTTTTTGAGGAATTAAATTCCATCCCTTTTAATCACATCAACCGACATCAACATTCTTTCCGTATCTCAAATTAATTACTTTGTTCTTCGCCTCTCCTGTGGTCTTCAGATTAGTAACATTCCTCGAGTCCGCTACATCATTGCGGGTAAGTTATCCCATTTGGTTTTCCTGTGTTCCTCAAGATACAGACTGCATAATTGTTTCATTCTTTGCAAATGTATTCTTTAATCAATGCCCAAGTTGATTGATCCCGACCGATATGCTTTTCGACTCACCGATGAAAACTGTGGTCGAAAGTGTTCCTATTTTGTCCATTTAATGATGAAGCATTTCGATTCTGATTGCTCTATGAAAAATTTGGGTGTTGTTTCCATGTGGTTGTAAGTATTCAATATGGGTTGCTCAAGTCGCAATCGAATTACTCACATAGTTTATCGTCGATTTCCGTGACAATTATCAAAGTCATGTTCTTCACCACAAGATACACAAGAAAGTTCAAGAACTTGTTTCGCCATCGGCAGTATGTCATGGCCTTCACCGTGTTAGTCAACGAGGTTACTTAGGCCGATAAGGTCAGAATTGCATCTATGTTTGTTCCTCTCACATCGGGTTTTCGTCGATGGCCACTAATAATTATTATTGGCAATTCTCTCCAGAATTTCATAAGCTTCAGTGTACGATTTAGATAACAGGGCTCCATTTGCTGAAGCATCCACTATTAATCTTGTACTCGGATTTAACCCATTGTAGAAAGTTTCCAATTGAATGTAAGAAGGAGTGCCATGATGAGGACACCTTCTGAGCAGTTCTTTGAATCTTTCCCAAGCCTCATACAAACTCTCATCTTCAAGTTGATGGAAAGAAGTAATCTCATTATGTAATTTTGCATGTTTTGTCGGTGGAAAATATTTCATTAGGAATTTATCAGCCAACTCATTCCATGTAGTGATGGAATGAGATGGTAACAAATTTAACCATGCTCTTGCTCGATCTCTTAAGAAATAAAGAAAAAGCCACAGTCTTAAGGCATTTTGTGTTGCTCCAACAATCTTGAAAGTATCACTCACTTCTAAGAACAACTTAACATGGAGATGCGAATCTTCATTTGGAAATCCATTGAATTGACCAACTGTTTGCAACATTTGAAACATCACTAGTTTCATCTCAAAGTTTGCAGCTTCTACTTCAAGTCTGATTATCCCAAGGTGTATAACTTGAGGAGTTAACACAACATAATCTCTAATAGCTCTATCTCTGTCATCAGCCATGTAAATAATGTTGTTATTGCCTGGCTGTCTCTCGTTAGCATGTTCATTCTGCTCTTCTTGAATGTTGACTAGTTATAAGGGCCCGTGAGGGTCTAAATTTCCCACATCCTGCAAATTATTCACGCCGGAAACAATTTTTGAATTCCTTTGTTCTCTTCGTAGTCTCTTAACAGTCCTTTCAATCTCAGGATCGAATTAGAATACCACAGATCTGTCTTTGCGCATGCAAGTACTGATCTGCCAATAAATAGAATGAATCAAATCAAATTGGCGCTATCAAGATTTACTTCACATTTCAAAAATAAACAATCAATCCCCGACAATGGCGCCAAAAACTTGGTAAATTTTATAATAAAATGCTACTAATGTTAATGTGTAAGTATACACAACAAGTAATAAAGTGATTAATATTCAAGATCGTCTCCACAGGGATTGATGTCACTTGAAATGCTATAGCAATCACAATAGTGCAAACTAACTTAAGTCCGAAGTTAACAAACGTAACGTAGGTTCTATCGTAATTGATGATTGAGAGAGAATAAAGTAAAGCAATACCGCAATGAATTAAACTAAATTAAATGTGTCTAAGATTCAATTGAGACTATGGTAGTTAAATGATCAAACTCTCCTTATGGGCTGACTATTTTTTATCAAGTTAATACCAAATTTGTTACTAAGTGTCAAGTAATTAATCAGATCCTCACCGTCGATATCGAACTCTCATACCCTTAAATCTATTAACAATGATCAGTTGCTAATCTACTTATGATATGACATTATGACCCTTTAGTCTCTCCACCCTACAAGGTGACACCTATGTCTAGTGTGTTACAAATCTTAACTTCAAGTATAGCCCTTATGGGATTCAAGATAACTTAATCCAGGAAACTTAAATTAAGATCGAGTAATACTCTAATAATATCCACTAAGACATGCCATTTTACGACTCTATCTTAACTTGAACTATTAAAATGGGTGGTCAACCTAAATAACAGTTATATTAATAATAACTACTAGAGTAAAATGCTATAGCAACGACATAACAACACATAAGAATAATCAAGAACCCATTGGATTGTTTGTCACTCAACTACAAGAAAATCTAGTTCATATTATGAATGAGAAAAACAAACATAAATATATTGTTAACGAGATACATCAGAACAGTCAAAGAAAATAAGAAAAATAAAAGTTGAGAACGGTAAAAAGCAAATCCAAATAACTCTACACGATTCCTCAATGCTGCCGAAACTGCACTCTTCAATTCTGATCTTCTTTTCCTTTCTTCTCTAATGATTTCACGATAATTCCTCACTTTTCTACGTAGCGCCCTTTTATACTGCAAACTAGGGTAAATAAAAGTCTGTGGGCGTGCATGAGTTAAATTAGGAAACATGCAGATCGCGATTCTGCAGCTGGCCCACGCCTAAGTTTTCTCCTTCGTTGCTCCCAGATTGCTACAGTACTGGTTGCTCTAACAACAATTACAACAATGCATTGTTCTCGATTGTGCTTTACTCCTTTTGCAGCCATCTTCTTTCCTTCTCTTGCTAATCTAATGTCTCAGCATCCCTTCATGAATTAAGACTTTCCGAAAACCTACAATTATGCACCTGTTTTGAGCACAAATCACTTTGATTCAAGCGAAACTGATTAAAACTTAACTAAAATGAATGTTTATGCAAAATATAACCAAAATGTAATAAAAACACCTTATTTGCTCTCTAAGTGATCTTGATTCAAATCTAGATAATAACTCTCATTTCATAGAGTTATCACTAAGGTAGGTAAATGAAGAGATGGAACAAGGCTTCAGTTTTCTATACCACTTACATGCTGCTCCTATAAGCGTCAAGGAGAAAGCCCAGCAGATGGTTGCCCATGTTGCCTTCTGCAATTCTATCCACGACTTAAAGGTCTCTGGATGCTCAGTTAGGTCTCATTCTCCCCATATAACTTTTTTTGGGGCATCTTAAATTTTACGAGCAATGGGGCCTCCAGTATATCCTTGGTGATCAATGGTTTTACCTCTTCTAAGAGTAGTTCTGCAGGACTTTTTTTCCACCCGTTTCTTAAGTTTTTTAAATTCTGCTTGAAGACTTACCTACCTAGTACTAGCACTGGAGCCCTCTGATTCATGCTTCTTATATTAACGTTTTGAATTCAGCTTGTAACACAAATCCTACTTGGCTTCCAGTACATGTCGGAGGTCTCTCAGGTGATCAATATGACTTATATGAGTCCTTACTTTTCTAGCTGATCTTCATGGTTACTTTTATGACGAACCCTTTATGAGCTATTATTGTTATCTTCTAGAGCATCTTGCAATATGCAAGTGTACACAACAAGTAATAAAATGATGAGTATTTAAGATCATCTCCACAGGGATTGATACTATCAGACTTACTACAGCAATTTCAACAGTGCAAACTACGTTCTAAATTAAATCAATTCAACTAATATGACCAAGTAACTTAGTAAAATAAAATCACAATAATAAAAAATGCAATGAATAGAATTTACAAGTTTAACAAAAATGTTAAACCCATAAGAATAGAGTAGTTGAGTGATTAAACTCTCTTGATGATGTTGACTGTTTTATGCATGTTAAGCGTAATTGCTGCAGCATCTGCTACAACATTGGGCAGATACCAGCTTTATCCTCAGCGGTAGCATGTTAGATGTCTTATATCTTTGTGTAACCTAACAATGACTAGTTATTATACCTACATAAGATATAACATTACACGTTCGAATTCTCTTTACCCTACAAGGTGAATTCCTATATTTAGTTCATCACTAATCTTAGACTAAGCATGGCCCTTTTAGGACTCAAGTTAAACTTAATCCAGGAAACTCAATCCAAGACTGAGTATTGCTCTAATATGTTCCACTAGGATAGGCCCTTTTGTGGCTTTTTCCTAACTTGTATCATTAAATGAGTGGTCAGCCGAAATAATGACTTTAAATAAATACTATCAAAGAAAAATAATATAGCAAACATGCAACAATATCTATATTCAGTCACTTAACTATCAAGCTAGTTTAACACTCAATCACAAATAAAATTAGTTCATAATTTGGGAAAGGTAAATAAATAACCAAGTTCTAGCTATCGAATACATCTTCATGATCAATGAATAATAACTAAACAAGAAAAGAATGAGAAAGAACAAATTCCAATCGGTGTTGTAATTTATCCTACTAGTGCAGCCTTGATCTCTGCTCTGGAATTATGTTTCTTCTTTTTATCTTTTCTGTCTTGATCTTGATTGACGGCTTCCGCTTTTCTTTTCATATACGCCTCATTTTATAATCGCAAATTAGGGTAACTGAAAACTTTAGGGCGCACATCTTTAGATTAGGAAACTGCATATTGCAATATTCTGAATTTCTTACCCAGATTTTTCTGTCAATGCTTGAGGATTTCTACAACAATGGTTGCTACAACAATGGCTACAATATCTTCATTATTTTAGACTTGCTCCAATTCTTGTATAACCATGTTCTTTTGTCCTTTTGTCCTTTATAAGTCCATTGCAATAATATCATTTCCATAAAATTCAAGTTTCCAATTACCTACAATTTAGAATATGTTTTAGGCATACAATTATTCAAAAGTCACATAAACTTTATTAAACTCAAACTAAAATGCATGTAATGCAAACTATCATTAAAGTGCACTAAAACATGTCAATTACTCTAAGTAGTCTCGATTTAAGCCTAAAAATGCCATGATAACTCTCATTTCATAGAGTTATCATAATTCTATAGTCCTTTTTTCTTTCTGCAGAAGCGGATTTAGGTTTACTCTATACTTCTAGTTCTTTAAATATTGGAGAAGCCTGACCATATTCTATGTTAAATCAGCCATTTACTGCGCGAGTGGTGGATGTGACCTAATGTTACTGCGCTGCCTTATTAGTGGAGTAGGAACTATGGGTTTAATGAGACCTTAATAGCAGTCTTTATACCATCCCATAGACGGTGCAAAACTGTTGATGCAAATTTCTAATCAACTAGAAAATTAATTTATATTGGGGCGATATAGGAAAAAGATACAGAGAATTAGTGTGGTTCGGCCTTTGGCCTATATCTACAAGCAAAGAAAGATAAATATTTTATTAAGATCGCACTTATTGATTTGCAACTCAACTCTCCCTCTCTTGACTATATTTTTTTCGGTGGTTGTATTCGTGTCAGAGTCTATTTAATTTACTTCTGGACCAAGCAATGTCCTTCCATTGTCGGCTTTTATTTTGCTGGACTTGATTCAACGATAGCTCGTCTATTTGGACTTGGCTTTTCCTGTGTGGTGCATAATCTAGAATTAGGCCAAAGGCCCTATGAACCTATGACTTTTGCTATCCTCAACTCTTGACCCCTATTTCTGGGGGAGCATAATTCTTACTCTCCATTCTTGGGGGAGCATGGTTCTGCTGCCCCCTATTCTTGAGGGAGCATAATTCCCGCTCCCTATTTTGAGGGAGCATAATTCCTGCTCCCCGTTCCTCAGGGAGTATGGTTCTCCTGCTCCTTATTCTTGAGGGAGTATGGTTCTGCTACCCTCCATTCTTGGAGGTATCACTTTTTGCTTTATTGACTATTTTATATTTTCTACAATAGGTATTGTTCACGTATACGGTATTGTTCATGTATACGACACTATTCATAAGTATGACACTGTTCATATATACTTTACGATGACGTGGATTAATCAATGACGTGGCTTTGATTGATGACATGGTAGTATCCTATTGGATCAATAATGTGGCATTAACTGATTATGTGGCGTTGACCTAAGATGTGACAGAATGCTATTGGACTAAAATACTGATGTCGCATGGACTGATGATGTGGCAACATCTTGTTGGACTAAAATGCTGATATGATGTTGATCATGTTCCAACCGACACTCAAAAGTGTATTACTCAAAGATAAGAAATGTTTAATAATATAACCCAGATTCGAACCACAAGGAATTTTAAATCTAGTAAAACTAAGAAAATTAATTGTAAAAGAAATTATTTGAAATCAATTTAAAATAAGCTGATCCACTCTATTTAAACTATAATTTTAATACTCTCTCATTTATATTTTGCCTCACTTTTATCAATTAATTATTATATCATTTAATTCTATGTGTATAGATAAATATAGAATAAAGTACTTAATGTACCACACTATATTAATGTGTCGACATTATGTCAAAATACCATAAAATTCAGTGAGATTTATAAATTAACATGATATAAAAATAATTAGAAAAGAATTAAATAAACTTAAAAACTCATTTGAGAAAATAATAATAATTAATAGTTGGAAACATTGAGTTTCACCCTTCACCTCAGCTTAATAAAATTAGCTATTCATATTGAAAGAAAACACAATAATCTTTTTATTTGATAAACTTTTTGAAATATATTACAAAGAAAATTTATACAAATGGAAACAAGAAAATAAAAGAAAAGAAACAAAGAAAGAAAGAAATTCTTCAGTTGCACTCTATTCTCTCTTGGCTTAAGCTCTCAAAATAGCTCTCCCCCTTCAGCTTCCCAATACTCCGACTTTTATAGGCAACAATTGCCTCATCTTCATTCTTTTGATTCTTATTTAATTTATTATTATTTTATAATTTAAATAAATGTTGAAAAGTGAGATGGCCAGGAGGCGTGATGGCCTCCTGACCATCACATGCAACCAATGTTTTGGTTACCTTTTACACTTTTGTCTTTTTGTTCTTTTTTTTTTTATTTTTTTATTATTAGTTCTCCTCAATTGTGTTCCAGTAATTCTTCTTTGTTCCCGCTTTCAATTCAAATTCCATCTTTATTCCTGAAAAATATTTACAAGATAAAAATTAACAAATTACGAATTAATTTAACATAAAATATATTTGGGGAGTATTAAAATAATTTAGAAATAATGAACGATTAATCTAATAAGTGAAAAATAATTATTTGATCTTTATTAAATGTACATTTTTTGTCAATCACACCAACCAAATTTTATTGCTAGCAATTTAAGCAATAAAAATTTAGAGAAATTTCAAAACTAAACTGAAAATCTTTTTTTGAAAAATTGTGTTTACTTCCTTCATCAGATTAATGACAATAATCAAATAAAAGTATAAGCATTATCTTCAGCCTAAAGAAAATCACACTCAAAACAGCTTCAAGAAAATCCAGAAATGATCAATCATCAGAGCTACATTAATCAAGCCACTTTTAAGAATGATACATCAAACTCCAAAATCTCACGATTAAGAGTGACTCTCTCAAAAGAAGATATGCCCCAAATTAATTTGTCACTCTAAAAAAAATGTTAAATTTGAGAGAATAATAAAATAATATCACACGCTCTCACCAAGATGAAAAAATAATGCCCACAGCTTAGAAATAAAATGATCTCAAATCCAATGAATTACTAGCAAAATTTATTTTTATTTTTATGCATCACCACATCTTTTAGTCCATATTACCAGCTTTTACTTCAGACTATAGTTCCCAAAAATCGAGAAAGACTTTTATTAGGACGTAACGTAGGCTAAAGTTATGGCTAACAAAAAAAAAGGTAATAGGGAAAACAAAAATATATGTTTGAAAAATAGGGGACTTTTTAGAGATTATAAGGTGCTTTTTTTTTCTTTTTGCTTGGATTTTTTTTCTTTTTTATTAATTGATATATACATATAATCTTTTTTTTTATAGCACCATTATTAGGAATACATAATCATCCCTATTTTTAAACATAATTGGGTGATGAAAAACATAAACATAAGGTGATACTCCTTATTGGAGTAGGAAAATATGATAGGTTACCAACGAAAAATTTTTTTTTTTTTTTTCCAAAGGCTCAAAGGGGTTAACTATGAATTCTTTATAATAGGGTTGGCTAGAAAGGCTCAAACGGATCAAAGATGACCTTCTGTCATCTTTTAGGGTTCTATATAATCTTTCATATCCACTAGTTCAATGAACTTTTAGATGCAGCTGCACAAACTTTTTTTTTTTTTAAATATTGAGATCTTGTACAATAAATTGTGAAGCTGTATAGGCAAATAAGGTTACTCTCTAAGGATAATAGGCTCAAAAATTCGCTTGGTCTTTTCATAACATGTACATTGCTCCAATTGGCTCAATCAATTTCACTCATCCAATTTCTCAATTTGCGTTTCAACATGCAAAAGGAAAAACATAGTGTAACATAACTCAAGGCCAAAGATAATACAAATACCAAAATTTGAAAATCGTCATGTTATCTAATATTAAAAGATCACACCGAAAAAGAAAACTCTTTTTTTTTTTTTAAAAGAAACACTAAAAGAAATTGAGACTGATTGCAGAAACTTAAGGAAGATGATTAAGAGAAAAAGAGAAAAAGACTGAAAACAAAAGGTTAGAAACATTTTTTTAAATTTTTAATTTTTTTTTGAAGAAAACACAAAAATTAAGAAGATGCGTTTCTAGAGACATTACATTCTATATTCTGCCATATTCGACTCAAATTTTTATCCAAAGTTAGTCTTTACAACAAAAATTAGTAAAAACATCACTAGGACTGAAACATTCTATAATTATCAACTATTCCCTCCCCCCAACCTGAAGGAGACATTGTCCTCAATGTCTAAAGAAAGGAGTAGAGTTTAGACGATATCACCTGGCCACTGCTGGAAATATTTACAGATGGAGAGTTAAACTTAATTTACACTTTTTACGAGAGTTACTGCCATCATCATTAGTTGCCCAATCCAACGCCAAAGTCATGGGATCTGGCTCTGGTTTGTAAGCTTGCAAAAGATTAAGTAACTTATTAGCAGTAGGAGCACAAATGAAGAGTTTTTTCGCTGAGGATGGAATAAAATAATTTTTTATTGCATGATTAAGAAATGTTATTAAGCCATCATAAAAGTTATTAACATTTAACAAACCGATAGGTTTTTTATGGATATTCAAATGGGCCCAAGAAGCAAATGTAATTAGCGCCTCCAAAGTTGCAAGGTCTCCTGGCAAGAAAATAAAAGCCGATGATTCAACATTTCAGATATTCTTTCTGACACCGAGACAACTAACTCTTTCTCCAATGGGGTAGACATCCTAAAGGTTTTAAGGCTTTTGAACGATGCCTAGCACTTGGCTTCCTAGAACAAAAGCAGAGACAAGCTTGATAACCCCCACCTTCTCCATATACAAGATGTAGTTTCCTTTGCTATAAAGACGACCAAGATCTACGTTCGAATCGAACTCCTTATACTTTCCATAGCGAAATCTAGAAAGCACAAATGTTTTTAAGTTGACTTTGTCATTAGAACAATTCTAAAAGAAACAATTTAGTGCTTGAAAACAAGTTCCTATTTAAGGATCTTGATGGACATAATGATATACATCCAAAACGGGTGGTGTGTTTGTCAAATGACGCGTGAAGCTTTTAGCTTAATAATTCAAAGGCAAACAGTGAAAAGAAAAAGCAAATAGTGATCAGATAAAATAAAGAAAAAAAAAACACACACACACAATAATAATAATAATGCAAAAGATAAAAGAACAGTAAAATAAAAGGATATTTACGGTAGGATCACATTTTCCTCTCGGTTTTACGTCCCAAGAATTGAACGCCCTCTATGGGTCGAGGATAGGCATCCCATCCAGTTTTCTTATAAACTGGCAAACAAGGTCTTTTAGAGTCAGATTCCCAAGACTAAACTGTGCACTTTCCTTTTGGAACAACTTCCACAAATTTTGAATTTCACGTTGAACATATCCGCTCGGATGCGTCTCAAGAGATCGTAAGATATCATCCAACGATTCTTTACTCATACCATCCTTAACGAATTTGATTTTATCTTCACGATTTACAGAAACCATTCCTAAAGCTTTACAACGTGGATTTTTGCAAGCAAGTCTTACATGGAGAACATCTGAGCCAAATCGTTTCTTTTTTTCAAGAAATGTACTTTTACCAAAACCAGGCATGTAGGAAATGAATGGATCAGAAAACTCACCTGCCAATCGGATCTTTGCTTCAATTAACCAGCGAATGTCAACATGAATCCCATTGATCATTAACAAACGTAGTCGTTCACAACGAGCTTTGTAAATCTTCTTAAGAGCATTTTGAGGGAGAGAAGGAAAATGTTGATGCAAATTTTGTTGTATTTCTTCTGTGCTTGACATTGAGGTTTCGGTTATTATGGGAAACTGAGAATACCAACTTAAAAAGTCACGAAGTACCGTTATCCGCCATTTATACGGGAGAGTGAATCAAAACAAAAAAAAATCAAATCTGCAAAATCAAATCAAAAGTGAAAAAGAACAACAAAATAAAACAAAAACACACAAGGAATATAACTCACCTTCGTCTTTTTATTGAATCCAGCTCCAATTGCAGATTATAAATATCATCCTCTATTTCCTTGAGTTGTCTTTCTAGATCTTTCACGTGAGATACTAACTCTGGTGGTTGCAGATCCCAAATAGGATGTAATTTACAAAATCGGAGCAATTTCCTCAGGTGAAATTTTACATGAAAAAGCGTTTTAAGATGATCGAAAAGAAAATTTCTCATGAAGGTACTCATGACAAGTATAAAAATTTGGTGAGCTAAATCACAATTGTCAAACAACACACAATTAAAACAATGCAATGCACTCCATTCAAGACATAGGGAAAAGGAAAAAGAAAAAAAAATCAAATAATTCAAACGATAAAGTAACAGTAAACCAAATTCACAAAACGTTAAAATGAAAAGGCTTAATCAAAATTTTGGTGGGTCACTCAAACGGATTTTGGTATCTGCTTCATGTGGTTGGTATTTCAGATATGGTTTCAATCTTTGGCCATTAACTTTAAATGTGACACCATCCTTTGGATTCTCAATTTCTACGGCTCCATATGGATAGACATATTTTACAACAAATGGACCATTCCACTTTGACTTTAACTTCCCTGGAAATAAATGAAGACGAGAATTATAAAGCAACACTTTTTGACCAATTTCAAATGTTTTCCGAAAAATTCTTTTGTCATGAAAAAATTTGGTTCTTGCCTTAATAATTCTGGAATTCTCATATGCATCATTCCTTAATTCCTCAAGTTCATTTATTTGCAATTTACGCACATTGCCAGCATCATCAAGATTTGAATTAAAAGCTTTAATGGCCCAAAATGATTTATGTTCAAGTTCAACTGGTAAGTGGCAAGATTTTCCATAAACAAGCCGATAGGGTGACATTCCTAAAGATGTTTTAAAAGCAGTACGATATGTCCAAAGTGCATCAATTAGTCGAAGAGACCAATATTTACGGTTTGGATTAACTGTCTTTTCTAAAATTTATTTTATCTCCCTATTTGCTAATTCAACTTGACCACTTGTTTGAGGGTGATAAGGGGTAGCAACCTTATGTGTAATTCTATTATTCTTCATTAAAGACTCAAATGGCTTATTACAAAAATGCTTACCTCCATCACTGATAATGGCTCGAGGTATTCCAAATCTGCTCAAAATATTTTCTTTTAAAAAGCAGATCACAATCTTGTGATCATTGTGCCAACAAGGAATCGCCTCGATCCATTTTGAAACATAATCAACAGCAACTAAAATATATACAAATCCAAATGATGATGGAAAATGGCCCATAAAATCAATTCCCTAACAATCAAATATTTCAATGACAAGGATGGGGTTTAAAGACATCATGTTCCGCTTTGAAATAGACCCTATCATTTGAAAATTCTTACACATTTTACAGAATGCATGTGAATCTTTAAATAATGTAGGCCAATAAAATCCACATAGCAATATTTTTTGTTTTTTAAGAAAATGGCCACCGCATGCTTCGTAATGACAAAATTGAATGACCTACTTACCTCTCATGCTTTCAAAAATTTGATCGAGCATTGAACAGGTATGGTTCATCCCAGTAAAAGCTTTTTACTTCTATTAAGAATTTCTTCTTATCTTGGGAACTCCAGTCACATGGCATTTCACCTGTTGCAAGATAATTAACAATATTAGCGTACCAAGGCATTTTATTTATAGAAAACAAAAATTCATCAGGGAAAGAATCATTGATGGGTGTTGTTTCAATTGAAGACTCATTTGTAAGTCTTGAAAGATGATATGCAACAACATTTTCAGCGCCCTTTTTGTCCTTGATTGTAAAATTAAATTCTTGAGGTAGCAAAATCCATCGTATCAACCTTGGTTTGGCATCCTGTTTTGACATTAAATATCTCACAGCAGCATGATTAGAATAAACAACAGTAGATGAACCAATTAAATACGAACGAAATTTATCCAATGCCAATATTACAACAAGTAGTTCTTTATCAGTTGTAGTGTAATTCATTTGAGCACTATTCAAAGTTCTACTTGCATAATAGATGACAAAGGGCTTACCTTCTTTTCTTTGACCCAGAACAGCGCCAACGGCATAATCATTAGCATCACACATTAGCTCAAAAGGCAAAGACTAATCAGGGGGTTGCATTATTGGGGCTGATGTCAAAAGAGTAGTTATTTTTTTAAAAGCTTGTTGACAATCATTAGTCCATTCAAATTGTGTGTCTTTTATTAGGAGGTTACAAATTGGTCTAGATAAGGCACTAAAGTCTTTTATAAACCTCCTATAAAATCCTGCATGTCCTAAAAAAGAACGAACTTCTCTAATTGTCTTTGGTGAGGGTAATTTCGAAATGACTTCAACTTTGGCTTTATCAACTTCGATTCCTTTTGAAGACACAATATGGCCTAAGACAATTCCAGAAGTGGTCATGAAATGACATTTTTCTCAATTTAAAACTAGTCCTTTTTCTTTCAGACCTTTCAAAACGCTTTTCAGATTATCAAGACATGTATCAAAAGAATTACCAAATACAGCTTAAATCATCCATAAAACCTCTAGACAATTTTCAACCATGTCACTAAAAATGCTTAAATGTCAGAGCATTACAAAGTCCAAAGGGCATTCTCCTAAATGCAAATGTTCCAAATGGGCATGTGAATATGGTCTTTTCCTGGTCTTCTAAGGTTATAGGGATTTGATAATAACCAGAGTAGCCATCAAAAAAGCAGTAGTAGGGATGTCCAGCTACTCTTTCGAGAATTTGGTCTAGAAATGAAAGGGGAAAATGATCTTTTCAAGTGGCATCATTTAATTTTCTGTAATCAATGCACATGCGCCAACTAGATGGAATTCGTGTTGGGATTGGTTCACCTTTTTCATTTTTTACAACAGTTATTCCAGATTTCTTTAGTACTACTTGAGTTGGACTTACCCATTTACTATCAGAGATAGGGTAGATAATTCTTACATCTAGTAGTTTAAGGTCCTCGTTCTTTACCACATCTTTCATATGAGGGTTTAGTCTTCTTTGTGGTTGACGGGTTGTTTTGGCATTTTCCTCTAAGTGTATTTAGTGTGTGCAAATTAAAGGATTAATGCCATTTATGTCTTTTAAGGTCCAACCAAATGCAGTTTTATGCCTTTTCAGTACATATAACAACTTACCTTCTTAATCATGCGTGAGTTGAGAAGAAATTACCACGGATACTACTCTCCAAGATAGTATACTTCAATTTTTCCTTTTTCGAGCTCGTGCTTCTTCTTCGTTTGTTCTTCAGTATCTTCAAAGTTTGATTGGTCATCGTCGCCTATATGTACCTGCATAGAATCAAGTGTAGGGCATGTGTTAGCAGTATCACAATCTAATTCTTTACTTGATTCAAAAGAATCAACAAAACAAATTTCAGCAGAGTTTGTAAAATTCTCATCCTGAATATGTTCCTCAATGATTGGCTCGATGAGATCAATTTCCTCATTCTCATTATCATCATCTTCTTGGTGGTGTTTACATGTCAACACATCGAGTTCCAAAGGTCACGTTGCCGAAAGATAAATTCATTAATCAATTCCTAATTTATCAAAGCATTAGCTAAAAATGGTCGAAAAATAACGAATTTGTTTGCATTCATTAGCAATTGGTTCCGCTTCAAACAATAAAATCCACAGGATATATGAATTTATCGACCTAGACTAATACATCTTCAATTATTCCTTTTAACCTTAATCGATCTATCGCCAAGTAAAAGAGTGGTAGAAGTTGGTTTAAACTCACCGAGATCGAGTTGTTGGTACACCGAGTAAGCAAATTAACACCGCACCAAGATCAAGTAAAGCATGTCCAATTTTATGATCCCCAATAGTAAAGAAATAGGACAACCAAGATCCTTGTATTTCAAAGCACTATTGGTCGAGAATAACTTACCGCTAGAAAAGCTCTTTTTGCACCTTATGTTTTTTTTCACCGCAGTACGCATCTTTCGTAAATTTAGCATAAGAAGACACCTTAATGACATCCAAGCAGAGGTGTTGACCTTAACTTGTTTAAAAACTTCATAAATTTCTAGATTTCTTTGGCTTGATTAGTGCTTGAGGAAATGGGGGTACAAGAGGAGAGTTGGTTATTTCTTCATGGTTTAAAGGTTCGACAGACTCTTCCTTATTTTCTGAAATTGAATCTTTACTAGTTTCACGAGGGTCCACAATGTGTTTTTCGACCACTTTACCACCACGAAGGGTTATAACCGATTTGACTTGACTCATATTTTGGTTTCTGAATTTCCCATTTTGTTGTTGACTCTTGGGGTTTGGTTCAGCAGAAACTTTTCTTTTTCATGTACGGTCGAGCATGTAAGTTCGAGATAGTTCAAATTGGTTTGCATCGTTTGGTTATCGATCGACTCTTGTTTTTCAATAAACGAATGCAATGTGTCTTCCAGAGTTTTTCTTGGTGGGACATATGGTGGGTAACTCGAGTTTTGAAAATTTTGACGCAAGGTTGTGCATGATTGTCATTTCTCCAACTGAAATTTGGGTGGTTTCTTCAACCAGAATTGTAAGTTTGAGAGTATGGATTTGGATTTGGCCTTTTGAAATTGTCAACGAAATTTACTTGTTCATGTAAGCTTTCTCTCAGAGCTGGCAAAGTTGGATAGTCCTGCGTAGAATGGTCAATAGAATCGCAAACATAACATGAAATATTTTGAACATGCTTTACATGATCATTCTTTTTCGACTCTAATGCTTCGACTTTTCTAGCTAATGATGCAAATTTGGCTTGAAAATCATGGTCTTCCCTAAGGTTATGCATGCCTCCACCAGATGGAGATGACTGAGGTTTACTTGATGACTCATAAGACCCAACTGTATCCCAGTGTTGTGTATTTTCTATTATATAGTCAAGATAGTCTAATGCATCTTTAGGACTTTTATTCCTAAACTTACCATTACACATCATTTCAACGACTTGTCTACCTTGGGATGTTAATCCCTCGTAGAAATAAGACACTAATCTCCATGTTTCAACGCCTGAGTATCCATTCAAAAAACAGTAATATTCTTTCCCAGCAAGTCTGCCCAGCATTTAATTTATGAAAGGTAATGGAAAGTAGTCCTTCTTTGTTGCCTTATTTAGCTTTCTGTTGTTCATGCAAAACCTTCATCTATTTATGGTTCTTTTGGGAATGAGCTCATTCTTTTCATTTGCTATAATTGTCACTCCACATTTCTTTGGAATACATTGTACTAGACTCGTCCATGAGTTGTCTAATGCTGAGTAGATGATTCCAACATCAAGCAATTTGATGATATTTTTCTTCACATCTTCCTTGATAATGATATTTAATATTCTCTATTATTCTACGGACTTGTAGTATTTTCTAACATAAACTTATGCATGCATATGGATGGGCTGATTCCTTTGATATTTGTTACTGTCCATTCAATAACCTTCTTGTATTTCCCCAATACAGCCACCAAGCTCTTTTCTTGTTCTGCATCCAAAAAGATGAAATGATTACAAGAAGTGTGTTGTGGTCACCAAAGTAAACATATTTTAAGTGTGAAGTTAAAGGTTTTAATTATTCTAGAACAATAGGTGACTCAATAGAAGGTTTTACTTTCCGATTTGAGAGGTTAAGAGATTCAATTTGCTTGTCAGTTCTGAAAGGTTGCTTTTCTTCTAGCCATGTTATGTCAGTTGTTTCAAGGGCTTAATGTTCGTATTCAAGTTTTTCAAATGTTGCAATCTTAATTTCCTCTTTTCTATATCAACTTTTAATCTCTCTGCTATAGCAAAATCCACGACACTGATAAAATTACAATCTTCAACATTATCAAGACTCTTCATGGTATCTAGCACATTGAATGTAACTTACTGATCATTAACTCTCATAGTTAGTTTTCCTTTTTACACATCAATTAGAGTCTTGCCAGTGGCTAAGAAGGATTTGCCTACAATAATAGGCTCTTCTTTATTTGCTTTAAAATCTAGTACTATGAAGTCAACTAAAAAAAAAAAAAACTTGTCCATTTTCAATAGTACATCTTTAATCTTGCTTTTTAGATACGCATGAGATATGCCAGTAAGTTGTAAGGTAACTGCTATTGGTCTAACTTTTCCAACCCCTAGTTATTTGAACATAGATAAGGGCATAAAATTAATATTGGATCCAAAATCACAAAGTGCTTGCCACTGTATTTATTGTCGATAGAGCATGGAATTGTGAAGCTTCTTGGATCCTTCAATTTCTGAGGTATCTTGCTTTGAAGCATGCAACTGCACTCTTATGTTAGAGAAATTATTTCAAATTCTCCCTGCCTTTTCTTTGCCAAAATATCCTTCAAGAGCTTCACATAATTTGGCATTTGTTTTAGAGTTTCCATAAAAAAGAGATTTTGATATGCAACTGCTTCAACACTTCCAAGAATTTGCTGAACTACTTATCTTGTTTCTGTTTTTAAAACCTTTAAAGAAATGGTGGTGGGTGCCTGAACTGTTGAGTTACAGTAGGTTGTGTAAATTACTTTTCTTTTGCCATGTTCTGGATTAGTGTATTCATGGTGCAACATCTTCATCAATAGGTATTGGATAATTATTTTCTGTAGATGTTGTAGCTTTATTGTTCTCAACAGTGTGCTGTAAAATAAAGGGTTGTAGCTCCTCTTTAACTTAAGTTTCTTCCTAGATTGAAATGGGTTCAATTATTCTTTTTGGCACACCAACTAGTATGTGAACATCCTTTACAAATCCTAAGTTAATTACCTTGCATTGCTCTTTCTTTATCTTCTTGGGTCCTTTGTGTTGCTTGGTAAACCATTTTAAGGTCTGTTAATGTTTTAGTAAGTTGTCCCATATGATTTTCTAAGTTTCTCAAGGATACAACTTGACTTTGAACAAATACTTGATTCTTTGCAATCTACTCTTTAATTAAAGCTTCAACCGAGCTGAGTTGAGCATTGCTGACGCTTCTTTACTCTAGATTTTGCTAATGAAATCCAGGTTTTTAAGCAAGTCTGCTCTGTCTATTGGATGTTGCAGCAATTGAATCTGATTCTCATTGCTCCATTAGAAGTTTGGGTATTGCCTTCATCTAGGGTTGTAAGTATTTGAATAAGGGTTGTTCTAATTTTGTCTGTTATAGTTACCCACATAATTGATTGAGACATGACTTCCAGGACATTTATCAAACAAATGTCCTTCTCCACAATAAACACATGACACCTTAACAATTTTGTTGACAGTTGCTGGAGCAGTGGACATAGCCTTTATCATATTTGTCAATAAGGTTACTTGGGCTGATAATGTTGTCGAGGCATCCACATTGTGAACTCTTGCTATTCCTTTTGTTGTAACTTGTTTGGTAGATGGCCACTAATAGTTGTTATTGGCTGGCTATCATTTCCAAGATATCATAATCCTTATTGTAAGACTTAGATAACAAGGCCTCACTTGATGAAGCATCTACCATCAATCTAGTGCTTAAGTTCAGGCCATTATAGAAAGTTTTTGTTTGTATACAATAAGAGATACCATGATGAGGATATTTCCTAAGCAACTCCTTGAATATTTCTCATGTATTATACAAGCTTTTATCTTCAAGTTGATGGAAAATTTTGATTTTATTCCTCAACTTTACATTCTTGGTAGGTGGAAAGTACTTCATTAGAAATTTGTTAGCTAAATCATTCCATGTAGAGATGGAATCGGGTGGTAAAGAGTTTAACAAAACTCTTACTTGATCCCTCAGAGAAAATAAGATAAACCTCAATTCTTCATGTGATGCTCCAGTAATCTTAAAAGCATCATTCACTTTCAAAAACAGTTTAAGGTGAAGATAAAGACCTTTTGATGGCGGTCTATTAAATTGTCTCACTATCTATAGCATCAGAAACATTACTAGTTTAATCTCAAAATGATCAGCTTGAACTTCGGGTCTAACTATGCCAGGATTTATGGCTTGAGGGGTCAATACTGCATAGTCTCTATCATATGCCATGTAGATAATGTTGTTATTCTCTGGTTGCTCTTGGCCATTCTGCCAATTCTGACTTTTTTGAGCTCCTTTTGCATTAACTAGATCTAAGATGGGAAGATGATTATCTTTTTGGACATTGATTGGATTAATTCATTCCTAAGGATTCAAATCTCCCACATTTTGCATACCAGCCATGTCTGCGACAGATCTTAAACCTCTATGCTTTTTTTCTCACTCTCCTTACACTTCTTTCAATTTCTTAATCAAACTGAAATTCAATAAGTTTATACTTGCGCATGCAAGGGTTGTAAGAGTAATTATATCAACACAATAAACAAATTAAAATAAAACTAAAATTGGCACCGAATAGATTGACTTAACAACTCACAATATGCACTCAATCCTTAGAAACTACACCAAAAACTTAGAGAAGTGTGTCAATGTGCAAGTGAACATAACAAGTGATACAATGATGAGTACCAAGATCGTCTCCACAAGGATTGATGTTATAAAACTTACTACAACAATCTTGACAGTGCAATTTTAGTAAATTAAATAAAAAATAAACGATGAGATTAATTACCTAATGAAATTAAAAATGTAATAAAGAGAATCAAAAGTCAAATACAAATATATACTCAATGGCAAAGGGGTAGTTGGGTTTTAAACTTATTGGTTATTGACTATCTTTCAGTAGAGGCATAGTTGCTACAACATCTATTACAGTACTAAACAGAATCTCTAAATTATCTTTAGTTGTCACATTTTTGATATCTTATGTCTATATACAATCTAACAGTGACTAGTTGTTAAACTAACATTAAATATAACATTCTACGCTTTAGACTTCATTTTCCCTACAAAGTAAATCTCTATGTCTAGCTCTTTACTAATTTAAAATTAAGTATGTCCCTATTCAAATCGAGATTAACTCAACTTGGGAAACCTAATCTAAAACCATTATCATTTTAATTTGTTCTACTAAGTCAGACGTTTTGGAGGTTCTTTCTTAACTAGTGTCCACTAAATGGGTAATCAACTTAAATAGGGAATTGTGATAAGTAAAATTTAAAAAAAAAATGCTATAGCAAGTTCTGAATTCTCTCATTTTATTCTCTTAGCGTTTGTTAGATGTCCTTTCTATTTCTTTAAAATGTGCTCTTTTAAAGAAAATTACCTCTGTTGCAATTTTGAATTCTTTTCTTTTAAGGGAAATTATCATTCGTATATCCTTAGTTTACTTCGTTTATAAAAAATGCTACAACACTTTTAGGGTGTATCAATCGTCCACCCTCAATTGACAAAATATATCTGCTGTCCACCAAACTGCTACTCGCCATTTAAATATGATGACGTCAGAGGGGTAATTTGGTCTTTTCATATGATACAAGTGAAAATTTAAAGGTATACATGATAATTTAAGGGTATACAAGTGATAATATTTCTTTAATTTAAGTTTCAAGGGTAAAATTGTCAATTCGTTATAATTCCGTTAACTTTCAAACGACAGCTAACGATTTGGTAGTCGGTAGATAGCTTTAATCAATTTAGGGTGGACGATTGATACACCTTCAAAGTACTGTAGTATTTTTTGTAACAGAGCAAATATAGGGAATACAAATGATAATTTCCTTTTTTTTTTAATTCTCTTTGCGTTCGTCAGCAGTCCTCTATTTCCTTAAAATGTGCTATTTTATATCTTGTAATTAGGTCAACCAAAAAGAATGAGGACACTTGTCTTTTCTTGGCATCCTTGGACTTTGTGTTGCCTACCATTGTTTTGTCTGCACATGACAGTGGTAACACAGTAACGGCTGAAGCAAAATTTGTCTGTTAGCATGTGACAGTTTGGATAGTTTTTATCTGTATTTGATTCTGAATTGTTGTAGCAATTCCTACAACATTCTCTCTAGTTCAGACTTATTTTTGTTCATATGCTGATTAGTCTTTTGTCGTTTTCTACATGCCTATTGCTTCAGCAATATAGTCATTTTTCTACTGCATCCATCAACAAGGCATAAGCTTTTGAGTCGCTTATAATAATGCTCTTAATTAGAGCACAAAATGGTCTAAAATATATCAAACTGTTATAACTAAAATTACATAGATACTTATGCAAAATGTAATTAGAAATGGGATAAAATTCATCATTTACTCTCTAAGTTAATGTTAGTTTAGGCCTAAAAATGCTATGATAACTCTCATTTAATAGAGTTATCAGATCTCGATCTAGATTTTGATATCCTAAGCAAAGGCCTTATTGCCTATGACCTTGTGTGGTCCTTTCAAATACTCTTTTATTAAAATGTCTTTTATATCAAATTAGAGCAATATGACCATGTAATTAATCAATTAATTAATTAGGTGGGCAAGCAATCAGATTTGGCCATTGCAATTTGTTCAACAGCAAGCTGTACAAGTTTTTAGGAAGACGAGCTCAAGATCCTGAGTTGGATTATGCCAAGACACTTTCTTGAGACCAAATGTCGGAGCCTAAGTGACACAACAACCACTGTTGAAAATTTTCATCCACAAGGTTTTTTTATAACCTTTAGTGATTGTAATATACTATGCTTCAATGGTAGATAAAGTAACACACTGTTAAGGCCTGAACTATCATGAAATCATTTGCCTACATAGGTGAGCAAATATCCTAATAGAGATTTTCTGAATTAATATCCCTTACTATATCAGCATCTGTGTACACTTATAACATATTTTTGTCACCACCAATACATAAACATACTCTGGAAGTTCCTCTAAGATATTGAGAATCCACTTCACTATTATCCAGTGCTTTTTGCCCGAATTAAAGAAAAAAATTGGTTGACTACACTAATTTTATAAGCAACATTTGGTCTTTTACAAACCATGGCATACATTAAACTACCAATTGCTAAAGCATAAGAAACTCCTCTCATCTCTTACTTCTCTTTCTCACTTATAGGACAATGCTTGAAATTAAGCTTAAAGTGGAATGCAAGTGGAGAACAGAAAAATTTTGCTTTGCCATGCTAAATTTTTTAGCTTTTTAAGATAACTATGATTTCCCAAATTTTCTATCAAGGGAAATTTTCTTGTAAAAAATCTATTTTACTGGTTCTAAGTCTTTTATTGCAAAACACTTGTTAAGCTCTTTCTTCATATTATTGATCTTACTAACATCCTGGCCAACAATCAACATATTATCCATATAAAGCTAAAGAATTATAAAGTCATTATCATCAAACTTCTTCACAAAAACACAATAGTCAGACATAGTTTTGTTGAAAACCATTATTCTTCAAACAGAATCAAATTTCTTGTATCACCGTCTTGGTGCCTATTTCAGTCCATACTAACTTTTCTTCAAATTGCACATAGTTTCTTCTTTGCCTTTGACATTGAACCCTTCACGTTGGTTTATACATATTTCCTCTCATAAGTCACTTTGCAAGAAAGTTGATTTTACAACAAGCTATTCAATTTTTAAATTCAAGCTAGCTGTTAATCCTAAAATAACTCGAATAAAATACATCTTCACCACAAGAGAAATTCAAGCTAGCTGTTAATCCCATAATAACTTAAATAGAATACGTCTTTACCACAAGAGAAAATCTTTCTTCAAAATCAACACATTTCTTTTAATTGATATCTTTTACAACCAATCTAGCCTTGTATCACTATTGAGAGTTATTTTCAACCTTTAACCTGTAAACTCATTTGTTCTTCAATGCTCTCTTTCTCTTAGGGAGATTTACTAAGTCATAAGTGCGGTTTTTATTTAGGGATTTCATCTCCTCTTGCATAACTTTAGCCCATTCATTTTTATGCTGATGAGACATAGCTTTTTCAAAATAATTTGTCTCTCCTCTATCTATAAGCATCATATACTTACGTGGAGGATATCTAATGGAATATCATCGTTCTCTTGTATATCTCCTCAATTGTAGCTCAATTAGCAGTGCAAGTGATTCTTGAGATACTTGCTCAACTTGTTATACTGGATTAGCATTATTATCCTCTACAGCTCCTTCATAATCATCACAAACTACAGGTGGAGAAACTAAAGTTGGAATAATAGGAATTTTTAGATATAATTGAGACTCACCACTCTTTTATTTAACACAAACTATCTAATTCTCAAGGAGCATAACATCTCTACTTCTAATCAGTTTTGTTGTTTGATCCCATAATCTGTACCCAAATTCTTTATGTCCATGGCCTAATAAAATGCATTCTTTGGCTTTATCATCAAACTTCGATCTCTCGTCTTTATATGTGAATATATGCGCTACAACTAAATGATCTCAAGTGTTTATAAGGAACATCTTTCCTAGTCTAAACTCTCTGAGGTACATCCCCATCTTATGGAGTTGAAAAAGAAAGGTTAATCAAATCAACTGCAATATGTATGGCCTTTGCCCAAAAAGATTTAAGAAACTTAGCATCAGAAATCATACACCTAGTCATTTCTTCCATTGTTCTGTTCATTATTTCTATAATACCATTCTGCTGAGGAGTTCTTGGTATAGTCTTTTCAAGTTTGATTCTAAAGGATCTACAATACTGCTTAAATGGCCTTTTGTACTCTCCACCATTGTCTGCCTAAACACATTTTAACTTTGTTTTTGTCCTTCTCTTAACATAAGCATGGAAGAACTTAAATGTATCAAGTGTTTGGTCTTTAGATATCAAAGTAAAAGCTCATACTTTTCTAGAACAATCACCAATAAAAGTTACAAAGTAAGGTCAACATTCTATTAATCTACTTTTACATCTTGCAAACATCGATATGAATCAAATCAAGAATATGTAAATTTTTAAATGGGGAAAAGTATTTAAAAGTTATTTTGTGTGTCTTTCCAACCAAACAATAAATACAAGTCTTAAAGGACATACCAACAAAATAAGGTAGAGATCTTTTTATGGCAAGAGTTTCTAATCATTTCTCACCAATGTGACTAAGCCATTTTTCCGTATCTCAATATTAGAATCTTTTACAGCCACATTCACATTTTTTTTCTTGATCTTAGTTTTTATCACATAGAGAGTGTTTAATTTTTTTTCCTTGGCTAACACTATGGAGCCTTTGGTAAACTTCTATTTTTCTTCTGTTATACTAGTTTTCCAATAAGAAGAATCAGGGACGGCACTTGTTTTTACATTCGTGAAGACTTTCCCCACTCTAGAACAATAGTAAGTAGTCAGTATAACTAGTAGTTGGCCTTAAGCCTAGCTGTGTTAAGAATCATGTTTAGGTATTTCCTTTCTTTAAATAGAAAGGTAGAATGTACTTCTACTGTAAGAGAATGGCTTGCCGTGCCTATCCTTGTTCTAGATCTAGAATAGAAAAGTCAACATCGAGAAGAATAAGCATGGATGCCGGTCTTGAACTTTGTGAAGGCTTTACAGAGAACTAGGCTTTTCGCTTCATTGGATAAAGACAGAGATCATAGGTTTGTAATTCTTTGGCTATCATCATCACAATTGCTTGTGGAGATGAAATTAAAGTGAATATTTAGTATATATCTGACATCTTAAGTAACATCTTATAGTCAACACTAGTTTCCAAGCAAATAATTCCTATGACCATAATCTTGGATGCCCCTTCATTTCTCATCTGAACATGGCCATAATCATTATTAGTGTAGGATGTGAAGTAATCATGATGTGCGGTAACATGAAATGAAACACCCGAATCAATCACTCAATCGTTGGTATGGCACGTGAGATTTACAGAACTCTCATAAAAAATAATATTTATATCATTATCAACTATAGCTACAATGCTCGCTTTGTCATTTTCTAACCATCAATTTTTTTCTTCACCTGTTTTCTTTTACACAATCAATACTCCCTTTTTATATGACATATTTTCTGACAATGAAAGCGCTTAAGGTTTCTCTTCTAGGACTTAAATGTTCCTCTTGGGTTATCATTATTATGTTGACAGGAATTTCTGTTTTAACTTCTCCACCACTTTTCTTGCCTTTCTGAAACAATTGCATTTGACTCAGAGGGAATCACTTCAATATTTTTTTTCTTTCGGATTCTTCATTCGCAGCCTATCTGTAACTATATCTAAAGTTAATTTCCTATGTAGCGCTAAATTATTCACTGACACCACTAATATCTCTTAACTATCAGGTAAAGAACCGAGCAATAACAATGCTTACAACTCATCATCTAGAAAATCTTCATATTAGTCAACTGATCAACCAAGTCTTAAAACTTACTAGTTTATTCATTTGTATTTCAAGTTAACAAGCTTTCTTTTATTAGAATGGCTTTATTTTATGATAATTGTTTCCAATTTCCTCCAAAGAACATCAGCCCTAGATTCCTTCGCGACATGGTAGTACATACATTGATCAATCCGTGACCTAATAGTACCCACAACCAATGGGTTTATGTAAGCCCTTTATATAACAAATCTTCCATTTTAGACTTCCAAATACCATAATTCCATGACTTTAATTTAATTATGCATGCAAAAGACTCCTCCATCCCAGCCACACAAATAATAAAAACATACAACTTGACGCTCTAATATCATTATGTTGGAAAAGGAACCCATTCAAACATATACAAATTAAGCGAAAATAAAACTATTTTTCTTTTTGTGTGATTAAAATGGGATGTGTACCACAAATTAAGAAACAAAAATAAACCAATACAATTCAAAACAATAAATCAACCACAACAGACATTGTTTTTTACGTGGAAAACTCAAATTGGTAAAAATCATGGGACATAGTCTAATATAACTTTTCACTATATTAATAATGGGATTACAACACAAATTCCCCTCTAGATAATACTAAAGGCTAACAATATAAAAAATCTCAGTAATCTTGGTTTATAGTAACAACTTAATATATATTTCTCTAATAAGTAGGTATCTCAAATAACAGCCAATGAGAGGATAAAATAAAATCAAGACCAATAGAATTGTAGAAGGCAATAACATAAACTATCCTCCAAATTTAGGTGAAAACGGAGGTTAAATCTTCTTTCGATCGTCCGATCAAAGGATGAAACTGTTGCCCCTAAAACAAATATTATGCCACTGTCTATCAGTTTCTCTTGTTTTTTCTTCCTTTTTTTTATCACTGTCGCTGCTTGCATTTCTTTTTCTTTTACATATATTATTATTTTGTCAACTTTATCCAAGTTCAAAACTTAATATTAATTGCACATCAAACAAGCATTTTAGACTTTCGGCTTTTGAGCCACCAAAATGAGATGGACCCAACATTTCCATAAACTGTTTATCTTAGATAAGTATAAGTCATTCATTACTGTAACAAAAAAATTATCCATAACTTAATCAATGGTAAAACTAGCAATAGAGGAAAACAAAACAGCTGCAAATCATATATATTTTTTCATAAAATAGACTCTACTAGCACTACTTTGTATACGTAGAGCTCAAGCATTATTATTTGAGTATAAAAAGATTATATAAATTTGTGCTTGTAGAACTCACCAAATAAATTAAATCTATTCAAGATTTATAATCAGACACCTATTAATTACTTAAATCTAATTCAGCTCATTAAATGTTTTTCTTATAGGCCAAGGCCAAAAACAAATATAAATGGAAGATAGTACATAATATATGCTTGTCACTGGGGAAGGAGAAACAAAAGGGTTTTGTTTGGCAAGTCAGTTTCAACATAGATTAACTATATGCAACAAACAGAAGTGAACCCAAGATAACTAGAGCAACATCCAACATATATTAGAAGAGCTACAAAAGGGTGTTCTAGAGCAAGTGAGAAACAATTTAAGAATCGCCATTAGACACCTTGAACGAGAGAGATTTATGTAACAGAAGCAGAAAAGTTTTTTTTATGAAGCAAGAAGGGAACGACAAAGATAAGAAAATGCAATATCCAGTCATACAAATATGGCTAAAGCAGAATAAGTCAAGAATCAAAACAAAAATAACACAAATTGCCGAGGCAAGATACATGGTAGCAAGCCAGCAACGAAATCCATACAGATGCTCAAAAGAGTTATCCATGGTGACACTACATAAGGACACAACCAAAAGATAAGTTTTCTTTCTCATCAATATAATTTCAAATTCCTTTGTATGAGATCTTTCTGTCTTTATGATTCTTATCTTAATTTTTTTAGGCTCTTTTCTATGTTTAATGGCTCTAGAAATACTTTTCTAGATGCAACCATAATTTCTAGGCGACAATTAGTAGAAGCAAAGTACCAAATTCTTTTTCTCTTAAACAGTTCATCGAACAATTGCTGGGCATATATCTATAAACTCATCCATTCACAACATAAAGTAACAAAATCTCAATTAAAGCCTCATAATAACTTAATCAAACAAAATGCCACATCTGAAATTTCAAAATTATTTCAAATTAAAGGACCCAAATCTCAAATAGCCCTCTTCAAACTCATTATCCATCATCTCATAAGCTTAATTTACCTTAATAGGAACTAAATTAGTTTGTACTATCGGTATAACATGCCACATACAAGTCTTCCCCTTATCTGCTAACTCTTTTATCTTCTTTAGTATCAAAGCACCTCTTTTATTTTCGTTTTAAATATTTTTCATATGAGTAGGTACAAGACATACTTCATTTATTTCATGATTTATTTTCACGATTGATAAATTTGATGATAATCTTGATAATTTTTATAAAAATCCATTTGCTATTCTTAAAAAGGATTCTTAGGCTTGGATACAAAATAATCCTTATATAAAGATATTAGAACATGTTTTAATATTGTAGAAACTGAATTACTAAGAATTAGTACACAACATGCATTTTTAGATAATTTAATAAAGAAAGATTAGGAAATATAAAGATTCTAGTAGACTATACATTTTGTTTAGCTCTTGAAATAGAAAAAAAAAATTTAAGTATTACGCTTTTACAAACTTATCTATAATCATATTCAGAATATCCAATTTACAATATTATAATATTAACAAGCAAATAAAATTATTACATAACTATGAGAATTTAGCTTTAAAAACTAGAAATAGGCTAGAAGATTTAAAAATTTATTTTATAAATTTTCCGAAATTTGATTATTTAGATTTAGAAATTAGTAATCATAAAAAACTGAAATTAAATTTGACAAAAAGAATTAAAAGTAGTTGTAATATAGAACATCTAGAAAATTAATTTAAACATATTCCACATACTAACAATAGTCAACAATACTTCATAGTAGATTTATTAATTAATTCAGGAAAACACCTAAAAGTCAACCTATAAAAGCTAAAAAAAATTCATACTACAACTAGGAAAATTCTTTAGAGCGTAGTAACTCATTAGATAATTTAGACAAAAAATTAGACATATTAACAAATAGAGTTGAAAAATTAAATTTGAATGGACTAATTTTAGTACCTAGGAGGGTAGATAAAAAAAACATTTTAGGACCTAAAGTAATATTAAAAAGTAATGGAACTTACAAGAAATAGTAGTATAGATGTTATTATAGAAGAAATAATTAGACGATCATTATCATTTTCTAGTAAAGATGAAGAAATTATAGAAAAAGCAGAAGTTATAATAGATGAATAAGATCCAAATAAATTATTAGAAAAATGTTTTAATCTAATTAGAAGGAAAAATTTATAAATGAAAGTATAATGTCAAAAATTAATCCTTGGACTATCCATTTATCTGCATTAAATTTTCAGTCTCTAAATTGCCTACAACTAAGTTATTCCTCTTTTTTATTTTAGTCCCTATAGAATTTGTAAAATACCCAAAAGTACTGTAATATATAGATAGGCCCTTCATTTATCATCATCATCATCATTATTAAAAAAATTAGTAATTTTATTATTTTAAGTATTATCGTCATTATTTATTTTTTCTTATTGTTATTTTTATAATAGATAAAAATAATACTGAGCATAAAAATTAACAAAATGCATTTTAATAATTTGTATCAATTCATTCTGGTTCCAAAATAAAGTAAATACATTAATAGGAATACAATCTATTTTGATTCCGATCTTACAGCTCAAGTAAACAACTTATTTTTATTCTCATTTCTCATTTCAATTACAGTCTAGTCAATTACCAATTGATAAACACACCATCAGATCAAAAGTCCTCTCAAGTCTCAATACTATTTTAAAGAAAATTTGGACCTTTCATTTATTTTATAAAAAATGCATATTTCAATGTATGACAATGTATATTGTATTATAGTATATATATTTTTATCTTTTAATTTATCTGCTTTATCAAAATAAAAGATTCTTTATCATAAAATTATTGTATATAAGGTTTGATTTGGTGAGTGTCGTCGCCCACAGTAAAGTTCCACAGCTCACTAAATGAGAAGCTACCATGTGAATCATCACTCACGCACGCACACACACAATCATTCTCAGGTGTGGGTGGGAGCGTAGATACATGCATACACACATACACATATAAATTATACATGTTAAGAGAATTAATTTTTAATGCTATTAAACTGCACGGTTTTATAGTTCATTAAAAAAATAAGCCTATTAAATCTCATAATTTAAGAACGTGTCCGCATTAAAAATTTAAAGACGGGACCTTAAACTGCCCCGCCTAACTTACAACAAATAGCCCACCAGTTTTTATAATTGTATTACAAGTTTTTTACTATTGTTGGTAACAAGGTCTTTGTTTAGTTATCAATTTATGTCTTAACAACTTTTAGATAAAAATAACTGTCAGTGGTCACCGGAAAAAAAAAAAAAAGTAATATTCACTGTAGTATAGGGTTCAAAAGAATAAACTAGTAGTTTGAACTATAATGAAATGCTAAATTATAGCATTCATAGTGAAGATGCTTTCCAATTGCATGCGAAGTTGTATTTCGATTTTCAAACGCGGCTAATAAAAGAGAAGCCCTTGAACGCAATTATGCAATACCAGTGAAACCAGGATTCGGGTCAGGTAGTTAAGAGCATGAAACAATGCAATTTTACCAAATTATGGTTCCCATGATAATTCACAAGGCCAATTGATTAGATGACATAACAAATAAAGCAGTTTTAACTATAAACACAGCCTTGTTCCTGCAAAGCATGAACATTAGACCAATTGATAAGGTAAAAGGTCATAAGAGCTCGTGCACAGAGCCATTTTATGACTTACGAGGCTCAAAGCCCCTCTCTTGGACAAAGCATGGGTTAAAAAGCAATAAAGATTGATCCTCATGCCCAGGCGTGTACCACTGAACAAGCCCAAATTGCAATCTTAAATTATACCGTCTCAGCCATTGAGTTAATTAGAAGCTTGTAGCCTTCTGGTACTGCTGTCTGTGCCTGCACACACTGTGCCAATGCAGGGACATCAGAATTGAGATCAAGAAACCTTGCCAGAAAGAGCAGCAAGTGAAAATCAGAAATTCGCTTCACTAGTGGAAGACTTGGGCTTCGGTTCAGATGACTCTTCAGTGCTCTCATGGTAACTTGAGTGGTTCTGTTCTCAATGGGAAAGGTTGATGAAAGAGGCCCCTGTATCAAAATAAAAGCTTCAACTCAGTGCCATAACATTATGGACTGAAGCACTCTGGCATATAGAATTTAACATAACAAATCATCTAGTAAACAATCAAATCAACAAAGTGAAGGACATAAGGCAGGTAGTATGTAACTTCCATATGTAACTTCCAATAAGAAACCAAAGGCAAAAACAACCTCTTCTCCCCAGAAACTCACATCTCAAGCCAAAATCAAAACTACACAAGTGAACACCTGAGCAAGATGAGGTTACATAAAGCAATATTACCAAAGGCTGTTACTATTATCCTAGAAAATATGTCAAGGACTGCCCACACATTCAGCTACTATACTATTCTATGTTATCCCGTATCCACAAATATAGTTGGGAGAAAAACAACTCCTCTCACGTATATTCACTCATAGCATAGGACATGGTGGCCAGAACAAAAAATAAATAGAGGCTCGTTTAAACACAAGACAGGGAATGTCAGGCTTGCAAAACATCCAGAACTCTAGTGGAACTACTATAAAAAGAAATCAGGGAAGCCCACCCACTACACAACTACTAGGATGAACCTGGAAGAAAGCTAACGTAACTTAGCTAAGAAGAACATGAAACCACATATGTAGCACCATTCTAGGTTCCTTGGCCAATCAAGCACCTGTCTTTTCAAACTAAGATGGAGATTAACTCAATATGATTATTCTTTTTCCTGTGAAGGTTTGAGTCACAACATAAATAGCCTCAAGATTCAACTCTGTATTTGACACTCTAAAATGTTGTAAGCCTTAAGATTGTGTGAAAAGGTAAGTATGATCTGACACCTACAAATTTACATACCCAGACCCAGAAATGACAGATTAATAATTTACACAGTCATACACCTGCATGCAAGCTCAACAAAAAGTATCAAACAAACCTTTTTTACATTCAAATGACATACTATTTACTTGTTTTCTATTTTCCCCTACTCATTGTTTGATTTCTGAGACAATTAAAAAGAACAAATGCAACAAAACCCTAGGTGGACTGCAACAAACAAAATATCAGAACAACAATGTCAACCAATGATTCATGAGTTGTGTGTCCAAAAAGCCTTAACTTAGAATAATGACCTTCAACAGACTTCCCATCAAACTTACCAGGAGACCCTGCCTAACCCAAGGCAGATACAGTGGAAGTTGAACAAACATCATCATTTTACGATCCTAAAATTAATCTCAAACCTTCATGGTTCTTATGCCTAATTCCAATTATAACTAAAGTTGGACTACAACTACCAGTAAACATAGCATTTTATCCCGTTAAAAGCAATCCAATACATCCATTTTTCTTGTTTTCAAGGATGTTGAAGCAAATCCAACTTCCCATCGTCCTACAGCTATAAGCTTGAAAATTTTATCACACTAGCAAACACTAAACAAATTAATATAACTTCAACCATCAGTCAAGGGGGAAGAAACACTAAATTAAACAAAAGCTAACCTGATGATCCAAAATCTTAACAACCACCAAGAAAAAATCATTATCAACCTCCTTAACATCCTTCCCACCAACAACCACATCCTTCTTCATCTTCGACAACTTGGGATCATCCCCTTCAGCAATCTCAGTCTCATACCAACCTTCCTTAAACAACCTCACGCACATATCACTCATTTGAAACGCCTCAAAATGGATAGCGGCACTCCCCTCCTCACTAACCTCCAATTTCACCACAGCCGTTACCCACTCCTCCATATTACTCTCCGCGTGAAACTCAACCGCCTGCAAAACCTCCCTGTTGGATAAAGTATAATCCTTTTTGTTCTGCATTATCGTTTGTGTGAAAATAAACCCCACTTTCTTCATACCCAATCCAGCCGCAATCGCGTCCACTAACTTCTCCTCCTCCTCGTCACGTAAAATATACAGCACTTCCTCCGTCCCCTGCTGAGGCGGCTCGTAGATGAAATTCACCTCTACCCGTTTATCCTCCAAGACAGTGCCGTACATGAACCCTCCGCGTTTGACGGCAAACGCCAGCGTTTCATTGACGTACTGCTGAAAGGCGTCGGCGCAGTCACGATCAAAGGAGACGGACTCGCAATGCGGATTCTCCTGGCGGGTGACCCGCATCTGTTTGGCGATCAAATCGTCCATGGTCATCTTCCGGCCGAAGGATCCGGCCGGGTTGAAGCTGGGGCCCCTGACGTTTCGCTCGCCGTCGTAGGATAAGAAAACGATGGAGCCGTGGGAGATGTTGAGGGAAGATAAGGGCCTGTCTGGGTTGGCCATGTCGGTGAATTGGAGGAGATCGGAGGGTGATTTGGCTAATAAGAGGTTTTGGTTAGTGGATAGGGTTTGGCTTTCGACGGGGATTCGGAGCTGCGATTGGATTATGGTTTTCAGTTCTGCGACTGTGATGTGTGCGCCGTCGACTGTGACGCGCTCGAGGCCGTCTCTGCTGCGGATGCGAAGCAGCATATTTGGTGCGGTTTTGGGGTTTCGAATCGAGGTAACAGGGGTCGAGGCTTCTTTCAGCACAAGTAGTGATTTCGGGTCGGTTTGTTACCTCCGGTGGGATTATTGCTGCTTTCGTGGTCAAAACTTCACCTATTCAAGCAAACGTCAATTAAGAGAAGGTCTTATAAATATCCCAAGAATCAAACAATACTTTTTATTTTGAAGAATCCAACAATACTTTTTATTTTGAAGAATCAAACAATACTTATTTGTCAAGCAATCGCTAAAACTTGGAGGTGGTGAAAGGTAGAATATAAATTACATCCACTCACATAAAATAATAAATAATAAAAAAATATGTTATAATATTAATCTTATAGTTATAAAAGTGTATTTTATCTTAGAAAGGTTACAATATAATTAGACCTATTTCTTAAATATCCAACGAATAAATGAAAATATTATACCCAATAGAACAATTCAAAGCAATCACTTATTACTATAATATTTCATAAACCTAGTGATATGGCAAAAATAGAAAGAAATATCAAAAATATCACCTAAAGTGCCCAACATGAGCTTTATCCAGGAATTTATCTCCCCTTATACCCCAAAACTAACGTATTTATTTAAATGCACTCTCATACTTCAAAATTCTTTTTTTAATATGTAATTACTCAATTACCCTAATTCAAAATCTAATATTGTTATTACTTCACGCTTTTGTTGTTGCTTTTTCTAACACCACAAATCCACTACTTTCATTGAAAATTCACCGAATTAAAGGTGATTTACCACATTTACACTTGATTTTTACTTTATAAAGAGAATTTAGGATTTATAGCAGCTTAGGACTATATGCATTAGGGTTTTAAAGATTTTGTTGTGGAACCTTCGTAGTGAGGTTTGAGGTCGAGAGGTGTTATGCTAACTGAGTTATATCTAACTCTTTGAACAAGAACTAAGTAACTCACGAACCCAGAATTAACAAATGCAAGACAAGAAAAGAAGCAAAGAAAAAAAACAGAGTAATCAAGAATGATCAACACACCAAGAAACTAACGTGGTTCAGCTCCACAAAGGAACCTACATCCACAGCTGAAACCACAAAGGAACCTACATCCACGGCTAAAAATGCCAACTAGGGCAGACGCTTTATTGAACTAAAAATGGCTGATTACAATGACCCTCAACAATACAGATTGAAACTCTCTAAGCTTAGTGTTTCCTCTCTCTGTAATGCAACCTCTCTATCTCCTTCTTCTAGTTTCAGAAGAGCTTATATGTACTGCTTTTCACTTGTGTGAATCCACTTAACAGAACCAAGTTGTAACAACTTAACTGCTTATTCTCTTGGACCCCACTAACACCAACTCACCAGCCACCTCAGCAAGCTCATAACAGAATATAACTAATCTTTTGCTTCACAAATCTCCGCCTTAGTTCTATTATGTTCATGCTTCTCCCTACACTGCAACAGCAACAGTAAGCTTGTATCACAAGCTAACACTCCCAATCAATTTCAGCAAGTTCCTGAACCTGACTGATGGCAATGGCTTGGTTAACATGTCAGCTGGATTGACCTCAGAAGGCACCTTGACCACATTTACCACTCCTTTGCCAATTTTATCCCTTATGAAATGCATTCTAACATCAATATGTTTAGTTCTCTCATAATACTTAGGATTTTTACTTAGCTGAATGGCACTTGAGCTATCACAACTAACTTTAACAACTTCTTATTTAAACCCCAATTCAGAGACCAACCCTCTCAGCCATATCGCCTCTTTAACAGTTTCTGTGAGTGCAATGTACTCAGCTTCTGTCGTTGAGAGAGCAACCACTAATTGAAGAGAGGACTTCCAGTTTATTGCACCTCCACACATAGTAAACACAAACCCTGTAATAGATCTTCTTCTATCCTTATCTGCTGCATAGTCAGAATCTACAAACCCAGCAACTTCAGGTGATGCTCCATCTATTTTTCCAAACACAATGGCAGTGACAACAGTCCCTCGAAGGTACCTTAGTACCCATTTTACTGCATTCCAATGATCTTTACCGGGGTTCCCCATAAATCTGCTAATAACACCAACTCCATGTGCCAAGTCAGGTCTGGCATACATGATGCTGCCAACTGCACTGGAATATGGAATTTTCCTCATATAGTTAAGATCATCATCCGTTGTAGGTTCTAAGATTTAGATAACTGGAAGTGTGCTGACAGGGGTGTTGTAACAGGTTTTGAGTCTTCCATATTGAACCTAGTCAATACCTTATTCACATAATCAGATTGAGATAGATACAAAGTCTTTGAGTCCCTGTCCTTTATTATCTGCATGCCCAGAATTTTTGTAGCTGCACCCAAATCCTTCATTTCAAATTCAGTGTTGAGTTCAACCTTGAGCTTTTATATTTCTTCCTTTTTTTTACATGCAATAAGCATGTCATCAACATAAAGAAGTAAGTAAATGCCATCGTCACTGGATAGGAATTTGTAATACACACAATTATCAAATTTGCTTCTGCAATATCTATGGCTTATCATGAACTCATCAAATTTCAAATATCATTGCCTTGGAGATTGCTTGAGGCCATACAAGCTCTTTTTCAACAAACACATCTTGTCCTATGATCCTCTCTCAATGAACCCTTCTGGTTGTGCCATGAAAATTTCTTCATCAAGACTGCCATGTAAGAAAGCAATTTTAACATCCATCTGCTCCAGTTCCAGGTCATAATATGCAAAGAGGGCCAACAGTAACCTTATGGAGCTGTATTTGACTACAGGTGAGAACACTTAATTGAAGACAACTCATTCTCTTTGTGTAAATCCATTTGCCACAAGTCTGGCCTTGTGCCTTGGTGATTCCTTCTCAGAAGCTCCAGCCTTGAATTTGAAAATCCACTTGCTACCAACTAGTTTCTTGTTATAAGGTTTTTCAACTAAGATCCAAGTGTTATTCTTCTTTAGTGAGGTTATTTCATCCTGCAAAGATACGCTTTTTATCTTCACAAAGACATAACTCAAAGGCTCTCGCATTTAATTCATCACCATCACATAGGAAATAAGGTCAGTTATGCCATATTTCCTTGGCATTTCGATAGCTCTTCTCTCCCTATCCCTAGCAAGTTGGTATGTTTTTAATTCTGATGATTTCTTCCCTTATTTGAATTGTTCTAATGGCTCCTCAGAAGTCTTGCAACTATCAGAGTGCTCCACCTTCTGTCCAGCACTTTCAGCTTCCTCTGATTCTATAGCTTCAATATCAGTTTCTACCTTTGACTGAAGCATTAGATCTTCATTAAAAGTAACATCCCTGCTGATAAGTATTCTGGATGGTTTGCCATTGAGGGTCCATATTTTGTATCCCTTTGTGCCCTCTAGATAACCCAAAAAATACCCTTTGACAACCCTTGGTTCAAGCTTACGTTGCTTTATATGAGCATATGCTGGGCACCCAAAAATCCTCAGATTGCTCAGGTCTAGTGGCTTCCTGACCAGATCTCTTATGGTGTCTTGAAACCTAGAGCTGAGGATGGACTTCTGTTTATCAAGTAGGCAACTGTTGTGACTGCCTCAGCCCAAAAACCTTTGGATAAACTTGCATTCAGCAGCATACATCTAACCCTCTCTATTAAGGTTTTGTTCATTCTCTCTGCTAGCCCATTATGTTGTGGAGTATAGGTAACAATTTTATGCCTTGCTATGCCCTTTGATTTGCAGAAATCTTCAAACTCTCTACTGCAATATTCCAGCCCATTATCTGTCCTTAACCTCTTTATTTTCTTATCAGTTTGATTCTCTATCAGAGTTATCCACTCTTTAAACTTTTCTAATACTTCATTTTTGTGCTTTAACACATAAATTCATACCTTCCTTGAGAAGTCATCTATAAAAGACACAAAGTACCTAGCTCCACCTAAAGATGGAACTTGTGATGGCCCCCAAAGATCTGAGTGAATGTAATCTAAGGTTTGATTGGTTTCTTTTCTCCCCATACTGAATTTTAGTCTTGTAGCTTTGCCAAATACACATTTCTCACAAAATTTTAAGGAATAAATTTTGTCATTACCAAATAAGCCTTGATTGCTTAACTCCCTAAGACCTCTTTCACTTATATGAGCTAGTCTCATGTGCCAGAGCTTAGTTTTGTCTCTGGTCACACTTGATGAGATCCCATGCTCAGGTGAGGATCCAACAAGTATGTATAGCCCATTTTTCATAACCCCCTTCATAACAATTTCACTCTTATCTGTAACATGTATTTCTTCATTTTCAGCCTTAATGGTACACCCTGATTGATCAACCATTCCTAGGGATATTAGATTTCTTTTAAGTTCAGGAACATATCTCACATGGTGCAAGTCTCTAGTGACACCATCAAACATTTTTAAGCTAGTGGTTCCTATTGGAGCCACCTTGCAAGCCAGATTATTCCATAACAGTACCTTCCCACCATTCACATTTTCAAAGGTCTTAAAGAAGCTCTTATTTGGACACATATGGAAGGAATAACCAGAATCTAATATCCACTCACCAGTTGGATGCCTCTACTGGGACATACCTTCATTATAGTCACCCGTCTTGGAGGCTACCTTTGACTTCTTTTGCTGATTCTTAGTTTTTTTTCTCAAAGTAATCCTTGATGTAGTGCCTCTCCTTTTGGCAGAAGTAACACTTCTTCTTCTTCTTCTTCTTTTTTTTCTCAGCTTTATCTTTCTGGTTATTGTTCTTCTTCTTGTTTTTCTTTTCTGATTTTTCTTTGGCAATTAAGCCTTCTGCATTGCTCTGATCTTTTACTTCTACCCTTTTTCTTTAAATCCTTGGATTCCAGAGCATTTTTGACATATTTCAATGTGAGGGTATGTCTTCCATAGAGGAGATTATCTGCAAAGTGTTCATAAGATTCTAAAAGGGAACTAAGTAGGATAAGTGCCATGTCTTCATCTTCAAGAATTATGTTGACATTCTCAAGATCAAGAATGAGTTTATTAAACTCATCCACATGATCCTTCATGGCTACACCATCTTTCATCGAGAATGTGTATAATCTCCTCTTTATATATAGCCTCTTTGCTAAAGATTTCTTCAGAAACATTTCTTCAAGCTTGGCCCACAAACTAGATGCAGTTCTTTCTTTTGACACCTCTCTCAAGACTTCATCAGAGAGATGCAAGATAATCGTGCTATGGGCCTTGTTATTAATGACTCTTTGGTCTCCACCAAGACTTGAAGAACCTTCTCCCTTTTCTTTCTTGGCCATATGATCTTCTTCATCATCGAGGGCACTGTCAAGCCCTTGCTGAATCAGAATTGCTCTCATTTTTAAACTCTAGAGATAAAAGCCATTATCTCCATTAAACTTTTCAAGATCAACTCTGGTGCTTACCATTTTAGAATTCGATCCCAACCAACACCAAGCTCTAATACTAGTTTGTTATGCTAACTGAGTTATATCTGACTCTTTGAACAAGAACTAAGTAACTCACGAACCCAGAATTAACAAATGCAAGACAAGAAAAGAAGCAAAGAAAAAAAATAGAGTAATCAAGAATGATCAACACACTAAGAAACTAACGTGGTTTAACTCCACAAGGAACCTACATCCACAACTGAAAATGCCAGATAGGGCAGAAGCTTTATTGAACTAAAAATGGCTGATTACAATGACCCTTAACAATACAAATTAAAACTCTCTAAGCTTAGTGTTTCCTCTCTCTGTAATGCAGCCTCTCTATCTCCTTCTTCTGGCTTTAGAAGAAGCTTATATGTACTGCTTTTCACACATGTGTATCCACTTAACATAACCAAGCTGTAACAACTTAACTGCTTAGTCTCTTGGACCCCACTAACGCCAGTTCACCAGCCACCTCAGCAAGCTCATAACAGAATATAACTAATCTTTGGCTTCACAAGAGGAAATAGGAAAACTAATGAAGAAATTTGATTTAATGAAAGGAAAATTGGAAGAGTGGACCAAATCAGGAAGTTTGTGCTGTTCATGGTTAATTTTAGGCTGAGAATTTAATGTTTCTTTTGAAGTGGTTTCAAGGTTAATTTTACATGGGATTAGAACTGAGTTTATGAAAATATTAGCCTATATATTGACTTTAGGAAAGTTTTTTTTCTGAGAATTGAGTGGGTTTATGCTGTTCATGGGCTTGGTTTTTACATAAATTCATAAAAGAAGCCACATTTTGGTGCTCTTGATACAATTTAGAAGCTACATATTCCAAGAATTTTGGGTTGAGATTTTCCTGGGTAAATTTTGTTTGAGAGTGGTGGCTAGGAGCAAAATTCAACTGGGTTTGTATTTGTTTGTGGAAGTGCTTTAGTTTAGTGTAGTTTATGTTGCATTGCCTTTAGGTGTTTAGCTTAGCTCTTTACTTTAAGCTCAATTTTTATTTGATCCCAGCCTGCATCCTGAGAAAATGGCTTGTGTGAAATTGGGATCCAAAATTAATGCCTTTCAATGGTAAAGGCAGGCCTAGTATGTAACTCCATAACTTGATTTCTTTTTTTCTTTTCTCTGTGATGTATTTTGCCTGTGGATTCTACTCTCTAGTTTTATGCTAGTGATCAAGATCTTGAATTTTTGTGTGTTAATGTTTTCTTATCTAATTTAATACAAATTGCTCATCGGCCTAACATATATGTTCTGCATGCAGCAGGTGTATAGGTTCCAAATATCCCATATATCGAAATAGGGTAGAAGCTTACTCTTTCAGGTTGGAACCTCTTCAAAATTGCATTCTTTTTAGTTTTTCAAAACTACCTCTTTAAAGTGGACCTTCTGCCAAATTACTCAACCTTAGTTGCCTATTTATATATTTTTTTAAAAATAAAAATGATGATTTTATTATTAATGTATATGAATTTTATTAGTGGTGATTGTGGAGCATTTTTATTGCAGTACTTCAAGGTCCGAATTCATGGCCTCGACTTCAACACATATTGCCAACAAGATGATGTTATATAATATTGAAAAGTATAAGCTGTCAAATAATTTGGACATAGATTGTGGAAACCAACTACGTAGTATCACTCTCAAAAACTTTATTATTGTGATTTTTTTATTTTTTTATCAGTTATTATGAGATGTAATAGTTACAATGGGAAAGTAGTTGACATTTAATGTAATTGAAGATAGTTTTGCATCATATATAATTTTATTTTTTGTTAAATGTATTATTGAAAGAATAGAAGATAGTTTTGCATAATATATTTGATAGAGTAGGATGATCATAATCATTGAAGGAATACTTAGCCCAAATACACAACTATAGTTCAGTATCGTTATAAAGACAAGACTACAGTCAAGTACTTTCATAGGTAAACGACTACAGTAGAGTATCTTAATAGATACATGACTACAGTAGAGTACCTTCATAGATACACGACTACGGTAGAGTATCTTTATAGATACACACGACTACAATCGAGTACTTGCATAAATATACACGACTACAGTCGAGTACCTTCATGGATACACTCACTTCTCTCATTGGAATTCATAATGTTCTTGTGTTATTCTTGATCATTTGACACTTGTAAATCATTACCCATCAGTTAAACATCAATTGTTCACCTCTTAATAAATGGCTATAGTCTAATAAATTTATATATATACGACAACAATCAGATGACTTCATAAATACACTACTACAGTCGAATACATGGATAGAGAACAAAAACTATTTAAAACAAACATCAAGATAATAACACAATCAACATAAGTTGTAACATATCAAACTTCAATACATCAATAACAAAAGCTTTTTTACATCAAATAATTTAGGTCCAATATATGTCAGAATCATAAATAAGTTTTAAGTGAACATAAGCTATTAAAATCATCATAGTTATTAATTTGCTCCAAACACTCAACCTCGCTAGCAGAGGCGAAGCTAAAGGAGCCCGGGTTAGCTTTTTGAAAAAAATAATTAATTTTAATTTATAAATTTATTTTATTAATATTTTTAAAAAATAAAAAAATCTAATATTTGATAATATTTTTCTTATTTACATTGTATTTTTATAGTTTTATGGTTAGATTTTTGCTTATGTAGTGTGCTTAATTTCGTTTGTATAAAACAACTTTTTTGAGAAGTAAATTTCATTTTTTAAAAACATTTAGCCCAAAATTTTATTTTTTTAAAAAAATCTAGCCCACCCAAAAAAAAAAATGATGCTAGCTTCGCCACTGCTCGCTAGTAATAAGAATACATATCATAAACAGATAATGTTTGTCGGTACCTACACGCAGCCAATGCACGTTCACAAGGTAGTTGATCAAGTTCAAATTCCAGATAGTTGCATGTCTTATCAAGAATGTTGGCATGACCATCATGGTCAACGTTTATAACAATAAACTCATGCATGTTTAGTGCTACCACTTTATATGTACCATTAAATTTATAATGGTCATTTTGCTCAATCCATTCACTACGAAATATAATAGGCACACGTACTGAAGTCATTTTCTGTAATAATACAATGCACAATTATACAACAAGTACAAAAATAAAATAAGCATATAACAACATATGGAAATGTCTCCCCATTTACACGACTGCAGTTGTGTGAATTCATACATACACGACAGAAGTCATGTAATTTACTAAAATACACGACTATAGTTCAATAAATAGTTAGAGGACATATTTCTTCTCTAAAAAGTATTTTTTTTTTTTTTTGGCATACTTGAAAGACTGTAATTGTGTAAATTCATACATACATGACAGAAGTTGTGTGGCTTGTTAAAATACATGACTATAACCCAATAATAGTTATAAGACATATTTAATGCAAAAAATATATTTTTTTACACATGGTGTCATAACAACTGTAATATTTTACACATTTGTACGACTGCAGTTGTGTAAATTCATACATACGAGACTACAGTCTTATAAAACAGGTCCAGAATAAAATTTTGAAAACAAAATGAGATTTCAAAAAATATAGTAAGAAAATTTATCACACAGCAGTTATATGATGTAAATGTAATGAAAATTTGAATTGTTTTGTTGGTTATCACAAACTAATCAAAACCCTAAAAATAATATAATGTATGAAAATGAATAAATAACATAAAATAAATATAAAGTTTAAAGTAACTTATTCATTATATGAAAAAAAACACCTAGTTGCAAACTAAAATCTCAGCGCATTAGCTGTTCATGAGTGATTTTAAGTATGAAGTGATTTTTTGTTGCGTGGAGTGATTCGCTACCTTTTTGTTGTTTGTTTTGTTGGCTTTTTTCTTTTAATCCCTCTCAAGAAGGTATATAATTTATTAATCTAATCTACTGACAATCTTTTCTATTAAAATATGATATATTGAAGTTGCAAAAGTTGTATAATATGACTCTGACACCAAGTATGTAAATTCTCTCTGTGTTTATTTTTGCATAATGGTAATCCCATCATGTGGAAAATGGTTCCACTTAACTTAATTAGTGGACTACTTTGTACATTTATAAGTACTTATCTAGACTTTCCTATAACTGTATAGATTTACACTTCAAGTGTAGTGAATTAAAAAAAAAAGCAATTACAAAAAAGAAAATGGTAATCAGTTTTCTTCCTTAGGCTGAATTATTTATGAAATTCATAGATTTCACATATCATGATAGTTGACTTGAAGTTCACTTATCCTAGTGGGCTGGCATCTGCAATTCTCATTAATGGCTTTCATAGCCAGGGAGATCAGATGGCTAAGTACACATATACAATTGCAACCTTAATTGACTTCTAAAGATTAGAAGAACATATTATTAAATCAAATTGAAACTTGGAAAGACAAACAACGAAGATCCAATTACACACACGCATAATTCTTGAACCTGTAAACCAATTTGCTAGTCGAAATAAAAGGTATATATGATTATTTCAATGACATGTTTTATAAACATATTTTCTCGTTTCCTATTATACCTAGAAATTAAAAAGCCTCATAAATTTTAGATGGTCCATGTATCTTCACTTCTTTATAAAAATAAGAGTGACAACAATGTTGTGCCTTATAAAAATAGAAATGGATGATCGATTTTTAACTCTCATAAAGTGTCGTCATGTTTCCATCTAATTCTCTTAATTAAATCGCAAATCTTCCTACTTCTAGTACATCGAATTTGGACAATGCATGAGATAATGGCCTACCAAATTATTTTAATCAATTCTTTCAACAATCATAGACAAGAAATCTCTAGATATCATCCACAATGCTTAGATTCTACAAAAAGCACCAGATCTCCATGCCTAATTTCTTTCACTTAGAGAAAAGAAATTCGAAATTACATTGTGTAGTTGACGACGGTTCACGACGGCAAACAAACACGGAGGCACCGATGGCAAAGACAACAGCAGCTAGAATATCGAAGTGAATTGGCTCAAGAATGGCAGAGACAATGATAACTTAGAGCTTGTAACAACGAAGCAAATTAGCTCAAGTAATGGTTAGAAGCTGCAACGCCGGTCACCTAAACAGAAGTACTGTTAACGGCGATGACGTGGGTGTTTAATAGCTTAGGCAGAATTACAACCAAGTGCCTAGGAGTGCATTTGAGCGTGCTGTTGTTATGAAGAAGAAGATTGTGTTGTTTAAGAAGGGGTATTAAAGTTAAGGTCTGCGTCCTTCATCTCCCCCCTCCCTTTTTTATGGGGCAAAACCCAATATCACATGTCATATAAATAATAATATATATTACGTGTTGTATGATATATATATATATATAGTCGTATGTCTTTTCCTTTCCAATAAAATATGTTGTATGACAAAAAACTCATGTCAATCAAGACAATTCGGGATCCTAACCAAAACAAGATCGGAACAACTTGTTGTCTCGATTTACTATTCAAGACAAGATCAAGATTGGCAAATCATTTATTAATTAATAAAAAGATTAATCATGAACGATAATTAAAATAATTAAAAATGTACTCTAAACTTACATATTTGTATTGATTTATTAAACCTTTAGCGACGAAAGAATAATTTTGCGGCAATATTTTTTCTAATATTTTCAAATAAGGCACTATTATATCTCTTCCCGCTAGGTAAATAGTGACAAAGATTAGTTCATTGCCAAAGATAATTATTAGCATGTGAAATATTTTTGGCTTCGAAACAACCAACTTTTTGCAATGAAAACATGTCATTACTAAAACGTATTTCTGCGACGAAAATTATCTCATTGCTAAAATAATTAAAAGATTCTATTTCAAAACTCCTTTTTAACGAAATATTTTCATTGCAAAAAAAAAAGTTTTAGCAACGACAACTATTTCGTCACTATAATCTTAAATTCCAATATATAATCAGTGACAAAAACATTTGTAGCCCAAAAGTAATTATTGGCGTTAATATTTTTTTCTAATATTTTAAAACAAGACAATTTTATATTTGTTCCCATTAAGTAGTTAGTGACGAGAATTAATTCGTTGTCAAAGATATTTATTAGCATGTGAAACATTTTCAGAGACGAAATATTTTGTTGTTAAAACCTTTTTTTTGCAGCAAATTTTATTTCGTCACCAAAACCTACTTTTTGCAACGAATTATGTATTTTATCGCTAAAACCCCTTTTAGCAATGAATATTTTCATCGTTAAAACATCTTTTTACAACAAAGTCGTTCCTAAAATAATTTTTTACGATGGATTATTATTCATTGCTAGAAGATTACATTTCAAAAAGAAGTTTTAGCGACAATAACAATTTTGTCACCATAAGTGTGCTTCTGGATGACTTAAATTTCGTCACTATAAAGTCAAATATCAATATATAATCGGTGACTAAAATGTTTGTCGCCAAAACCACCTTTTGTGACAAACCTAGTTTTGTCGCTATAAAGATCTTTAGCGATGAAAAAATATGTGCTATATAGTGCAATGTCGTCATTGAATATGTACTTTTAGTGACGAAATTATTCATTGCAAAATAGCAAAATTTGGTCACTAAAGATGTTGGCGTCAACATTTTTTTTTTTGTTTTATTTTTTGGTGATGGTAACAATTTTTAATGGGAATATATCATCTTTAACGACAAAGTTTTTGTCGCTAAATGTTTCATCACTAAAGACCAATATTCTTGAACTGAGCTAGTTGAATGGAGGTAATACAATATTGATTCAAATGTCTAACAAAAAACAAAAGCAGCTATATAATAATAGTTACAAGAAATGCAATATAGGGCTTATGGCAACCTGAGCAACCATATCGTAGATACAAAACATAGTGGTTATAGACTATGTTCTAGTATCTAGTAGATGTAAAACATAAGTTATATTAGTCAAACAAAATTTCTTTCTAATTAGACAAAATTAATCCAACTAATAAGCAATAACAATTATAAGGTTTGAAACATGGGATTCGATAATACTGCCATTGAACTAAACTTGTACAAACTGAAGGTGGTCTTTTTCTTGGTCAGAATAAATAAAACAATATAATCTCTTCTTCTGTACAATTGCATTCTAAAATCATAATTCCATACTATCAGACACAACACAAAAATAATTCCAACAATGTGTTGGTAGCACATATTGTGGGGAATGTTAAATGTAAAGAATTGCAGTAATAATGGTAGAACTTTATTGTGTAAAGTAATGTGTTTACAACTCTGTATGTAGGAAGAAAATAGTAATAGGTAAACTACAGAAAAATAATGTGTACTTCAACACACGTTACAAATGTCGCTTTTCTTAAGACATTATTTGCCCCACCAAGGCACCAATTAAGTAATGCACATGGTTACGTCTCTAGGATACAATGAATTACTTATTTGTTTGCTTGTGTTGTGCATTGATGGAAGCAAACCAAAATACTCTTAAATATTGCAAGCCTGCCAGAAACAATATATTATTCCTGTAGAAAATAATATATTGGATATTTAATGCACAATGAAATTCATTTTAGAAAAGAGGGCTGAGAAAAGAGTGGTGTGGAATTATTATTTTCATATATAAATAGTTTTATATATATAAATATTGATTTTGATGATAACAAACCGCATGTTTTGGTTAAAGAAAATTGAGAGAAGTTAAACAAAGATTTATATATGTTGTGTTTTTATAACAAGAAAATGATTTTATGGCGTTAAGTTGTTTTTCAAGTTATGAACTAAAATGAAAGAATTTTACAATCTTTGATTTTAATAAATATTGTTTTGAATTTCGGGTTTGGACCTTTTTGTAAATATTTAAATCTTTTGGGAAATTCTATAATTTCACATAGTTTGGGTAATATAATAATTTCAAAAAATTTTGTGAATAACAAGTATTATTTAGAAATTCTGAAATTGGACCTATTTGTAACTCTTCATAATGTTTTGGGCCATAATGCAGTTATAGAAAGTTTTGGGGTAAAAATGTAATTTTAGAAAATAGTTCACTGTAGCCGGGACTGTAGCAAAGCGGCTAACTGGATGTTACAAAGCATCAATCTGGTTATGGGCAGAAACTCACTAGAATAAAACCGGCTAACCGAATTCAACAAAGCGGTATACCGTATGTTAAAAAATTCAAATTTTTGAACATAACGGTAACATGAAGCGGCTAACCAGATTCACAAAAGCAGCAAGCCGGTTATCACCAAAAAGTCAATAACGGCTAATTTTCTTCCTCAACTATAAATTGGTTTAAATCAAACTCATTCAACATGATGCAACCATTGATATTTTGAGCAATTCTCTGCAAATCTAAGAGCATAAACTTTGTATTCATTTAATTTAATTCACAAATATTGAGCTTTCATTTGTATTCAAACATATTGTGTTAGAGAAATTTTTGTAATCATTTTTGTAAAATCAAATTGAGAGGTTGTAAGTGTTGGGATACACTTGGGTTAAGAGATTGAGGATAATCTCTTGTTGTAAAATTCAGAAGTCAATTGTAAGTGTTTGAAGCCTTTGGAGGCTTGGATAGTTAAATCCTCAAGCCCGGTGTGCTTGGAGGCGTGGACGTAGGCGGGGATTGCTAAACCACATAAAAATCCTCTTATTTGTTTTCTCTTCCCTCACTCTTTTATTTTATGTGATTTATTGAATTTATTGCATTCAATTTCATTAAGGCATTAGATTGAATTATTGTGCGATTTGCTTACTTAATTTTTAAGTACCCAATTCACCCCCCTCTTGGGTTGCATAACTTGTATTTCATTTAGTATCAGAGCGAGGTGCTCTTATTTAGACTTAACCGTCTAGAGCTAAAGATCAATGGCAACCCAATATGACTCAACCTTTAAGGAAGGACAGTCCACAACTAGACCACCGTACTTTGACGGAAATGACTACCCGTATTGGAAAACTAGGATGATAATTTATTTACTAGCACTAGATTATGAAATTTGAGAAGTTGTTTGTTATGGTCCATTTATGCTTTTGGCTAAAAATGAAGTCGGGGAAGATATTCCAAAACCTTCATGAGAATAGAATGAATTGGAAAAGAGAAAAACTTCTCTAAATTCCAAAGCTATGAATGCCTTGTTTTGTGCACTAGATAAGAAAGAGTTTCATAGAGTATCTAGTTGTGAAAATGCGAATGAAATTTGGCACAAACTTGAAGTTGTTTATGAAGGCACGAATCAAATGAAAGAGTCTAAAATTAGTAGGTACACTCGACAATATGAATTGTTCCAAATGGAACAAAATGAGAGTGTGTATTCTACGTATAGTAGATTTACAGACATAGTGAACACTCTAGGAGCCCAGGGAAAGACTTTTTCAAATAGCGAAAAAGTTAAGAAAATCATTAGGTCGCTACCTAAGGAATGAAGAAAAAAAAGAACTGTCATTGAGAAAGCCAAAGATTTAAACATCTTACCTATTGATAATTTAATTGGTTCTCTTATTTCTTATGAGGAAGATTTGGCAACCGAAAGAGGCAATGAGGAGAAGAAGAAAAACATCGCTCTTAAAGCCACAAAATATGAAAGTGATGGGGAAAGTGAGCCGGATGATGAGGAGTTGGCTATGCTAGCAAGAAGGAGATGATGATGATCACAATGAAGTAAGTGATCCTACCTATGATGAATTATATGATGCTTTTAAAGAATTGCATGATGAATTGATGAAATTTGGTAAAAATAATGCATGCCTTAAAAAGAAAATGCAAGAACTTACAAATGAAAATGATGGCCTGCAAAAATGCAATGAATCATTGAATGAGAAGATAAAGGAATTAGAATTAGACAATAAAATATTGCATGATAGGATTGCATCTTTTAAAGGAAAATAAAGCACTTCATATGAGTATGAAAAATCACATGTTGATGAATTGATAAAAGAGAATGAAGTGCTTAAGAAGAAAAATAATGAGTTACATGAAATTGTGTTAAAATTTACAAATAGGCAAAAAATATTGGATAACATGCTTAACTCTAAAAAATGTATATTTGAGAAAGGAGGACTTGGATATAAGCCTAACTTGAAGTAAAAGTATTATAAGAATTACTTTGTTAAAGCTACCTCCACTAATGATCATAAGATTGTATGTCATTATTGTAATCAAAATGGTCATATGAAAAATAGATGTCCAGTGAAAAGAAATGCATATTATGGTGTGAAGTGTATTTGGGTTCCGAAAGGAACCATTGCTAACACTCAATGACCCAAAAAGTTTTGGGTGCCTAAAACTTGAGATTTCCTCTACATGGATTGAAGAAAAAGAAAAATAAATGGTACTTGGACAGTGGTTGTTCAAGGCATATGACCGGAAACTATTCATGGTTTTCAAGTTTCACCAAAATCGAAAATGGTGGAGATGTTTCTTTTGGAGACAATTCAAAAGGAAAGATTCTTGGAATTGGAAATGTCGGTAAAGTTTCATCAACCCTAATTGAAAATATTTGTTTGGTTGAAAGTTTGAAACACAACTTAATTAGTATTAGTCAATTGTATGACAAGGGTTATAAAGTTGTTTTTGATAAGTCTAAATGTGTTATTGAGAATGCATGTGATGGCAAGATTTTATTTGTTGGAAGTATATGTGGTAATGTTTATACCATTGACATATAATGTGCATCAACTCATGATAAATGTTTTTCAGCATTGAATGATGATGGTTGGCTGTGGCATAGAAGATTAGGACATGTAAGCATGGATTTAATTTCGAAGATTTCCAAAAAAAATCTTGTTAAAGGTTTTCCAAAAATTAGTTTTTAAAAAGATAGAATTTGTGAAGCATGCCAATTTGGTAAACAAATTAAAACCTCATTCAAAAGCAAAAATCATATTTCCAATTCAAAACCTCTTCAACTACTTTATATAGATTTATTTGGACCTTCAAGATATGCTAGTCTGAGTGGAAAGTATTATGCCTTTGTGATTGTTGATGATTTTTCAAAATACACATGGGTATTATTCTTAGCTAATAAGGATAATGTTCTTGATGCTTTTAAAGTATTTTACAAGAAAGTTCAAAATGAAAAAGGTTATTATATTACTTGTCTTAAAAGTGATCATGATGGAGAATTTGAAAATCATGGATTTGAAAATTTTTGTAATTATTTTGGCATTGAGCATCAATTTTCATCACCTAGGACTTCACAACAAAATGAAGTTGTTGAGAGAAAGAATAGGTCTATTCAAGAAATGGCTAGGACCATGTTGAATGAAAATGCATTACCAAAATATTTTTGGGCCGAAGCCGTCAACACTGCTTGTTATGTTTTAAATCGGGTGTTGATTAGACATCATCTCAATAAAACTCCCTATGAGCTTTGGAAAGATAGAAAACCCAACATTGGTTATTTCAAAGTTTTTGGATGCAAATGTTTTATTTCGAATACAAAAGATAATCTTGGTAAATTTGATTCAAAATCCGATGTTGGCATCTTTCTTGGGTATTCAAATTCAAGTAAAGCTTATAGAGTGTATAACAAAATAACCTTAGTTGTGGAAGAGTCTATGTATGTTATTTTTTATGAGTCTAACACATCCTCTACGGAGAAAATAGTTGTTAATGATGATGCAGATGGAGAGTTACAAGAAGAATCATCAAAAGATAAACAAGAAAATGCATCACAAGAAAATCGAGAGGATAGACAAGAAGAACAAACAAATATGGAGCAACAAGAATGTATTTCTCAAACACTCCCCAAGGAGTGGAGGTATGTTTTCTCTCACCCTAAGAACTTAATTTTAGGAGATCCATCACAAGGTATAACTACTAGGTCGTCACTTAGGATTGCATGTGAGCATGTTGCATTTATATCCCAAATTGAACCAAAATCCTTTGCGGATGCAGAAAATGATGAATCTTGGATTATGGCAATACAAGAGGAGTTGAATCAATTTGAGAGAAATAATGTGTCGGAATTAGTTCCTAAACCATAACATCAATCCATTATAGGTACCAAATAGGTATTTAGAAACAAAATGGATGAATCCGGTGTGGTTGTAAGAAATAAAACTAAATTAGTGGCTCAAAGATACAACCAAGAAGAGGAAATTGATTTTAATGAAACATTTGCACTTGTAGCTAGACTAAAATCCATTAGAATGCTCTTAGCCTTTGCATGTCATAAATATTTTATTTTATTTCAAATGGATGTCAAGAGTGCTTTCTTAAATGGTTATATAATAGAAGAAGTTTATGTGAAGCAACCCCCTGGTTTTGAAAATGAAAAATTTCCAAATCATGTGTATAAGTTGTCTAAGGCTTTATATGAATTAAAACAAGCACCCAGAGCATGGTATGATAGGCTTAAAAACTTTTTGTTAGATAACAAATTTTCGATGGGAAAAGCGGACACAACTCTCTTTATTAAGCATAAGAACCAAGATTTACTTATTGTTCAAATCTATGTTGATGATATTATATTTGGTTCTACTAATGAATCTATGTGCAAGGAAATTTCTTGTATGAGTAAAAAATTTGAGATGAGTATGATGGGAGAGTTGAAGTATTTCCTTGGACTACAAATAAAATAAGATGCGGATGGAATTTTCATAAATCAAGCCAAGTATGTGAAATATCTACTCAAAAGATTTGGCTATGATAATGGAACTGCAAAAAGCACTCCAATGAGTACTACCATCAAGCTGGATAAAGATGAGAAAGGTAAGGAGGTTGACATCAAGACATATCGAGGTATGATCGGATCCTTGTTCTACTTGACTGCTAGTAGGCCTGATATTATGTTTAATGTATGCATGTGTGCTAGATTTCAATTTTGTCCTAAAGAGTCACATTTGCTTGCTGTCAAACGAATTTTTTGATATTTGATTGGCACCATCAATCTTGACCTTTGGTATCTAGAGGAACTCATATTGAATTAACTTGTTATTCGGATGCCAACTTTGCCAGATATAAGGTTGATAGAAAAAGTACTAGAACAATATGTCACTTCCTAGGCCATTCACTTGTCTCTTGGTTTAGTAAGAAACAAAACTCAGTTGCACTTTTAACCACCGAGGCCGAATATATTGCTGCAGGTAGTTGTTGTGCATAAGCCCTTTGGATGAAATAAACCCTTAGAGACTATGATATTAATCTTGATCAAATACCTATCTTGTGCGACAATACTAATGCTATTAATCTATCCAAGAATCCCATTCAATATTCTAGGACTTAGCATATAGAAATTAGACATCATTTTCTTAGAGATCATGTTCAAAAAAGAGATGTTGTGATAAATTTGTTTTTACTGAAAATCAACTTGCAGATATCTTTACCAAACCTCTTAGTGAAGAGCAATTTATAAAGATAAGACATGAGCTTGGAATGATGAATGTTGCACATTGAATTATGATTTGTTGATCAAGTTGATATGTTTGTTACCATATGGATTTATGTTTCATGAATTAAATGGCTTATTGAAAAGTTTTGAATCTCAAAATGATTTAAAATTGATCAATTTCTAAGCCAAAAATAAATCAGTGTGTATAATACAAGTCTAAGAGCTTACCAAATTCCAAAAATATTCTCCAAAGCTTAACCGTTATAATCAACCGGAAAGCCATTTATCTTATTATTGCTCACTGGACTCAAACCGGCTAACCGGATAATGAAAAAACGGTAAACCTATTTTATTATCTCTTTTCCTGGAAAGAATTGGTCAGCCGGTTATGAAATCTAGAAAACTGAATTTTGTTTGATGCTTACTGGAACAATCCGGATAAACCGATTATGCAATCCGAAAAATCGGATTCGATTTGACAAGTTGCTGGACAAATCTAGATAACCGATTACAAAATCCGAAAACCCGAATTCAGTTTGACAATTGCTGGAAGCATCCGGATAACCAGATTTAGAGAACCGGTAAGCCGAATTGGTTTTAAAGGTTTACTCTTTACTGCACTTAACCGGATAACCGGTTATGATATCTGGAAAACTGGATTTTCAATTGTCTTTGCTGGACAGAACCGGATAACCGGTTCTTCAATCCGGAAATCTGGATTCGCGTGGCTAGCTTACTGTCCACAACCGGTTAACCGGTTAGGGAAATCCGGTTAGCCGAATTCGAACTTGTATAAGTTGTTCTTCTTCTTCCTCTTTTCAGTAAACCGGATTCTATTCATTCTTAAAAACCGATTCTTCCTCACTTTCTCTCACGCCAAAATCCATCATTTCAACTCGTTTTGCAACTCAAATCTATTCATACATCTTATTCCCCATATATTATTAAGTCAAAAATCATCTTCAAAAACCATTTTCACCATCAAATTCATTAGATCCGAATCTCACTTAGGTTTTCAAACAAAATTTTCTCTCTCTAAAATTCATTCCTCTTAAGCTAGTTTTGATCCGAATTGACCCTCAATATTCATTTCAATCCTCATCATCTCCCTTCTCATTGCCTTATTTCACTTTAAATCAATCCAAATCACCATGTCAAGCTCACGGCCGGTTCGTGGAAAAGGCAAAGAACCGGTTCAACCCACCAAATGGTCACGACAAGCAAGAGGCTCTTCCACCCAGTCCACCTTTGAGTCCATACATTTTTCGGCCAAGCATTTGGTCAAACGATTTCACAACAATTTCATGACCCGTGAGGTACTCACAACATTTTTCGTTTTACCAGATTAGCTTCATACTCTTAATATTAGTAATAGAAATCTATTTCAATTATTGGAAGATGTTGGTTGGATAAATGCCCTTATGATTGAAGAAAATGTATATCCCGACTTGGTGAAAGTATTTTACTCGAATATGGATACTTCCGCGGAGAAATAAAATCGAGTAATCACCAAAGTTGGAGGAGTTTTGATTGAGTTTAATGATTCGGAGTTGAATTTTATCCTAGGAACCTCCGATGATGGCCTAGAAATTTTTTCACCTAGGAAAACTCCCAATATTGATGATTATGATCATACTGACGTTGTTAAGAATATATGTCGTCGTATTGACCTTTCTGATGATGATTGTACTATCCATTTCCCCACCCAATGTCTTCGTCTTCAAACTCGAGTTTTAGCTCATTTTATTCAGAGTATTGTGCTTCCTAGATCATGCCATTTGGATGAGGTTTCCCATATGGATGTTGCCTTGATTGATTGTATTCTTAGACGCCATCCAGTTGACATAGGTTACTCCATTAGCCGAACCATACTTTCTATTCCTAAATTGATTACCCGTTCACTTCCATAATAAAGCTTGGGTAAGAATTTCTGACAATAAGTATACTTTTCTTGCTCCGAGTGATGATCGGCCACTCAACAATGTGGTTCCTGCTGATCAACTTCCTGATTTCTCACTTCCATTCGGGGCGGTAGATGTCCGTCCGGTCTACGCTCTACACCTGCTTTTACCACCTCCGAGCCTCATTTAGATTACTCTTGATAGATGAGGTGAGGACACTTTCATGACGCCATTTTTTTCTTTGAGCACTTCCCATTCCACCTCCATCACCACCATCTTCACCACCTCAGTAGTCTCTTATGCTTGTATTTGGACACACCAACATTTCATTTACTGCTTTATGTTCTTTTATTTTTTATTATATGGATGGTTGTTATGCTTTTGGATTATGTATTTGTTTTGGATGACATGGATTTGCTTTAACTGTTTGTTATGTTATTTCCTTATGCTTTGATATTTTAGACCTAATGTGCTTGTATTAAGGTTTTTATGATTGATAGGGGGAGTTTTTATTCTTTTTGATGATGAAGGGGGAGATATAATTTGTAAGGGGGAAATATGGGAAATTCATTTGTTATAAAAATATTCATATGCATTTATGCAGGGGGAGTCTTTTAAACCTTTTTAAAATTAGTTTTTAACCTTGCATTGATTAAGGGGGAGCTTTCCATAACTAAATCAATTTTCTATAATATGTTTTGTCATCATCAAAAAGGGGGAGATTGTTTGTCTATATGGCTATAAATATTGATTTTGATGATAACAAACCGCATGTTTTGGTTAAAGAAAATTGAGAGAAGTTAAACAAAGATTTATATATATTGTGTTTTTATATTAAGAAAATGATTTTATGGCGTTAAGTTGTTTTTCAAGTTATGAACTAAAATGAAAGAATTTTACAATCTTTGATTTTAATAAATATTGTTTTGAATTTTGGGTTTGGACCTTTTTGCAAATATTTAAATCTTTTGGGCAATTCTATAATTTCACATAGTTTGGGTAATATAATAATTTCAGAAAATTTTGAGAATAACAAGTATTATTTATAAATTCTGAAATTTGACCTATTTACAACTATTCATAATATTTTGGACCATAATACAGTTATAGAAAGTTTTGGGGTAAAAATATAATTTTAGAAAATAGTTCACTGTAGCTGGGACTGTAGCAAAGCGGCTAACTGGATTCAATAAAGTGGCATAACAGATGTTCAAAAACTCAAATTTTTGAACATAACGTAAATGGCTTATGGCATGAAAAGTCGATAACTTGGTTTTAACTATAAATTGGTTCAAATCAAACTCATTCAACATGATGCAACCATTGATATTTTGAGCAATTCTCTGCAAATCTAAGAGCATAAACTTGGTATTCATTTAATTTAATTCACACATATTGAGCTTTCATTTGTATTCAAACATATTGTGTGAGAGAAATTTTTGTAATCATTTTTGTAAAATCAAATTGAGAGGTTATAAGTGTTGGAATACACTTGGGTTAAGAGATTGAGGATAATCTCTTGTTTTAAAGGTTTATTGACACCTTGGAATTCAATTGTAAGTGTTTGAACCATTGGGAGGCTTGGATAGTGAAATTCTCCGGTGTGGGCGTGGGCGTGGCGATTAAGTAAAAATCCTCGTGTTTGTTTTATCTTCCCTTATTCTTTTATTTTCTGTGATTTATTGAATTTATTGCTTTCGATTTCATTAAGGCATTAGATTGAATTATTGTGCGATTTGCTTACTTAATTTTTAAGTACCCAATTCACCCCCCTCTTGGGTTGCATAACTTGTATTTCAAATAGTCTAAACATGACCTCTATTTATAGATATACTTGTGCCTTTCCATTTGGGTTGTCATCTTTCATGATACCCCTTCACTCATGGCTATTGATCAAATTGAACTATTACTATTTCAAATGAAATGTCACCATGCAATGATACATTTTTAAATGAAATGCCACCATGAAAAGATGTATCCTTAAGTGAAAAAATACCTCTTCTATAAGACAATTAAATAGACATGTTTTTACAATAAGACGGCATTTATTGTGAAAAATGTTCCAACACAATGGTACATGCTAAATTATATAATAAGTCTTACCATATCAAATAAGCATCAAGAAAATGCAATGAGATACATCTATAAATAAAAATTTAAAATCACAAGCATAAGAAACTCTAGACAAATGTTACAACAATGATCAACAAACTATTTCCAATTTGCCAATACCTACATATTCGCAGATGAATTGCCTTTTATAAATTGATTGGCATATAAACCCTGCCCTTTATTCACACTCCTAACAATCTTTAATCTCATTGATCATATAATTTTAAAATTATTGAAAAACCATTGCCTAAGCCTAAGCTAATAACTAGGGGAGGGCATTTTACCCAACTCGACCCGAAAAATTTCAGGTTCGGGTCGGATCGGGTCAGGATTGAAACCCGATTGGATTAAAAATTACAAACCCGATTAGGTTGTGATCGGGTCGGGTGAATCCGAATACCCGATCGGGTTGTTAAAAAAAAATAAACCTAACACATACACACACTGCACAGCAGCACACACACACATGCTGCACAGCAGCACACAACCCACACACACACGCTGCACACAGTCACTCAAACAATCCCCAAATTCACAAAGACACAAACCTAACACACACACGCTGTCAGCCACACACCACCACAAGACAAATCACAAATCACAAGTTCACAATTTCACTGTCAAACTCAAACACAAACAACTGAAACAAGGCAGCCGCAAGTCGACAACCAGCCACCACAAGACTCACACACCACGATCTAATCAGAAACAACGATCTGCTGCTGCCATGTGAAGCCGATCAGTCAAACCCGTCCAGCCGTGAGTTGTCCACGTCCCATCTGCTGCCAAAATCGCGTCCGTGACCGTGTCTACCGATCTGAAGGCCAAATCCTCACAACCCGACCCGGCTTTCTCCCCACCCGAACCCGATTTTGAAGCTTTCCAGTGGACCGAAGGAATTTAAGCTTTCCACTTTCCAGTGAGCTTGAAATTATTTTCCACTTTCAAGCTCAACTTTCAACTTTCAAGTTACCTAAGGGCTAAGTCATAACTTTCATGGTATATATATACTATATAATTATATATGCATAATTGGTTATTATGTAATTGATTATTATTTAATTGTTGTAAACTTGTAATTTTGTATTTATAAATATTAGTAATAAAATCAAGAAAATTGGTGTATTTATGATTTTGTTATGAATAAATTATGATTAATTGACTAATTGTTAATAAATAACAAAAATTTGTTAATTATTAATAATTGAAATAATATTATTTGATAATTGTTAATAATAGTTAATAATTGATTTTTTATGAAAAACTTAGCACATTAGGTAGGTTAAATATTAAAATTAACTATTATGTTGTATATATTTTATAATTATAATGTGTTATGTAATTATGTGCACTTGTCCAGTAGCTTCAAGCCTTCAACCTTAAAAAAATTAATAAATTCAATTAATATTTTATTGTATGTTAAATTGTTAATCATCCATTAGTCTTTAAGTACAAGTAATTTGGGCTTGAAATTAAAGGTTTATAATAAGAATTAAGACATAGATAGGCAAATAATATCATATTATTATGGGGAATGGGTAATTGGATATTATAAATTAATTAATTAATCATTAATTTCTTGCTTTTTGTTTATGGAGTATGAACAATTTGAATTGAAATTACTAATTCGATTATGTTAATAATATTTCTATGTTTTGATTTTTGAATTAATGATTATTTTTTATATTCAGATGCTTGGACATTCAAGATCGAATTCGATGAGTGACGAAGAAGAATAAAGTTACAAATGAAAGGAACTCAAAGAGGAAAGGAAAAGGCAAAGCAGAAAAGACCGCCAATGAAGAAAAGATCGAAAGTGTGGAATCATTTCACTTTACTCGAAGATAATCCAAACAAATGCATGTGCAACTATTGTGGTAAACAATATCAATGTCATTCAAGAAATGATGGGATTACAAATATGACAAGGCATTTAAAGACATGTCAATCATTCAAGACATTTCGCGACAACAAAGTGGAAGTCAACAAAATTTGACAGCTGAGGGTGGCGAATAAAATGCAAGTAATTTGGTTTTGGATAAAGGATGGAGTCAAGACGCGTGTCGAAGGGCAGTAACTAAAATTATTATTATAGGTGAGTTGCCGCTCAGTTTTGTAGACAACAAAGGATTTAGGCATTTCTGCAGTGTAGCTATCCCGCAGTTCGTCATGCCATCTCGAAGAACTATTAGTAGGGATGTTATGGAGTAATTTTTTGAGAAAAAAATAATTTTGAAGAGTTTGATTTGCAACAACAAGCAGCGGGTGTCTCTTACAACTGATTTATGGACTTCTGTTCAAAACATGAGCTGCATGGTGATTACAACTCATTTTATTGATAGTGATTGATGTTTGAATATGAGGATTATTAGTTTTAGCGCAATCGAAGATCGTAGAGGGAAGTCGATTGGCAAAAAGATTGTGGCTTGCTTACAGGATTGGGGGATCGAGAGGTTGTTTGCAATAACTGTTGATAATACCACTGCAAATGATATTGCTGTTAGTTATGTCACTATGCAGTTGCTTCCTTGGAGAGTTGCATGCTAGTGTTACCGCTATTCGGAATACTGTAAAGTACGTGAGATCCTCCAGCATGAGGCTACAGACATTTAAACAATGTGTTGAGCAGGTGAATTGTCCAAAAGAAATTGTTGTTTTGGATTGTCCAACCAGGTGGAATTCCACTTATTTGATGTTAATGACTGCGCTGAAATTTCAAGCGGCATTTGATAGAATGACAAAAGTGGATAAACCTTATGAGGCATACTTTGCTAAGAAAGAAAATAATGTTAGAAGGGTGTGCTCACCTGGACCGGAGGACTGGGAGAGTGCTGAACGAATTGTGAAGTTTTTTAAGGTATTTTATGATGTCACATTATTGTTTTCTGCCTTTTTGAGTGTGACTTCTAATCTTTGTTATGATATTATTGGTTTAATTGAGAGTTCATTGACTGCACTGCAAGAAAGTACAGATCCTTGGGTGTCCTCTATGGCTTATAGTATGAGGGAAAAATTTAATAAGTATTGGGAGTCCATAGAAAAGATAAACAAAATGTTGATTGTTGCCTCTATTCTTTATCCACGAGCGAAAATGGATTTTGCTAAACATATTTTTGAGATCATTTTTGGCAATGATAGTTTGATGGTTGAACAAATGACCAAAGCAGTGAAGGATTTGTTGAATGAGTTTTATGATGCATATAATGCATTCTCCGCTAGTTCCACATCATCGATGTATGGTGAGAGTGGTCTTAGTGGTAGCTATGGAGGTACAAGTTCTTCTCAACGTTTTACAACTAAGGCTAATTTGGTGGATGTTGCTGGTGGTGAGTGTGATGACGCTTTTCAAGTTGCTCGCCCTTTCCTTGGATATTCCAGGAAGGTTTTTGTTCAGAATGAGAGTAGAAGAGTAGTATCTGAGGTGGAAAGGTACTTAAAGGACCCAGTTGAAGATCTCAACAATCTTAAACTTAATGTTTTGCTTTGGTGGAGGGTGAATGGATCAAGGTATCCAATTCTGGAGAAAATTGCAAGAGATGTCCTCGTTGTTCCCGTTTCCACAGTGGCATATGAGTCTGCCTTAAGCATCGGGCGTCGGATTATTGATGAGTATATGAGTTCTTTGACCCCGGCTCTAGTTGAGGCATTGATATGCACTGAAAATTGGCTGCAGTCTAAACTTTTTGTCAATCCCGTCTACAACCTCCAAGAAGATATTAAGGAACAAATGTTTCATATAGAATTATAAGAAGGTAATGTTTTTAATTTTTTATCATACATTATATACATAATATATTTAAAATGCATTATAATTTTATATAGAACATCTACATGCAGTCATGTACTTGAGTTACTATTTTTTTTTTTTGGATTTTATAAAGCTTATAAGATCGCAAGCTTCGACAGTGGAAGTGGTGAGCGCCGACATTAGTGTTATGGATGTTTGAAAGGTAACTTTTAATATATTATTATTATTCATAATTTGATATTATAGTACTATTAGTATTTTGTTGTAATTTAAACTATAATTATAGTTGTTATAGTTTTAAATTTTAAGTGTAATTTATAATTGTTTTAGTTTGTGTGTGTGTGTGTATTGAAAAATTTGGTAAACATATATATTTATTTGTAATTATAAATTTATAATGATATAATAGAAATTAGAAAGATTGTAACACCCCTTTAGCTCAATTAAAGATATGAATTGGATTTATTTATTTGTGTTTGTGTTTGATGTGTAACCTTATGAATTTGGTTTATTTGCTCAATTTTTTATATGAATTGAGTTTGTTCATTTGCAACGTGGCTTAAAGAAAATATTTATTGTACATTTCTTCAATCTTTCTCTAGGCAATCGACACTTGAACTTGGAGTTCAAAAATTTGAATTTAAAACTTGTCAAATTGCTTGCATGGAGCCATGGAGGAACCAAGAAAGCCTATTTAGTTTTAATGTTTGAACTTTGAACTTTGTGATTTGTGTTTCTAAACAATTTAATTATGTTTAAATTTTGTGACTTTGTGAGTTTGTGTTTCAAACTTTCAAAGACTAATATTTAGAAATTGTGCTTTGAGCTTTGTAAGTTGGTATTAATTTTAACTTTTATTAAGTTTGGACTTTGTTGGTTGAGCAAATAATAGTCCTAATCCTACCCTCCAAGCCAATAGGCAAATAATCATATTCTAGCATTTTAACTTTATTCATTTGATTTAATAGCATTTTCTTTTCTTTTTTTTCAGTTGAAAATTATTGGTGTATAAATACTAATGCTATTGGTGTCAATGTGCAAGTGTACACAACAAGTAATAAAGTTATAAGTATTCAAGATCGTCTCCACAGGGATTGATGTTATCAGATTTGCTACAGCAATCTTAACAGTGCAGATTTTGTACTAAATTAAATAAACAATTAATGAAACTAATGTACTAATTAAAATAAAAACACAATAAATAAAATGCAACAAAGTAAATTATCACGTCAAACTCAAGGATAAAACTAATGAGAATATATAGTAGTTGAGTGAATAAACTCTCTTAATTGTCTTGACTATTTTCTAATGGTTGGCTCGGTTACTGCGGTATTTGCTACAGCACTGGGCAGAATCCTTATATATCATCAGCCGTCGCATGTTGGATATCTTATATTTATATGTGTTGTGCAAATTTTATTGAACTCGCAAGCGCACAAATCTATTGTAGAATAGACTAATGGTGACGAGTGTCGATCCCACGAGGAGGTGGATTTTAATTGTGTGTAGAATTAATTTTTCTAAATGGATGTTTGGATTTGTGGTGAAAATGATTTGGATTATCCTAAAATTGGAATTGAAATGGCTAGAATAAATTTTAAAATTGGAATTGAAATGGCGAGAATAAATTGAAAAGAATTCTATTGAAATGACGTACTTGGGTATCTGGATCTGTATCAACATGCATCATGGGCTAAATATTCCTTATTAATACCAATTAAATCATGAGGGGGGAATCCACACCTCTAATCAATATGGTGCTTATCGTAAATAATAATAACCTTGTAAGGAGTTGTAATCGTGATGTCTGAACAAGCAATATTATTTGTCGACGAAGTCAAAACATCCACAAAAACTAGAGGGAAGAAAATAAATTTACCAAATAAAGCTGACACATGTTGAGACTTCACCTTGAAAGAAAATTAGCTACTCATTGAACTAAGGGCAAAATGAATTTATTAAAATCGTAGAAAATACAAGATGGAGAAGGAATTACAAAATAGAGTCCAAAATGGATTCAAATGTATCAAATTCGAGGGGAGGCCCTTTTTATAGATCATTGAGTGTCGTGGATTAAAAAAAGCAGTTTGAGCGCTTCGAGGATTATACGTCATCGATCAACGGTTTTGACCACGTGGGTGAAACGATAACATGGTTTGACCGGGTTGAGCAGTGTGTTTGGTTGAAAATAATCTTGTGTGATCGTATGCGAGATTTTTCGTCCATTTGATATCTTGCCGCGTCATCAACGATGCAAAATTTTAGTCCAACGGGATCGTGACACCTCATCAATGCCATCATCGGTCAATGCCACGTCGTCATCATGTGAACGATAACATATCTGATGTCATTACGTGAATAATTACGTGAATAGTGCCATTTTTCCTTTATGCTCTTCCAAGGTTTTCGATCACGAGTTCAAAAGTGATGTCCGTTTTGCCATCTGATTTCTCGTTTATTGTGAAATGACCATAATGCCCCTAAAATACATAAAATACTTAATTAAAATAAAATGGATTTGCAACCATAAGAGAGGCCATTTAAGGACTATTTTAGTCCCTTAGCTAATTTGAGCACATCATGTATAAGATACCCAAATGTAGTTGTTAGGAGCTTTGAACTAAAACCTAGTGTGCTAAATTGTCTCCCCACATTCTATGGCTTAGAAAATGAGGACCCATATAATCATCTGAATGATTTTCATGCTATTTGTCAAACATTTAAATATGAGAATTTTTCAGACGATGATGTTAAACTCAGATTATTCCCATTTTCTTTAAAGGATAAAGCTCGTTCATGGTTAAATATTTTACCTGCTAATAGCATTGCATCATGGGAACAAATGGTAACGAAATTTTTGAATAAATATTTTCCAGTTCATAAAACCAATGCTATTCACAGGGAAATCTCGGAGTTTACGAGTTTTTGAAACATGGGAGCGATTGATGGGCTACTCTTGAAGTGTCCGTAATGGAGAAATGGCATCAATGCCAATACTTTTTGGAGGGATTACTACCAAATGTGCAAGAATGGCTAATGGCAACAAGTGGAGGAGAGCTAATGTCAAAAAGTACATCAGAGATTTGGGAATTTTTCCAGCGACAAGCATATAATTCCCAACAACGGAGTCGATCACTCAGGAATACTAAAAGAATTAAAGGAGTGAATGGGGTTCAAATTGGCGAGTCAACTTCGGAAATCAAAGAAGTCAATGAGATGGTTGAAGGTCTTGCTCGACAAATAGCATCATTATCAACTGCTAAATCAACAGAACCACATGACCGTATACCGATCAAGCCAATGTGGGTGTAATGAAAACCATCAATTACAACCCATACTCCAACACATATAACCACGGATGGAGAGACCACCGATTTTTCATGGTCTCGAAGGATTCCAACAGAATGAACCGGCTCATTTCCTGCAACCAATTCCTCAAAATCCTCGAAGCCTCACCATTTTAGACCATACAATCGAACTACTCTCAACCCGGACCATGGGAGGATGCATTCGAATTTCAAGAATGTTACTCACGATTGAGCAATGAATCGCATTGATGGACTACGAAATGAGTTGAGAGCGAACTGACTTCAATCGGTTTGAAGCCTCGAAAGATGGTGGGACAACTTGTTCTTGATTCAGACGCTTGCTGAGAAAGGCAAGTTTTCAAGTCAACGATGCCTAATCCTAAAGAAAGCAAGTACTAGTTCACCACAGCAGCATGGAGAGGTCAAAGCAGTCATGACCTTGCGAAAAGGAAAGGAAGTCGACAACAAAGTGGAGATGCCGGTGACAAAGAAAATCAAATTGTACCTATAAATGTTGATGACTCACCATCGGAGGAGAAAGAAGAAACCAACCCGCGAGAATACGTTCCGAAAGCTCCATTTCCCGAGGTTAAGCGAAAGGAAGAAGGAAAATCCACGGTGAGATTTTGAAATCTTCAAAAGTGTTAACATCCCTTTGATGCTATTAAACAAGTTCCGTCTTATGCCAAGTTTCTTAAAGACCTTTGTACTAAAAAAGAAAACATTCATGTTGAAAGAAGGCATTTTTAACGAGAAAGCGTTAGTTATCCTCCGTAAAATTCCTCAAAAATGCAAGACCGGGCTCCGTATCTCGTATAGTATAGGGAACCACATTGAGAATGCTTTGTTGGATTTAGGAGCTAGTGTAAATTTGTTGCCTTACTCTTGTATTTATGAAACTTGGACTTGGAGAATTACACCGACTCAGGTGGTGTTACGAACTTAGATCGGTCCACTTAAAATACCTGGTATTGTGGAGCGTCTTATCGGGTAGACAAGTTTTATTTTCTGTTGATTTTATTGTAATTGACACTCAACCAGATTGAGGAAGAACATCCTTATTATTCTAGACCTTTCTTGGCAGATGCTCATTCATTGAAGGAAATACGGTTGTCCTTCTACAACATGACTATGGAGCTAAATATTTTCAACATTGCCAAACAACCTCACAAAGGTCGAGATGATGGAATTGTTGATGTGGATTTAATAAAACAATAGTTGATAATACTTTTCTTTAACAAATGATGATCCTTTCTGAAACATGTTTAACTCGCTTTGGTTTGGATTTTGATATTGAGATCGGTCGATGAGGGTCAACGCTACTTGACTTCGACCATCCATGGACACTAATAAATGGAAGTCAAGAGTTGAACAACTAGCACCATCGGAGAAAAACTCATCCCGTCATCGAATCACCACCAAACTTGAGCTCGAACCGTTTAACACATTGGAATATGCATTTTGGGAAAAAAAAGTACTATTAATCATCTCATCATCTCTCAATGAAACAAAAGGTAAGTTGTTGGATGTTTTAAAAGAGCATAAAGGAGCATTAGGATGGACCATGGCGGACATAAAGGTATAAACCCGTGCATGCATTACATTCACCTTGATGAAAATGCTAAATCTGAAATGCAACGTCGGTTAAATCCAATATGAAAAAGTTGTTAGGCGGAAGTCCTTAAGCTATTAGGCGGTATCATTTACCCAATTTCGATAGTTCATGGGTCGGTCATGTACAAGTTGTCCCAAAAAAGTCGAGTCACGAGAATTACGATCTTGATAATAAATTGATACCAGCTAAGTGAATACATGATGGCGTGTATGCATTGATTATAGAAAGTTGAATTACATCACGTAAAGACCATTTTCCTTTACCATTTATAGATCGAAATGCTTGATAGATTAGCGGCCATGAATTTTATTGCTTTCAGATGGCTACTAGGATATAATTGATTCCAGCAAAAGATCGAAGAAAACCACTTTCACTTGCCACTTTTGGCACTTTTATATAGGAGAATGCCATTTGGATTATGTAATGCACTGCTACATTTCAAACGATACATGTTGAGCATTTTTCGATATGGTTGAACGATTCCTTGAAGTCTTTATGGATGACTTTTACGTCTTTAGTGACTCGTTTGATCATGTTTTCATCATCTAACTAGTTAGCGAGAGATGTAGAAGAACTTAGTCTTGAATTGGGAGAAGTGTCATTTATGGTAAAACAAGGTATTGTTCTCGGTCGTCATTTAGCAAAGGTATTGAGGTTGACAAAGCCAAGGTGGATCTCGTTTCTAATCTTCCTCCACCTAAAGAAGTAAGATCTTTCCTTGGGCATGCTGGTTTTTATAGACGTTTCATTAAAGATTTTAGCAAAGTTTCTAGACCCTTATGCAATATACTTGTTAAGGATGTACCTTTTATCTTTAATGATTCATGTCTTGTGGCTTTTGAAAAATTAAAGCAATTGTTGACATTATCACCCATCATTCAGCCCCCAAATTGGAGCTTACCATTTGAGCTCATGTGTGATGCATCTGATTATGCGGTAAAGGCAGGTTTTAGGACAAAGAGTTGATCGAATTCCCCATGTTATTTACTATGCTAGTATGACATTCAATGATGCACAATTGAATTATTCAACTCCTGAAAAAGAAATGCTAGCAGTAGTGTTTGCATTGGAAAAATTTCGATCTTATCTCATTGGTTGTAAAATAATTGTGTCATGATCATCTTTGCTCTTAAATATCTTCACATGAAAGATGCAAAAGCTAGACTAATTCGTTGGGTGTTACTTTTGCGGAATTTGACAGATTCAAAGATAAAGAAAGGGACGAGAAAATGTTGTGGCCCGCTCTCTCGTCCGTTTTGACGATTACTGAGCCATTAATATTGAATGAGTCGTTTCAGGATGAACAATTAATAGTGTGGAAGTATTACGCTTGGTATCTTTGATATAGTTAATTATCTTATTCTGGTAAACTTAGGAGCATTGGACCAAGCAAGACAAGGCTAAATTCTTTGCAGAGATAAAGAATTTCTTTTGGGATGACCCGTATTTGTTCAAGTATTGTGCTGATCAAATTGTTAGACGATGTGTCCCAGAAAATGAAATTCATAATATTCTTTCATTCTGCCATGAACAAGCTTGTGGAGGCCATTTCAGTGCTAAGAAAACGGCAACTAAAGTTTTACAATGTGGTTTTTATTGTATATATTTCGAAGACGCTTTATGTTAACTTCGTGTGATAAATGTCGGCGAATAGGGCATTCTGTGAAGGAACATGATGCCACTAAATCTAATTTTAGTGGTTGAGATTTTTGATGTATGAGGTATCGACTTCATGGGACCCTTTCCCTCTTCTTTTGGCCATCAATACATATTGGTTGCTGTTGACTACGTATCGAAATGGGTAGAAGCAATTCCATGTAGTACCAATGATCACAAGGTGGTGATAGGATTTTTGAAAAGCAACGTTGTTTCGCTTTGGATTCCTCGGCAATAATCATGATGGTGGTGCCACTTTTGTAACAAAGCATTCAAAGCTCTTTTGACAGTATTCAATCACGCCATGAAAGTGCAACCCGTATCATCCATGAAATGGTAAGTTGAGATCTCGTCAATCGAAATAAAGCACGTATTAGAAAAGGCGGTGAGACCAGAAAAAGATTGGTCATTAAGACTTGATGATGCATTATGGGCATATAGAATGGCTTTCGAACCCAGATTGGGATGTCACCCTGCTTCTAGTGTATGGAAAAGCTTGCCACCTACACCGTGGAAATTGAGCATCGATGCGTATTGGGTCATCAAAATTCAACTGACGTGAAGCCCATTTCGAAAAGATTACAACTGGCGAGAACTTGAAGAAATTGCAATGACGCATAGGAAAATGCAAGATTTACAACGGATGAAAGTCTTCCATGACAAGCAAATTATGAAAATCGTTCACTCCGAGAAAGTGCTTTTATTCATTCTCGCCACTTTTATTCCCAAGTAAGTTCACGCTCTCGATAGTGGTCCTTTATTGTTCATCTTGTTTTCCACGTGAAGGCGATTGAAATTAAGGACCCGAAAGAACGGTGTCACGTTTAAAGTTAATGGTCGAAAGATTAAAAGCCATATCTGAATATCAACCGTGGAGAAGACACGAAATAAATTTGAGTGACCCATTTGAATTGATTTTTAATTCTTCTTTCGTTGATTTGATTTTCTTTTCTTTCTTTTATTATTCTTTGCTAATTGAAATTATTTTGCATAAGTGTGTTTGTTTAACTATTAAGTTTTCTTATCATTTTTAATCATAGTTACTTACTTGGCCGTTCCTCTAAACATTCTTAAACCACTTCAGCGTGTCAAACTCATCTCAAAAGATTCAATTTTGTAAAACACATCGCATTTGGACTCTACACTAGAGTTAGTAGCCTATGTTGAGGGTTTAGAAAGCCAACTCAGAGACATTGAGAGAAGTATTTACGACATCCAGTTGGAGCTTGAGGTAAATTCAATAAGAGGACGATTTAATTTTTCTTTGTGTTTTAATTTGTTTTGTTTGTGTACTTTTAGTTTGTTACCCCGGTGAAGTGGCGGGATATGTACTCCGTGACAATCAAGTTACTTGGGTTCCGTGACATTACGGTAATGGATAGAAATGAGATTCTAAGCTTCGCGATTCCTTCACCTCGAATGCTCTCCTTAAATCTATAAAGCTCGGTCGACGCATGCGATTACTCATGAGAATAACATACGCCGAGCATCAGATTGGTTAATCGAAAATACGATTGGTGTGAGTTACCTCCAAAATTTATTGCATACATGTCACGGTTGTGGTAAAGGAAATTATGCGCAGCGAGCTCGAAGAATTTACGTTGCTTGTCATAAATGTGCGAATGAGTTGCGATAAAACACCATGTTCTTTAGGAATGATGTGCGATAAGAGAAGATAAGATTGATTCAATTGTAGGGATGGCTTGAATAAGGAGTCATTGGATGATATCCTTAAAGCGTATCCCAGGTGGATATGTGCAAGGGCGATTCTCGATTATACCCGTTATTCCGGAAAGAGCATGCGATATAATCTAGAATCGACTATAGCGACCTTTTCCAGGTTTATAAGCGGATGGAAGCCCATCGACCCGTAGAGGCGTTCAGCCGTTCGTAAAACGGAGGAAGGTGTGGCCGCGGTCATATACACATAAATATCCTTTTACTTTACTATTGTTTTATCGTTTGCATTATTGTCTTTAATAATTTTATTACTGTTTGCTTTTTCCTTTTTACTGTTTCCTTTTGACTTCATGAACCACGTCTTTCTGGCTATTTGACAACATATTCGTTCTGGTGTGATCCACTGTCACCAAGATTCTTAAATGTGATTTAATTTTTAAACACTCAAAATTGTTTTTTAGAATATCATGATAGCCATACTCCCGATAGACAATTCAAGAACATTTGTGTTTTACTGGATTTACTATGGCAAACGTAAAAGAGTTAAGTGGAAGCGGTAGATCTTAATCGAGCGTAATGTGAGAAAATTACACTTGGTGTATGGAGGAGGGTGTAGGGTTATCAAAATGGTCGAAGCGAACTTTTATCGGAGAGGAAGTCAGTGTTAGGCATCATCCAAGAGTCCTAAAACCATTGGGCGATTAACTTATCAATGGAGAAAGAGTTAGTCGTCAATCAGTGTCTGAAAAGAATAAATGAAATCTTGTCATCATGCTTTTATTTTCCTTCCGGAGATCTTGCGAACACTAAAGGCACTTATGACCTAGCATCTTGGTACATCTACCGAAACCCATAACGGTTTGTTAAATGTCGCTTTTATGATGGCTTTATCGCATTTCTTATCTTGCTATAAAACTATTTCATTCGCCAATGTGAAAAAACTCTTTATTTGTGCTCACCTTTCTTGGCTACTTGATATGTTACAAGCTTATAAGCGGGAGCGGACCACGGACGCTTTTGTGTTGGGCGACCAAATAATGATAGTAATGGCATGAAAGTACAAATTAGATTTAACTCTCGCTGTAAATATTTTCTTACGTATTTTTGGAATTGATGTCTTAAACTCTACTTCTTTCTTTTCATTGAGGACAATGTTTAGTTACAGTTGGGGGAGGAATAGTCGACAATTGTGGAATCTTGGTTAAGTTTCTTGTTTTTTTGTTGTGAAAACTAACATTTTGCGTTTGTGTTGAAGATGGTGAATATGGAGTGTAATTACTCTGAAACGTCTTAAATACAAAAAAAAAAACTTTTTCTTCTCTTTCTCCTTTATAAATATATATTTTTCAAATTTTGAGTCGAAGATGGCTGAATATAGAGTGTAGTGCCTCTGAAAGCGCATCTTAAGTTTAAAAAAAAAAACCATTTAGTTTTCTATCATTTTAAGTGTAACTTTTACAATTAATTTTATGCATCGTTTTCACATTTAAATGCATATTTTCCTTTCATGTTTTAGAATAGGTTGGGGGTAGAATGTTGTTTAAAAAAAAAATTTGTGTGATTTGTTTTAACGTTGGATGACATGATTAATTTTAAATTTTAGTATTTGTATTATCTTTTGCTTAAGTGATGTTCACGTTATGTTTCTTCTTTACGTGTTGATGTAAAAATATAAGTTAACTTGAAGGAATGAACATGTAAATAAGTCTGAGTGAGTTGTTGGCTATCGTTTTTTGGAGAGTAACCCTTTTATCCAATTCTCGATACAGTAGTTTATTATTTTATACTGCGATCTACAGATTTCTTTTTTAGTTAACTAAAAAATGGTAAAATTAAAAAAAAAATGTGTGTTCTTTACGTTTGGTATCTAACTAGTAGATATGGAAGGTTATTTAGGCTAAAAGACTATGGAAAGGCCATCTTTGATCCGTTTGAGCCTTTAGCCATCTCTTTTATCGAAATATCCAGTTAACCATTTTGAGCCTTTAAAAAAAAAAAAAACCTTTTATTTGTTAAAACATAAATCATTACTTTCAGGTTGGAGTATTCTGTCTTATAAGTTCCATCTTTATTTATGTTTGAGAAAATGTAACTAATTTATTTGCTTTTGCCAAATAAAGCAAAAAAAAAAAACAAAACAAAAACAAAACAAAGTTGTTGTTTGAAAAGAATAAAAATAACGATAATAGGTGAAATCCACCTGCGAAGCTTCCAAAAAAAAAAAAATTCTCTGCATTTTCTCAAGCGTTTTGTTTCCTTATTTCCGCTTCTTTATTAGTAGTATCCTGTAACTCGTTACGTCACAATAAAAGTCATTCTTGATTTTAGGGGCCTATAGTGCGAAGTAGAAGTTAGTTATATGGGCTAAAAAAAGATATAGTGGTGCATAATAATAAAAGAAAAAGAGATAAATAAAATGGGTTGACTAGCGTTTTGTTTGACTTGAGATAAACGTATTATTTCTAAAGTTTGAGGCGTATTCTTTCGTCTTGGTGAGAGCATGTGATATCACTTAACTATTATTTTCTCATTACCATTCATTGGGTGACTATTGTTATTGGGTTTAATTTCTTTGTGAGAGTGTCATTCTTTGTGAGATTTTTGGGTTTTGACATGTCATTCTTGAAAGTAGCTATATAAAATCTCTTGGGGCTGATTCATGTATGGATGGTTGATGTGGGTGTGATGTTTCTTTAGGCTGGAGATAATACTTATACTTTTATTTGATTCTATCGTTAATCGATTGAATAAGCAAGGTGTTTATTAAAAAAAATCATTTTGGATTTGAATTTTGTTTTCGCTTTATTCTTGGGACTAGCAATAAAATTTGATTAGAAATGTGTTGAGTTTTTGAAAATGTATATTTATAAAGGAGAAAATGCGTCATTTTACCTTCTTCTTCACCTTACTTTTATGTATTTAACCTTCTTTTGATTTAATTAGTGTGTTTTATTTTAATTAAGCATTTTATGTATTTTAGGGGCATCATAGTCATTTCACAATAAGCGAGAATCGGATGGCAAAAGCGGACATCACTTTTGAGCTCGGGGCGGTCGAAAACCTTGGGAGGGAGGCGTAAAAGGAAAAATGGCATTGTTCACATGTCTATATTCAAGTATGCGATCTTGTATCGTTCTTATTCACGATCTTTATTCGCGTAGGCCAGGCGATGGCGTGGCATTGTAGATGATGTGGCGTTGATAGTGTCACGATCTGTTGGAAAAAATTAACATATGTCTGTTGATGGTGGCGTGGCGGCATATCGATTGAAAATCTCGCGTCGGTATCATCGTCCGGGATTATTTTCAACAATGGCGTCGCTTTGATTCAAACGCGTTCTTGTTAACGATGGTCAAACAGCGTCTTGTTTGATGACGTCGTGATCTGGCGTCCAAAATTGTTTTTTAATCAGATAGCCATGATTTACTTGTATCTATAAAATGGGGCTTCCACAATTTGATAGTTACGAATCGTTTTGGGATCCATTTTACGTAATTTTTTTTGTATTTTCATGTATTTTAATAAATTTTCATTTTGCCCTAGTTCAATTATAAGTAGCTAATTTCTTTCGAGCTTGGGTTGAAGGTGAAATCTCAGCGTGTATGGGCTTTATTTGGTAAATTTATTTTCTCTTCACCTAGTTTTTGGATGTTTTGACTTCCGTTGACAAATAATAATCTTGTCTAAATCTGCGCTTGGTTTCTGGCTACTCTGAAAGTTATTATTATTTAGCTGTCTATATGCGTAATATTGATTAGAGTGTGGTTAGTGAGTGTGGATTCACCGTGATTTAATTAATAAAGGATTATTTAGCGTGATGCGTGTTGATCTGGATCGGAATCACGTCGTCGTTTGATAGAATTCTCTTGATTTATTACCGCCGTTCGAATTCGATTTTAGAATTTATTCCGTAGTTTTAATTTAAGTTTAGCATATTGAATCGTTCTTAATCTGATCACGTTTACAAAATTAATTCTACATATTAAAATCCGCTCGCCGTGGGATCGAACTTCATCGCAATTTATTACATCTTCTGATAGATTAGATGTGGCTTGCTACATTAAATTTTATGACGAAGCCATCGTAAAAGTTATTGGCGTTTAACAAACCCGATGGGTTTCGGTGAATGTCGGATGGTAAGAATCTTTAGTGTGATAAGTGCCTCTAGTGTTCGCAAGATCTCGGAAGGAAAATAAGCATCGACATGATTAAGCATTCGGTTATTCTTTTCTTGCATCTTGAGATAACTTTCTCCTAGGTCGGTGGTCGACAAAGCGCCCGAAAGGTTTGGACTCTTGGGATGATGCAACACTTGACTTCCTCGACCTGGCGGCGAGACGAATTTTGATAACCCTGATTACCTCCTCCATACAATGTAATTTTCTCTACTATCTTCGACCGACCATCTATGCGTTGCGTCAGCGAGCTATTTATGTTTCTTGTAGTAAATCCGAAAACTTATGAAATGTTAAATTAGAATCATTGGGGAGTGCCATGAATATTTGAAAATAATTTGTGAGTCTTAAAAAAGTCGTATTTAAGAATCTTGGTGACGATTAGTTGTGTATAATGGCGTGTCGATTAATAACGCGTATGCGTATTTCATGGTCGAAAAAACGATAAAAGAAAAAGCAATGATAAAATAAAATTATTAAAGACAATGATGGAAAAGATAAACAATAGTGAAATAAAATAACAGTGAAGTAAAATGATATTTAAAAGTAATTTGTCTTAGTCGTATTTAAGAATCTTGGGTGACGGTGCATTGTGTATGAATTGGCGTCTGTACGGAATAAATAAGCGTAAGCGGGCACAATCGGAAGCAGTAAAAAGAAAAAACATGATAAAATAAATTATTAAAGACAATGATGGAAAAGATAAACAATGACGTGAAATAAAATAACGATTGAAGAAATCAGTGAAAACTTATTAGAAATCTTTTATCTCGCCCGGCACGTAATGTTAGTTATTATGAAGGCTGAAATAGATTTGATTATGCGAATCTGGTTATCCTTGCCAAGCTTATAGGGTTTCTTCTTCACTTTACACATGTGGTGACCTCTCAACTTATGGTCTATTGCTTTTGGGACCTTTGTAGAAAGCGGCGTGGCGTTTCTCGTTGTTCCTTATATCTTCTCCCATTGGCTTAAAGCTCGTTCTTAAAAGGAGATATTTTGATTACCCACATGATGACGTGCATTGTTCATGTAGCATCTAACCACCAAAAATTCGATTTTGATAATGCCCTTTAAAATCTAGCATTTTAGCGAAACTACCCTCTTCTTTGAGAAACATCCCCCAATTTCTTATATTGCTACCCTAACGTTCTAGTCAAACAGAAATTACTTTTACTTATTTGACTCTTCTTGTCACGTGTCGTTGCACTGTTAATCTATATTTGCACCCATATTTTCTCCTAAATATGTTCCAATCTCATGCTAAAATGTCATCGGACCTTAGAAGACGGCCGTGCAAAAATTTGTCATCCCAATGATAAAAAATCTATTAATATAATATAGTTTCATGTAAAATATCTTTAATTAAATAATATAATATACTGTAATGCAGTATAACGTGCCAAACTCCTTTTAAAATTTAATAATTAGAATAATCCGTCTAGCATCCTATTACTCACGCAGGGCCTGACAACTTCACCGTACGATAAAAACCTGTTCTTATCTTCACAAACAATCAGCGGTCATGATTGGCTAAAACATACTCTTACCAAGCTTCGATAATGTCATGATAAAAAATTCCAAAAGGTTTAAATAACATTCTTAAGTTCACATGCACACACCGCACATCATTATTTCGTGCTTGATGATGCTCCAGTTCCGTACTCGATGACCGGTAATAGCAGGTCTGACCTCGCCCACTGACTCACACAACCGCAAAACACGCACGGCCTAAACCGGTATCCTACCGTTAAGCATACGGAACAGTTAATGACGACGTGGACGCTTCTTCACCGCTTATATTTCATCATGACTAAAACTGACCTCAACAAACGGTTCGTACTCATCCTAATCGGCGAATTAAAAAAAAAAAAAACTAGTTAACAAGTCAATTCCGTAAAAAGCTAAATAATTTGAGTAGAAAATGAATCAGATTGTAGTCAGACCCAACGGTTTTTGTGTCGTAAAGTGAAAATGAGGATTAAGAACAGATAGAGATGCTTTTGGCTTTTCTAATTTTTTAAATTTTTAAAAAGATTTGATTCGATTGAACGATGGTCGGTGAGAATGAACAATGACGCTTTTAAAGTTGCAGTTTCCTTTTTTTTTTTTTGTTTTAATCTGCTTTGACGTTATTAGTGGAATCTTCTGACTAAAGCAAAGCGCAGCTCTTAATCTAACATAACAATTAATAAATATATCAATCAGAGTTGTAGTGAAGTTTCTACAGTAGGTGAAGTGAGAGAATGGAGGAGGTACGAGGAGCGAACACGTGGACGGAGGAGCTTGCGAGTTTAGTTGAGGACACGGGGATACATTACGCCGGGGAACCGGAGATCTCGGCTCGGCCGAGAAAATCGGTGAGGGATGAACCGGAACTTGAGAAGGAGAATTTGAAGGATCAAGTGACGGCGTTTTTGAAATCGTGGGGCGAGATGCTTCTAGAATTAGGTAAAGGTTGCAAGGACATACTGCGGCAAACTGTGGTCACCGAGGACTCGTTTGTTGTTCAAAAACTCGGCGGACCGGTGGCCAAAGTTTCAGGCCGGTTGAGATTTTTGAACGATTTTTTGCCTGAGGATCGCGATCCGATTCACGCCTGGCCTGTAGTTTTCTTCGTTTTATCCTCGCGCTTTGCGGTAGTAATTTAAATGATTCTTTAGATCTGTGCTTTACCTGATTTGTTTTATTGAACTTGCCGCACACTCAAGTTTGATGCTTTTAGTTCTGTAAATTTAAGTTCGCTACAGTAGTTACATTTGGTGTTAGTTGATGTGGACACTTAACCACTTATAGATTATGTAAATAATCTACAGTAAGAACTGCATTTGAATTTATGTTCTCAGTCTATAAGTAACAACATAGTAAAATATTCTGCTCATAGCCCGCAGTGTTTATACATCGAATCTGCTGTTTAAATTTCTGTAGCAACTTTGGTCCTTTCAGTTGAAATGCAGTGATAGAGGTGTTGGCTGAGTTTGATGAGCAAGATAGGGATCTGAAATCGATGTAAAATTCTTTTGTTTTCTGTAATGATTTTCAGTGAGAAGGAACATGAAAAATATCTTGGATGTTTATTGTTGTTCATCTGTTTCCTATGTGGAATGAGCTAGGTGAAGTTCTATTGACACGGTTGAACAATGTGCAGTACTGAGTTTTAATACCGATCGAGATAACTTTCGGTCCCTCCAGTGAAGAAAGTCTGCATACATCCTCCATCTGCAAGCGCATACTGCTTCCTGATGGCAGACATTTGGCTTATCATGAGCTAGGTGTTCAAGCAGGCAGAGCTAGATATTCCTTGATTGCTCGCATTCATTTCTTTCCTCAGACTTGCAGGTGAAAATGACATTCTTTAGTTCTTTGAGGAGTGGTATACTTCTGCTTTTGATGTCGCGGTCTTGGTGAAAGTTGGGCAGAAGTGTTGCTAATTTCTTAATAACTTTTTCTATGGAAGGTATTCGGGTGTCAGGACATCACTTCTTGAAGACTTGGGGTTAAACGGTGACATTTGATCTTCAGGCTTTGGAAGTGATCCTCATCTAGCAGGAATCTTAACTCTTCAGCGTTGGATATGCTGCATCTGGCCAATGCTGTTGGTGTTAGTGACAAGTTTTGGGTGGTGGGTTACTCAAGTGGAAGCTTATGCTTGGGCTGCTCTAAGATACATTCCCGACAGAGTAGCAGGTATATCACGTTCTTTTTCTTATTGAGCTATGATTACCTTTTAGTACTTTTTGCATACTAAATATGATTCACCGTTATGTGGCCGGTTATCTTGTGACCTCTAGCCTCTAGGAATACTGCTTCTGTCCTATATTTTAAATTGTGTCAATAGAATTATTGAATCTTAAAACTTCGAAATCGATATCCTAGACTCTTGATTGAAAATTAGCACAAAAGATTTCTAACTGACATATTCATTGTGAATGTGTTTTGTTTTGTGTCTTGACTGAATCTGCAGGTGCTACCATGTTTGCTCAATGATTAATCCATATGAGCCAAGCATGACCAAGGAAGAAATGAGAAGAACCTGGGAAGAGTGGTTACCTAGAAGAAGATTCATGTACTTTTTAGCCGTCGATTTCCCAAATTGCTTTCATTTTCATATCGTAGACTTCCTATCTAGCAAGCATGTGATTGATAAGTGGATGTCCCTGTCACTAAAAAAGAGGTGATTATTTTAATCTTTCTCAAGAATCAGAACTCTCCACTATTTTCATTTGCATATTGATTGAGAGCCTGGTTTATTTTACTAATGGCTGTTCTTGGCATAAAATTTTCATGTTTATATTAGAATGTAATTTCATACTTGTGAAAGGTATGTAAGTATTTTCCTATAGAACAAAGTTGCAGCCACAATTGAATAATCTGCCTCAACCAGCTACATTTGACAATGTATTTTGAAGCGTTGTGGTATTTTGCATAACCGATCTTGATATATTCAGGATGAAGTTCTGATTGAAGACCCAATATTTGAAGTACTGGCATAGGGATGTAGAGGAGTCAATTAAGCAGGAAATACAAAACCATTCATTGAGGAAGCAGTGCTACAGGTGTCAAATTGGGGTTTTAGACTGGCAGATCTTCAGGTCGGAAGGAGTGTCAGAGAGAGGCTTTCTTCCTTGGCTCAGGGCCATGTACAGTCAGGAAGAATGTGAATTGGCAGGGTTTTGGATCAATACACATATGGCAGGTTTGTATAATTTTCAAGTCTTACTTGTTAGTTTCCTGTTTCATTATTATTCATAGGCTTGGATGACATCTATTTCTAGTTTTCTACCATTCTTGGAAGGTCACACTTTAAACTTATCTGGGCAAAGCATAAATTTTCATATCCATCTTTAATCATTATGTAATATAATGTCAACCTTAGATTTAATGTTTCTCCAAAATCCCTTCATATGTACACATTGCATAAAGGTCCTCTCTGTTCTTCCATGTTATGTTTAGAAATAAGGGGAAGAATTCCTTCCACTTCCCACCTTCATATCTATGTTACTCTTCCATGTTATCCCAAAACATAACAATGAAAAAATGATATTTGATTCCATATTCGTCCCCCTGTAGCATGGGACAAATTGACAAATTAATAAATAAAAGTGTGCATTTGATTCTCTCAAGGTCCAGCATTTTCAAACATGAATGTATATAAAGTTCCTTTTATTAAGAAAATCAACTACTCGACTTTATTTATACAAAATGCTATGTGCATGCTTTTCTGATCTAGTATTCAGGGACCCTTTTGGAAATATGACAAAACTTTCTATTGGTTATGATGACAACCATCTTGAATCTGGAAGTAATTAGAAACATATTATGTTGCCAAGCAAGTAGGTTGCCTACACATTGTTGTTAACTCCGAAAAATGAAGATCAAATCTTTAATAATCTTTCTTCGAGTATTCATCATTCATCACTGTCTCTATTCTCTTTGATTATAATAAAAAGAACTTGGATCCACACTTCGAAGTGCAGGAGTATTGATAGCTTTATGTTCATACTTTATTACCGTACATATTTCAAGTATTTCCGCATATCACGACCATTTGTTTGAATTTTTATACTAACATTCTTCATTATTCATGCTTAACAGGGGATGGATGATCAAGTAGTTCCACCATCAATAACTGACTACATTAGCCGAGTTTTACCAGCAGCTGTTGTGCATAAACTCCCATACGAAGGCCACTTTTCTTATTTCTTTTTCTGCGATGATTGCCACTTGCAGATATTTTCTACACTTTTTGGAAGCCCTCAAGGTCCTCTTGAACAAAAAACTGAAATGGTTGAAACTCCATCGGAAGGAGATACGGAAAAGGCATACAGTGTTACCAATTCATCCAGTGAATGAAAAACAATAGCATACGGCATTACCAATTCATCAGTGAATAAAAAACAATGTCCCACTACAAATTTACTAGGGCTTTTTCTTTTTATTTTTCTCATCCCAAATTTTGTAAATACCACAGGTTGCTCTTCTGCTCAGAGAGCATGAATGATGAAATTTTAATTACGGTATCACGATTTTCGGATAACAAACTAATTTGAAGTAGAAAGCAGCAGCTCGTTGAGTTACTTGTTCTGTGGTAAAGAGTTGTTAATCTCATTGTTAGTACTATTCTTTCCCAATGTCACTCTTGAAGTTGCAGAATCTCTCATAAGAACAGATCTGTATCTCTCTCAATCAGAATTTTGACATGGGTATTTATAAACGTGGATCAATTTTACTGACAAGTGCGTATATTGCTCGAATGAAATTATGCCACGTACAATACGTGAATCAATTTCACTGGATACTGCTAGTCATGCACACCAATACAGCAATGTATCAAGTAGTATTTCTTGGAGTAAAGGAAGTGTGCAAGCCAGTGGATAACACACCGAAGTGACAAATGAGGAGAGAAATAATGAAGTCAAAACATTTGAGTGGCTCTGCTAGCAAAATTGATTTTCGTTTTAACAAATATGTCACTCCAAACTGCAAAATGAACATGGCTTCACATATTTTTGCGGATGCCATTGTAGGTTTGTACTGAGGTCATAGATCATATCCTTTTGAAAAATTACACATGACTATACAATATTCACAAAGCTTGCTTGTCCTCAAAACTTAATGATACGAGTGATTCAATTATCTCCAAACAAAACTAGAGAGTGAAGATTACAGGCTTGTATCATTAGAACCAACAAAGTAACAAAAGATTACAATAATTACCATCAATTTAATCACTAATATAGAACCCGATACAAAAAGTTTCCCTCAACTCAACTGATTTATTCAAGTAAAAAAAAAATATTCAGATTTTCCATGCAGTGTACAATAATGGTCTGAAAGAATCATATGAATAATTACTCTGGGTTTGACTTTCCAAACTCAACTCCCAGAGCTTTTCTGACAATTAGCCCCACAGAGATTGGGATAGTCTGACTAAAATGCAAATTGCTGCCTTTGGTTCTTCTGAGCATGATATCTTTAGCTTCATTAATTTTAGATCGAGGTAATGGCTACCACCTGCATCTGGATGGTTTGCTACCATCACTCTTCTATGAGCTTCTTTGACCTTCTCTGTTGGAGTACTTTCTCTGACGAAGAAAAGAAGTTAAAGAGAGAAATTAAGGCTCAGATTCAAAAAACACTTTTAACTGCAGAATTTGCATAATTATATTGAACACAAGCAGAAGGTACAAAATAGTATGAACAGGAAAAGAAGCATTGGTTTTGTATCATTGTGTCAATGACAGTAATAGAGGGTAAACAACAATGCTTTACAATTGAAGTAAACCAAGAAAATGGGAGTTTAACTTGCATCTTCACCACAAAATTATTCACTGTCCTAAATCTAAAATGAAGAACTCATTGCCGATGTAGCTACAGTAAGATGTCGAAAATTTGAATGAAAACAAGGGTTCATATTCACACTTACACATCGACCTACAACTTCATCTGGCTCTAAATTAACAGAACTAAACAATCATCAACAGCTTAAAGTCAAATGATAAAAAAGGCCCCAGAGGTTTCTGGATTATTAGGTAATCAAACAAGGCTTTAATTTGAAATGAGGTCCATTTCATAACTAGCAAAGCAGCTCAAACTAACTGAAAGCCAAGCAAAAATGAAATGAAACATTAATCGTTACCAGTTATCTTCCCACACAAGACCCAAATAAGAGTAAGGCCCTCCATGACATTAACATCACAACATCGAATCAAGTAAAATTTTCAACTAATGCTATTAAAGATACATATATCATTTGACAAGTAGATATTGACCGTACCTGACTCCAAGTATCAGGCCGCTTCCTCCTCGTCATCACAGGCTGAAAACCACCTTCGTAAAATTTCCGCATTCTAGCTGTCGGCGGTCTTGCCTTGAATGCCTGCCAGGCCCTGATGCCATACTTACCAGCATAAGCAGCAGCAGCGACTGCCATTCCCGCTATCAATGGTGCAACCTGATTCGACTTTTACATTATAACTCTCAGTAAGTAATAAGCAGGTCGTTAATACTAACACGGACAAGAAATTAAAGTCTTCTTCAATCAAATTCATATCAAACTACGTTGAAAGTTTTACATGTAAATTCCTTTTTATTTCCTTTTTTTTCCCCTTAAGAAGCCAGAAATCTCTAGCTATCTCTCCTTTGCACACAAGGCATGATTGTAATCAATACGCAATTAGCCATCCTAATAGGAGGATTTAGAAAATTATTTTCCGATCTGGACATCAAAAACTAAAAATAAAAACTCTAAAACTCTTAAGCATGCAATTATCGAACCCTAAAATAAAACTTTAATGGAAAAAAAATCGGCATATTTTGCATCAAAATCAAGGATTTCATGAATAATTTAAGGTGCGCGAATGGTGTAATGACTGCCCCACTGTCTCCGACATGAAGCCGGTGACATTGAAATCTCCGTGAAGATGCGAGAGCACCAAGGGCTAGAGGGTAAGACCCCGTGCACATTAACTGTAGCTTCGCAGAGGGAGGGAGGGAGGGAGAGAGAGAGAAACTTACCATGTTCAAAATCTCTCAGAGAGCGAAAAAAATGGGCAGGAACAGTTGACGACCCTGGGCTTTAGGGTTTTGCAGATTCTTTTCCAGCAAGTATAATATAATAATACGTCACAAAATGGTACTCTAAATGTGTTGAATTTAAAATACATCGCTTAAGGGTACTTTATATTTCGTAAATTAAAAATTTGTATTCATTGAATTGGAACGTAACAAGAAGTTTCTACAGTTCTACTTTGTCGGCTTTAGTTAATATTAAAAAAAGAAAAGAAAAGAGAAACTAACCATATTAACAATAATAATATTATTACCTTTTAGATAATTAAAACATATACGACTTATAAATAGGGTGACGTATTTCAAATTTTTTATTCTAAAAACTTATTTCAAACTATGTGACATTCATTAATTGGTGGGTGATTAATTAAATAACATAATTAATCTATTTAAATTTTATAAAAAATTACCAACTACTTAATAAATGACAGAACATTCGAAATGAAATTTAAGATAAAAATTTTAGATATCTATTATTACTCATAATTTCTGCCTCAAGTTTTGTGTGAAATATTTTTAATTAATATGCTAACTTATAACTCGAGACTTTTATGGCGATTTCGATATCAAATGTTGCATTGGCGGGAATCCAAATTATTGTCTACTGTAAATGTGGTAGATGTACGCTTGATTAAGACGAGAAGGTCAATGATGTTTCATTCTATGAGTTTCCATTTCTATCTTCCATTCTCTTTTTGATCTTTTTTTTTTTTGTCTTTTTATTTTTATTTTTTGAAATGTTACAAACATGCATTTTAAAGAAAAGTCAGGGAAAAGCATTCTTCACTCCTCGGATTTGATGTAATAATTTATTTTATCTTTACTTTCTAAATAATTGTTTAAGCACCATTGCATGAATTTACAATTAGTTTGTTGTATAATTATTAAGAGTAAAATAAGATTTTCAATTAAATAAATGCAAACTGTTTTAAAATAAAAATATCAAGAATAATGAAATACCATTTGATTGTCTGTATAAATTTAAAATCTAAGGATAATATATATGTATAAATTTAAAATCTAAGGATAATATATATGTGTGTGTATGTTCATTAAATATTTTTAATGAAGTCAACTAAATTTTTGTAGTAGTAGTTGTTGTAATAATAATAATAATTGTTCAATTAGATATCATTATCCATATCAAAGCTAGTGATACATTAAAAGACAAAAAAAAAACACAGATAATATAATACATTGTATTTTATTATTTAGTATTTTAAATTCGTGTTTTTATGTTTTTAGTGTGTGTTTTTAATGTAAATGAAGGAGTCTGTGTTTACTTTTAGTAAAGTAACAATATTAATTGATTATTTATTTATTTATTTATTTCAACCATATTGAAGTTAGGGACAAGATAAATGACCCAAAAAAACTTACGTCTATGAAATCTATGTTTTTTTGTCCCGAATGTATATTTTATAGACTATTTAGTGTTACTATCATTTATTTATTAAGTTATTCTTAAATTTTAAATTTATGTTGAAATTCATATGTTATTTAATTGTGTTTGAAAGTTCTATTTTAAAATAATTTGTATATACTTAATTAAAAATATTATTTTGCTCTTAATGAATTAAACAATAAATTAACGGAAATGTGTTGTGGGCTATTGTTTAAAAAGTAAGGATAAAATGTATTATTATTAAAATAGTTAGGATGAAATGAGTTATGACATCAAACTCTAAGGGTAAAAAAGACTTTTTCCCCTAAAAGTCATATACAATTTTTATTTTATAAATCCCAGTATCTCGATAAATAATTAGACCTTTGTGCAATAGCACTAAATAAAGCTATCGAAAGAAAAGGGACAATTTCGTTATTATCAGGTTGGATTTTTGCAAATAACATCATGTTGTAAATTGAACTCACTCATAGTTGGGATGTTCAAAACAATTATAATAGAATTTTGTTAAATTAATATTCAATAAATTAATAATCTCGATTAAATAATAGTTTTACTAATCTTGACTTGGAGTCAACATGGTAAATTAATAATTTGATAAATTTATTAGATATTAATTTTTTGTTTTAAAATGAATCGAACTAATACATAAATTAATAATTAACTTATTCGAAGCTTAATACATATTTTAAGTCTATGGTTTTCTTTATTATAGTAGCATAATGTTTACAAATTTCATCGATTATTATAGCTTTCCTTATACCTTTCAAATAAGAAGTCATTGTTATATTTTATGTGTCATGTTAAGAGAAATAAAAGAAATATTGACTTAATGTATTGCCTCCAAAAAGCCTTATATAATCAATTATGATCCAACTATGAAATCTAACAAAAAAAATTATTAAGTGCCTAATTCACTCATTCAACATGAAAATCAGAACTATATTATGTAGCCTGATAAAATCACCACATTATTTAATTATACTACAACACTTCATAAAAGTTTCTATACGAATATAACATTTTCTTTATAAATTAATAAATTATTAATTTATCGAGATTTTAGTGTACAACCAAATAAGCAACTCAACATCCACTCAGACAATTTTAATTATGCAGGAGAAAAAAAAAAAGTCAAGTAAACACATTGAACATTGAATAAACAAGAAATATGAAATTAAATATTCGTTATAAGTTGATACAATGAATCAAGAATTTCAACAACATGACAAATGTGTGTTCTTTTATGAAAATACAATGATGCTAAACTCAATCAGATAATTGGTTAACATCATGAAAGTCAAGAATGCCAAATAAACAGATAGTGGTAAATGAGTAAATATAAACAATGAACAGATAAATAAGGATAAATGAGAGGCAATCTAATAGAATGATTGACCCCATGAGACTGATTTCACCCCAAAACAATAAATAAAAACTTTAACAGCTGAAGAAGATTCTGAATAATATCATGCTCTCTTTTCCTTTTCCATGGACTTGGGAGGACTCTATTGTCATTGCTTTAACTGCTTCCGTTGGTCACACTGATTTCCGAATTAATGCTGCTTTCCAGTTTTGGAGGACCAGAATGCCGCCTTGGCCTGGCAGGAGAAGGTGGATAAGCTAGCCGTTTCTTAGCAGAGGCCAAGGTTGCTTTCTCAGGAGTACCATTTTTATCTACCCCTAATGGGCTCTGCAACCTGGATTTGGCTTTTGCAGACTCGGTGGGTACCATATAACGCGGAGCTGACGGAGAGGTGGTAGACTCTCATCATCTCTCACTGATGAGCCTGCAATGCTGTGCCTTGGTATGACTGCACACTCACCATGCTTCTGGAATCATCATCCAGGCCTGAAACACTACCCTTGGACTAGCAGGCTTTGTCTTTTTGCAACTGTTGAAGATGCAGGCTTGGTAGGAGTTGATGGGGACTGATGTTTGGGGTTTTGCTAATTTTTGATTGGTTGTTGGGAAAGCTTATCAGAATTGAGTTGATAGCGAGCAAAGATTTGCTGATTTCTCCTGCAACAATGCTGCGGTTTGCACTTTTACAGATGACTGATCATTGTTAGGTTCTTTCTCAGTCGCTCTGGCTCTCCCATGGCGGGCTGCCATCCAACGTTCAGCCAGCTCAACCCCATTAGTGGGATTCCTCGGATCCATGAACATTGGGTTTGAAGACTTGAAGAATTCTTCCAGGTTTGCTGTACAGCAGCATGAAAGAAGGGTTAAAATAAGACCTCATCAAATTATCAGGCAATGCACAGGCCAGATCTCAATCATAGAACATGGAAATTATATAATAAATAGGTACAAGGTTTCAATGACTTCAACCTAGTTACTTATCAATGACTCATGCAACCACATCAGCTAAATTTAAATAGCTCACTTGGCATAAATACAAATTCAAAAGTTATCCAGCCTTGTTTAGATCATCATTTGGTAGACAGGATTTCCCATACCCAAGCCTAAACTCTCTCTTTTTGAGTCACACCCAGACACAGAAAGATAAACAAAAAATTGAAAATATAAAATAATCTCTTGCAAGCTAACAGTGAAACTAGAAAGAGTACTATGTCACCTGATGCGTAAATGAGTAAGCCATTGCCCTTTCTCTTCTCATAGTTGCTTCATATTTGCTTAGCAGATTCGCTTCAACTTGCTCCTTTGACTGTATGCTGTCATCCCATTCCTCCCCCATCTGTGTCAACATTTAAAATAATTGAACTCAGCAGAAAAGGACAGGGACAAAAAGCCACTTAAACAGCTAATGGCATTTACAGATGAAAAATTAACTGCCTCTCTGAGGAGCCAAACACTGTCCGGGAAACATAAACTTTGTTCCGAACATCTACAAGATCTAATTATCACTTCACCACAGTTGGGAGTGGAAATTTGAGCCGAATACAAATAATTCAATTTTGCAAAACACAGTTTCAGGGATATGCACTCAAACTAGTCATGGCTGTCGGATTTGATTTTTCTATAAGCAATAAGACTTTCATATTTAAGGTAATATAGACACAACCTACGATAACAAATTCCCTCCAAGTGAGCAGGAAAACTATACAGAGATATGCTAACAAAGGGATATAACAAAAACCTGTATTGCAAGCTCTTTAGCATGTTTTTGCAGGAGTTGTCTCTGGAGAGCTTGATTCTCTTCTGACATCCTGACCCTCCTAGAACGAATTTGGGACTGCAGACGGGAGAGTGTTTGCATGCATCTAAGGGTGTTAGCAGCTTGTCTTTTCACCACTGGTCCTTCCATAAGCAATTTTAGCCTGACAAGACCTCTCAAAGCTCTCAATGCCCTTCTTGCCTAAAAACAAGAAATGCAAAAACAAGCCCAGCTCATAAATTCCAGAAGAAACTCAAGATATAATATGATGATAACAAGATCTTTTTCAAAGAGTTAAAGGAAAAAAATATTAAAAAAAAAAAGAGGAAAGAGAGGAACTTCCAGACTGACAATACAACCAAGTGATGAACCACAATGATAACCCAAGACAGAAGCATAGGGCAATTAATTCTCTACTTTATGAATGAAAAATCCTTAGGAATATGTGGTTATTTTGTTTGAGAAACAGCCGGATATATAATTCCAACTGATATGCCACACACATAAAATTGTGAATGCGAGAGGGTCCACTAAATTGCATAACACTTGCTATCACCGACATATATTAACAAATAGCTCAATTTCTTGAGCTGCATTGCTATTCATTACAAGTTAACTCTTCTTTCATTCCAAATTTTCTCCATTAACACACAATCACATGTGTAACAGGATGTGAATACACAAGTGGATAAGATACTTAGCCACTTACCATATGGACCAAGATGATATTCCAATCAGTTCAAAAAATAAAAATAAGGCCATGAAAAAAACAAGACAAAACTTTTCCACTTGATTCTCCAATGAACCAAAAAAGCTCGACATAATTATATGAAATGCTATAGGACAACACATACCAAGTAACCACGGAGCTGTTTGAATCCTAATTGCTGCTGCTTCCTCTTTTGACTTTCCAGCAAAGCGAGTATTTGTCACAATTCGAACCTCAGTTACAGACTGATCAGCAGAAACAGCAGCCATTGCAGGCACTGCAGTAATAACTTCCTCATTTGCTACATGGTTGCTCAGCTCATTCTCGGCTACAGTTATTTCTACCTCCTCTGGCTGAAGAGGAGGAGCGGGAGGAGGCAGCGTTGTTTTGACAGTTTCTAAAGGAGCAGAATTGGAACCTTCTTCTTTTTGCTTCCCAAACCATTTCTTCTTCGATTTCTAGAACCACAGCCACCAAAATCACTAAAACCATAAAACCATCAACAGTAACAGTTACTCCAAAAAAAAAAAAGGAAATTCCTTAAACCTTGTCTTTCTTCTCCTTGGATTCTGGGCTGAAAGCATTCTTTACACTAGCAAACCACTTTCCTTTTTTCCCCATCACCTTATCATTCCTCAATTACTAAACCCTTTTCATAAATAAAAAAAAGATCAAAATTTGTAACTCAAGATCCACATTTAAACATTAAAAACAAAAAAGGAAAAAACCTGTCCTATGCAATGCCACTACATTAATTCACAATTAATGTTAATGTTATTTCATTCACAATCACAAGTTCAAAATGGCATTATCCCAACAGCAGTTACATGAAATTCATACAAAAATCAAATTAGACTAAAAAAGTAACGACAAAAGGATATGAACGAAGCTTACCAGTGGAAAAGAACAAAAGTGGTGACCGCCAGATCTCAAACAAGCTAAGAAAGTTGAATGGGAAAAGACAAAACAGGAAGATGGGGTTGCGTGTTTTTCTTTCTAGTTACAGAACATAACAAAAAGATTGAACCTTTGAAATGTTGTTGCTGTTGTTGAAGATGAGTTGCTCTGTGTGTGTGTGTGTGAAGAGAGAGATAGAAGGAAAATGAGGAAAAAAAATCAGATCTTGAGAAGGAATAATAACAAGAGTGGGATGAAGCAGAACCAGCTGGTTTCTTTAGCTACTGTGACCCCACTTCTTGGGTTGAGTAAAAATGGGTCCCAGTTTATTTATTTTATTTTTAATTTTGATCGCCGCTCTGCCTTTGCCGTTTTATTGGTGAAGAAAAATCAATTTGATTCGATACTTTGCTCTTTTTAATCTCTCTCCTGTTCGTTCGGCAACTAACCCTGTGATTTAGCAAAAAGTGTCAATCCTGTCTGTGTCATCAACTTTTTCATTATTTTTCTATTTAAACCCTCAACTTTATTATATTTTATGTTTCTAACCTTAATCATGAATCAACACCAGTTTACGCCACTTGTAACTGCCGGTTTGGTGCGGCACTACTAAACTACTCTTCTATCAGCTACAAAAGGAACTTTTATAAGGAAGAGATTTGATTCATACTCATGACAATTTGTGAATAAATTTTACTTTTATATGGAGAAATTTTCTTCCATTTTTTAATTGCACTCATTGTTATTGGGTTGATAGGTTGATTTGAGGTCTCCAAACTTTTAATTATAATGTTAATAAAGGTCCAACTATAATGAAGTATTTTTACTCTAGAGTATTTTTAATAAGCACACAATTATAATAATAATTATTTATTTATTTATTTATTACTTTAATTGTATGATTATGAGACAGTGCTCTATGACAGAGCAACTCTACCATATTTATTGTCTACTAATTATTGTAATCTAATGTTGTATATATGTGTGTATATTGATTGCGTGAGCAGAGTTTCTTTTAGAAAAATAAAATTATTATTTTACATTTATATGGAGAAGTTTAAATTTAGGACTTTGAGAATTATTTTTATTTTTTAAGACATTACAATTTGCACCCCCACCTCAACCCTAAATTATTGAAATTATTAAACGTATTCTCTTAAACTTAAACATACAATAACATTTTGTTTTCACCGAGAGAGTTAAGTTAACTAACTAGATTATCCTTTGAAGATAATTTCTAAGAATTGAGTTTTATTAAAGGATTAAATTTTCTGAAATGTCCATATTCATTGTACATTCGAATAAGACCCAGTAATTTCTCATAAATTTCAATTAAAAATATTCAATTTGTTGTTTCCGTTCTTTTTTATTTTATGGTTTTATTAAAGCATGTTGAAAACTTGTTTAATATTAACTTAATAGTGACACGTTGGTCACATAGTTATAAGCAAGTAGCATTACACGTATAATGGATAATTCAAATGAGTTGTCCAGCATAGTTTGACTCAAAATTTGAACACTATCCTTCTGTCCCTCTCTACAAAAATAATTAATATTTTAATTTGAACAAATAATTAAATAATAAATATAATTTATGAGTGATTCATAGACTAAATTTTACTTGGATAATGAAAAAATCAAGGCCCAAAATTTTTCTTAAGACTGTAAAAGTAAATCTCAAAAACTTCAATAAGAAAACAAATAAGTAAGCAGCCAAATTAGGGATTTTTTTAAGAGAAAAAAGGGGTCTGTGAATTTTCATAAGAAAATAACATCATTTCAAACTTTCAATCGTTTTAGATAAATACAAAAAATACTTTAGGGTTTTAATGATACCGTTGTTAATTACACAATTAATAGCTATACACATAATATGATTTATAACACTTATATATTAATTAGACAATGCTACGTACGTGATGACATTAGGGTGAAATTACTCCTAATTGATTGCTTATTAATGAAAGAACCAATATGCTTTGTTTCTGTCAACAAGGGAAAGTGACGTATGCTTACAAGACAAATTCATTTGTAAGCTTTATTGTGCATGATCTGGCAATCAAATATTTTTTTTATCAAATACTAAAACTAGCCGTTGCAATTTTTATTTTATAAAATGTGTACGTAATTCAACTCTTACTCAACTACCCAAATAATAATATCACACGTTAATTAATTAATCCTACCCTATCCAATTATTGGGCAACCTTCTTCTATTTCTTGTTAATTTTCCTATTGCTATAAGATTCTAAGGAGATGAATGTAGAAAATTTAACTTGGGCAACCTTATAATTTTGTCTTAAGATATTTATGTAACTAATTGATCAAAGTAATCATAGAAGTGGGGTAGGGGAGAGCTTAACAAACGAAAATTGATTGATAAAATGCATAATTAAAGCGACCCAAATGAGAGGAGGTAGCCTTCATGTCTTAATTTTTGTAACTAATGCCATTATTGGGAGAGGTTAGGAAATTTGACCAGCATTAAATATTTGTTTTTTTTTTAATTATTTATAAGAAAATGGATTTTTGTAGGGCCAGGTCTGTGAACCACCCAACAACTTGTCACGTTTTTCATAATTCTGTGTGCGCTCCATGAAAGTAGCCAATACATAGACAGTTTTGTCGAGAAATGAGAATCTTTACAGTAATTGATTCTCAATTTCATTTCTAATTGATGTCGCAGTTTATTTATTTGAAATTATCATATTAGATTAGTTATTAATGTCTAATATGATGTAACGGTTGTAGATATACTACTATATCATAATGCTTAAAGTTGTGGCTCAAATATCAAAAATTTTAGCATCAATATTTGAAACTGTCAAATAAACTTAGTTATCAATATTTAACATGATGAGACAATTATAAATACACTACCACATCATAATGCTTAAATTTGAATATTAGAATCCTTAGCATCAATAATATATATATGTTTTAGAATATTTCCTTCTGGTATCAGAGCCAAGGGGAGGATTGTGTTATATTGTTTCGAGCTTTTGTGTGTAAAGACTTGTGTTTTATTTTGAAGTTTTGTTGTGTGGTGAATCCTTACTGGTAGTAAGTCCCGCCTAAGGATAAGGTCATCCTTAGAACAAAAAATACGTAGCCCATTCTGTCAAACCATCTATAGATCATAGGTTTTACCCATGGACCCTCGTCTCGATGAAACGTCGTCTTTTCTTCTTCCAGGAAGAGAGATTAAAGCATGTTGTGAGTTCTGAAGAATTCGTTATTGAGAACTTTGATAAAGCAATTGATTGTTGGGAACTTCCTAAGATTTCTAAAGAAAAGATTTACAAAACAAAAAAACTTGATTTTTGGAAAAATGATTATATAATAAAAACTGAAGAACGTGATATAACCCTTTCAAAACCTTTTGAAACAATCCACTTGTTTTCAGAAAAATCTTTAAAGAAATTAAAAGAAAAGAATTTTAATTACGTCCACATTGGTTTAATTCAAATCGGAATAAAACCTTTAACTAAAGAAGGCTTGGATACTTCCATCCAAGAGGGCGATTAAATCTTTTGATGATTCTTTGCTAAGTAGCATCGAATCCAGTCTCTATAAAGGTCCAATTTCTTTTGACTGTTATCCAAATATAACTCTTTCTCTTAAAGATAAAAACATTTTGAAAAGCATGACTTTGCAGATTAAAACACATAATTACAATATGATTGAAGGCTCATCGGTTAATTTTCAAAATCTCGTCTATGATTCTTTGCGTTCAAAGATAGATTCGATCGAAAAGAAGAAACTCTTCTCCTGGTGATTTAAAAGCAAGTTATTCCAAAACCAATCCATGGAAAGATGTTCATCTTCCGTAAGAATAGATTCTTGAAGGAGCTCAAGACAACTTGAGCCAAATCTGAGTTACAAAATGTGACTCGATTACGATGGAAAAGTTCAACTATCCTTCAGGAGATCTAACTCAATTTTACGATAAAGAGTCCAAGTATTCCTTCATTAGAAAAATTTACAAAGTCCTTATGTTATAAATCTTCCTTTTCAAAGTCAACCTAGGTTTTCTACTTGGATATCACCTTATCTGATCAGTTGATTATACCACTAGTGTTCCCCATCCAATTTACACTAGTAGTCAAAGTCAGGAAGAGAAGGAACCTTCTCCTCCGACATCTCCTACATTTTCTGCAGTCACAGAAAATGTTATTAATGTCATTGAAAAAGATTTCGAACTGGATAAAACATTTCTGCATGATGATTTTTATTCTGATTTGAACAAAGAAAAAAGAATTTGGTTCTTCAAACACTTTTTAAATCAAAGAAAAGAAATCCAACAAACCTATTATGAATTTGTGAATTTTCATAAAATTCATATATTGTTTTTTGATTGGTTCGAAATATATTCTTCTGAGAACAACATCTCTTATCATTTCAAAGAATCAAACCCTATTACTATTAGGAAGAAAATTCCTGAATGGAAACTTCTTGATAGCGATAGAACCATAGAATCTGAACACCCACCTCTTCGGAGTGTTACCATTGATCATGGAGAACCTCCTGTCCAAATCAGGGCTTCACCTTACAAAATTCCAAAGCCAAATGATTCTGAAGCAAATTTAAGTAGTATTATCCAACAGAATAATTTCTGTAATACTAACTTAAATACTATCGGAAAGCAGTTGACTAGGATAGAAAACCAATTCCAAAAGTCAACCATTACTGTTTCTTCGATTTCTCCTATTCCATCAAAATCGGATTCTGACAAAAAGCTTAAGGAACCTATTTTCAAACCTTTTCAGGTTTCGAAAACTAGTCAAAAGTTGTCAAAATCGATTTCTTTATTGGAACAACTAGATAGGATAGAAGCTGCTTCTTCCTCATCTAGCAAAATACAGATTGCCCCTGATACTCCTCAATCTAGCAGCAAGATTGGAGTATTAGAACAAGACCAAATGTCTATAGCCTCTTCTGATATAGAAGCCTTCAAAGAAGAACCTTCTACACCTAAAGCCAACAAAATTCATTGGGAATTAGCCCTTCCCACTGTCAAGACTCCACCAGATCTAGCAATAGATAATAGACCAAGTGCATTAAATCAATCCCGATACAATGCATCTTCAGTCTATGAGTGGAATATTGACGGTATGTCCGAGTACAATATCCTAGGATTGTTGCAACAGATGACAATGGCAGCCAATGCTTACAAAACCCAAGCAGGAACTTCTGATCGTGCCATATCAGAAATCTTAATTGCTGGGTTTACTGGTCAACTAAAAGGTTGGTGGGATCATCTTCTCACTAATCAGCAACAATTAGATATTCTGAATTCCGTCCAAGTCGATGAAAATGGAGCCCCTATTCTTGATGAGTTCAACAATCCAATCCAGGATGCTGTTGCTACTTTGATTTTAACCATTTCCCTCCATTTCATTGGTGACCCTTCTCACCTCTGTGATAAAAACGCTGAGTTACTACATAATTTAAGATGTAGGAAACTTAGTGAATTTCAAAGTTACAAAACCTCATTTTTTACCAGACTATTTCTAAGAGATGATGCAAATCATATAACTTGGAAAGAAAAATTTCTTGCTGGATTACCTACCCTTTTAGGTGAAAAGGTAAGAAATTCCATCAAAACCCTTTATGATAACCGTATTCCTTATGATGAGCTCACCTACGGTGAACTTGTCAGTTTTGTCAACAAAGAAGGTTTAAAGATTTGTCAAGATTTGAAATTACAGAAACGACTTAAGTGGGAGCTTAAGAAGTCTAAATAGGAATTAGGCGGTTTCTGCAGACAATTCAACTATGACCCCTTTAAAACTTCTATCTCCAAAGATTGTAATGGCGAGTGTTCTGCTAAACCTCGCAGGAAACATTACAAATCTAAAAATTTTAAGAAACCTTTTCGTAATTTTAGAGAACTTCCTTATAAGAAACCTTCGAGGCCTTATAAGAAACCTAATTTCTCTAAAAGAAAATATTTTAGAGCCAAACCAAAGACTCCTTTTAATTACAAAGAAGCTATATGTCACAAGTGTGGCATAAAAGGTCATACTGCAAAATATTGCAGAATGAACAAAAAGCTTCATGAGCTTGATCTTAATGATGAGATCATTTCTAAATTGGCCCCTCTTCTTATCGAGTCTTCTGATTCCGAGTCTTCCATGTCAGGAGACAGTGATCCATATCAAGTTGATGAACTTTTTGACTCAGATAACTCTGCATCTAGCAGTAGTGAATCTGAATTTGAATCTGATTTGTTTTTAAAGAAAATCAATGTTTTGACTAAAGACCAAGAAACTTTTCTTGAACTTGTAAAGCATATTTCTGATCCGATTCTTCAAAAAGAATATCTTGATAAACTTTTGAAAACTTTGGATTTTAATAAAGCCGAGACTTCTAAAGTCCCAATTGTTAAAAAGAGTTCTTATGATCTTACTCAAATTTTGGACAAAAAGAAAACAAAGAAGTCTACCCCTAGTATCCAAGATCTTCAAAAGGAGATCAAAGATATTAAACTTGAAATTAGGGATTTAAAAGAAAAACAAAAAAGTGATTCTGAAACTATCCAACTTCTTTTACAAAAGCATTTAGAAGATAATTCTGATAAAGAAGTTGATTCTGATGGTGATAATAACGACCAAAATGTTGGTAATATTGAATCAATACCAAATGATTTTTTGTTTGTTTTAAAGCAAATCACTACCAGAAAATATTTGATTAAAATCTCTTTAATTTTTTCCAAAGATTTTGCTATTGACGCCATTGCCCTTTTTGACACTGGTGCCGATTTAAATTGCATAAGAGAGGACATTGTCCCCAAAAGATTTCATGAAAAAACAAAAGAAAGGCTTTCTGCAGCTAATAATTCAAAACTCAAAGTTAATTCCAAAGTTGAAGCCTCAATCCATAACAATGGTTTTGAATTTAAAACTTCTTTTGTTCTTACGAATGACATACACCATGCTGTCATTTTAGGAACCCCATTTAACAATCTTATTACCCCCTATATTGTTAATTATAACAGTATATCCTTCAAAGCAAGAGACCAAAAACTTGTTTTCCCATTTATTGAAAAACCAAAAACAAGGAATTTGAATATAGTTAAAGCATGTTCTGTTTATCAAAACCATGTTAATGCCGTACTAAATTCAAAACAAGATAATTTATTTTGTTTAAAAAAGGATTTAATTCTTCAAAGAATTGAAAATCAATTACAAAATGATTTTATACAAAGAAAAATCTCCGATTTCAAAAGCCTTATTGAAAAAGAAATTTGTGCGGATTTACCATCTGCTTTTTGGAACCGAAAACAGCATTTAGTTGATTTGCCATATGAAAGTTCTTTCGATGAAAAACAAATACCCACTAAAGCCCGTCCTATCCAAATGAATATGGATTTAGAACAACACTGTAAAGATGAAATAAAGGATTTAGAGTCAAAAGGACTCATTGTAAAGTCCAGATCCCCGTGGTCTTGTGCTGCTTTTTATGTAAATAAAAATTCTGAAATCGAAAGAGGCATACCAAGACTTGTAATAAATTATAAACCTTTGAATAAAGCTTTAAAATGGATTAGGTATCCCATACCTAATAAAAAAGATTTGCTTCAAAAATTATGTTCTGCTCTTATCTTTTCAAAATTCGATATGAAATCTGGTTTTTGGCAGATCCAAATTCATCCAAATGACCGTTACAAAACTGCTTTTACTGTTCCATTTGGACAGTATGAGTGGACTGTTATGCCTTTTGGTTTAAAGAATGCACCCTCAGAATTTCAAAGAATTATGAATGATATTTACAATCCTTATTCTGATTTTTGCATTGTTTACATCGATGACGTGTTGATTTTTTCTAACTCAATTGATCAACATTTCAAACATTTAAAGACTTTCTACCTTGTTACCAGAAAAGCTGGATTGGTAATTTCCAGTTCTAAAGTTTCCTTATTTCAAACAAAAATTAGGTTCCTTGGTCATCATATTTCTAAAGGAACTATCACTCCGATTGAGCGATCTCTTTTGTTTGCTGATAAATTCCCTGATAAAATTCTTGACAAAACTCAATTACAAAGATTTCTTGGAAGTTTAAATTATGTTCTTGATTTCTGTCCTAATATTAATAGGATGTCTAAACCATTGCATAATAGGTTAAAAAAGAATCCTTCTCCCTGGACAGATGAACATACAAAAGTTGTTAGGTTAATAAAGCATTCTGTTAAAAACATTCCTTGTCTTTTTCTTGCAAACCCTGCATTACCTAAAATTGTTGAAACTGATGCATCGGATTTAGGTTATGGAGGCATACTAAAGCAAAAAGATAATGATAGAGAGCAAATAGTTCAATATGTTTCTGCACATTGGAATGAATGTCAAAAGAATTATTCAACTATAAAAAAAGAAATTCTTTCCATTGTCTTGTGCATATCTAAATTTCAAAGTGACTTATTAAATCAAAAATTTTTACTTAGAATAGATTGCAAAGCTGCAAAACATGTTTTAGAAAAAGATGTTCAAAACATTGCATCAAAACAGATTTTTGCACGATAGCAAGCTATATTAAGTGTTTTTTATTTTAATATTGAGTATATTAAAGGTGATACAAATTCTATTCTTGATTTTCTAACTCGGGAATTTCTTCAAAATAATGCCGCCAAAAGAAAGGATAAAGGTAAAGGCGCCTCAAGCACTCTCTAAAGAACCCAATCAACCCCTTCTAAAGAAAAACTACTTTCTTGCCCATTAAATCTTGGATTGAATTGGTTGAAGCGCAAACAAAAACCACTTCTTCGATGACAAGTAAAGCAATGGATGAGTTATTACAAAATCACCGAGCTTATGCTCGCCTACAAAACCTTTCCCAAAAGTCGATTCTTCCAAAGAAGAACAAGAAATCTCCAAAGAAATTTCAAACCCTCATCTCAAAATGTGGTTGTCTCGGTGAAAGTTCATCTTCCCAAATTGTACTTTCCCAAACACTTTCAAAGAAATCATCCGATTGGTTTGATAAAACCCATTTTCAAAACATTTTATCAATAGAAGATGGATTTTACCATGCTGATCCTTTCCAAGCAATTTCAAAGTTTTTCCCTAAGGGCTGGTTTTTCAAACCATGAGATTTAACAAAACCCCAGTCCTATTATCAAAGCATTTTAGAAATCACAGAGTCAGTAAAATTTAAACATTTCTTTCTCAGTGAGTCACATTCAGAGCCAGCCTATTCCACGGCTACTATTTTAAAAGTTTTAAGCCCAAACCAATGGGGTGACCTACTCCATAATTTTAAAACCTTCCCTTTAAATTTTCAAACACGTTTACCTCATTGTCGGACTTATTCCTACTGGGATTACCAACAAGCCTGGTATAACACATTTTTTATCCAAAACCCCAAAAAATCCCACTCTTGGTTATTTTTCTTCAACTCGAAGATAACCGTCCAAAGCCTTCCAAACTGGTTCCATCATTGGTGGAATTCCTTTGGTCCTACACCACAAATTTTAACCCCAAATGCCACCCACTGTTTAAACCTCTTTAAAGCCCACTATATTCCTTCTGAATCCGAGAAAAGGTTTCCCCCCTTTCTCTGTTTCTGTACAAATTTCTTCCTTCCATGGGTATGGATGTGGAACCTTAGGCTTCATACCCAAGATGCCCAGCTCATCCTTCAAAGAACATTTAAAGTTAAATGGTGGTCAAAATTTGATGAGAAATCCAAATTAACCGATAACCTCATCACAAATTGGTTATCATCCAAAGGCTTCCTTCAACCCTCTATAAAAGACTCCAAAGCCCAGCAAACTTTCCTTACCCAAAAATCCAAAGCTCAGTCTCTTTTGGCAAGTGCCAAGACAGAAGAAGAATACTTCAAAGCCACGACTTCCCCCGTCAAAGTCATCGCATGACTCAAGATGAAGACGAAGATGAAGAGCCAACCGTTTCTCTTGGAGACGAAAATGAAGATGATTGTTTTGGAATTTTCTCTCCATTAAAGCATTGTAAATAGTTCATGTAACTGTTCAAAAAAAAAAAAAAGTAATTTTACATTTTCGGGTGGTCCTCTGGACACAAGTGGGAGCGCACATGTCTCTTCACCCGTATTTCTACAAAGCCTCTATTCCAACATACGCTCCAAAGATTACTGTTACATACGATCCAAAGCTTACTGTTTGCTTCTCCTCACAAATAAAGGTGATTTCAAAGAATATCAGGCACCAAAGCTCGCCATGAATAGTTTAAAAATTTTTGTATAAAAACCAAGAGGAAGACTTAGACTCCTCAGGTTTTTCATTTTTGATTTTAGAACTTCTCTCTCTACTTCTCCTCCTTCTCTCTAAAATCTTCTCTCTCTCTCTCTCTCTCGGATTAAAGAAGATCTTCTGTATTCAAGGAATTTTCCCTAAGTTCCTTGTTTTCAGACTATTTTCTGATTTTCCACCCATAAAGCTGTCGAATCAAAAGAAATAAATGTAATGTTATTTTAAAGCAATTTCAATTTCATGTACATCTAAATTTCCGCATTTTAATTTTTGTAATTTACTTTTCTGCAATTTACTTTATGTAATTTAAATTTCTGCAATTTAATTTTAAAGCATTTCTCTTTTACAAAGCATGATTGCAGACTGATCTATATCAGATCTGCCATACAAATTATACGTTCCTCTGAGGCAAAGAGACCAGATCTCGATCCTCAGTTGTAAATCTTCTCTTCTCCATCCATTCCTTCAGAGCACCATTTCCGGGAACCGGATTTGGTACTGTGTATGCACCCTAGCCTTAGATGAATGTTGTTGCTAGGCTTGCTTAAAGAACTTAACAAATATTTGGTAAATATAATTGGTATATCGGCTGGAAACTAGAACGTGCGGAATATTGATCTGTTCTAAGTCAGATCTGGTTCCAAAGGCAGACTTGTCTCTGCATATATATATATATATATATATATATATATATGTAATTATTTCTACAAAGCCTCTATTCCAACATACGCTCCAAAGATTACTGTTACATACGATCCAAAGCTTACTATTTGCTTCTCCTCCGCTACAAGGAATGATTTCAAAAAATCTTGTGCACTCAAAGTTTTAAAATTTTGTATAAAAACCAAGAGAAGACTTCCTCGGTTTTTCATTTTTGATTTTAGAACTTCTCTCTCTACTTCTCCTCATTCTCTCTAAAATCTTCTCTCTCTCTCTCTCTCTCGGATTAAAGAAGATCTTCTGTATTCAAGGAATTTTCCCTAAGTTCCTTGTTTTCAGACTATTTTTCGATTTTCCACCCATAAAGCTGTCGAATCAAAAGAAATAAATGTAATGTTATTTTAAAGCAATTTCAATTTCATGTACATCTAAATTTCCGCATTTTAATTTTTGCAATTTACTTTTCTGTAATTTACTTTATGTAATTTAAATCAGAATAAGATCTGGTTCCGAGTCTTCCATGTCAGGAGACAGTGATCCATATCAAGTTGATGAACTTTTTGACTCAGATAACTCTGCATCTAGCAGTAGTGAATCTGAATCTGATTTGTTTTTAAAGAAAATCAATGTTTTGACTAAAGACCAAGAAACTTTTCTTGAACTTGTAAAGCATATTTCTGATTCGATTCTTCAAAAAGAATATCTTGATAAACTTTTGAAAACTTTGGATTTTAATAAAGCCGAGACTTCTAAAGTCCCAATTGTTAAAAAGAGTTCTTATGATCTTACTCAAATTTTGGACAAAAGGAGATCAAAGATATTAAACTTGAAATTAGGGATTTAAAAGAAATAGGATCGAAGGATGGGTGTGCTTTCGTTGGAAGTCAAAATTAAGAAATTAAATATAACAATGCTTGAGAAGGATCGGCTTCGTCAGATTTTAAAATAATTACCAGTTTTGAAATAAATAGATTTGCTTTGGAACGCGGTTGGTCAAATTTTAATAAAGATGCGTTGTCAGATTCAGATCGATCTTATATATATATATATATATATATATATATATATATATATATGTGTATGTATATATATATGTATATGTATGTATATGTATATTTCAAAACTAAATCGTGCTTGGTTTTTCAATAAATAAATAAATGTTAGTTTTAGAATATTATTGCATTTTTTACATTAAATTATAGTAACGCTGTATATATGAAAATTTATTCTATAAAATTCATTCTAAATAAAAGTGCAACTAAATCCTCGATGGAGAATTTTTTTTTTCAAAAAAGAATTTATTATACTATTTTTATTTGTAATTTTAAGATGTTATTATTATTTAAAAATATTCAGTGTTCAAATCGTAAATAATGTTGGACACTCACCTAATAATTTTTTATTCTATGAAATTCATTTAAGAAAACATCAAAACTTAGTAGTAAGGTAAATCGATCAAAATCTACTTCTCTTTCTCTTTTCCAGTCTCCTTATTCTTCCTTCTTCTCAACAAATAAAATCTCTCCGGTTAAAACAAAAGATCTTGCGCTCAAAGTTTGCTCACAAGAGTGGAAAAGAAATTTAATTATTAATCTTGCTGCTATGCTTATTAAATTAAAGAAAAAAAACAAGTATCGATCAATTCAAAACTATCAAATATGTACAAACTATTGTGTCGATCCCTATTATGAATACAATTTTACTAAAATATGAATAAGGTTGATGACTAAATAAATTTTACACCATTAATTTTCAACCTTCATATGACACTATTTTTATTACAAAATAAAACAATTGTATGTTATTTTTAGAAAAGAAAAGAAGATGTTGTTTGTACTATGCATTATGTCATTGACTTTGAGGTGAAGATACCATAAGATTGTACAGTTTGTCAAACATCAAATAGTAGCTTGCGAATAGTGGGTTTTGAAATTTTCACATAATTATACAACAACATTTTTGAATTATTCCCAAAATTTATCTAAGTTGGTAATAATTTGATACCATCATGTAAATGATGGAGGATGTGAAAGGCAATATAATCGTAAGTATTAATTACTACATCAATTAGGAATAAAATTTTTAATTCGAAGTTCTAAAATAATGTTACTCATAATTTTGATTTATTTTCAATTACCCGTCATTTTTGGTAAATAATTGAAACTTTTTTTCAATTGTCGGTCAAATTCGATAGATATTGCTTCAATTACTCTCATCTTCAGTGCACAAACATCATGAATAAACACTATGGCTTCTAATTCTTTAAAAAAAAATTATACTACTTTTTAATGTATTGTTCCTACTTGTCAAATATGATACAACTGAGAATGGTTAGTCGAATTTCCTAAGAAGGAAAAAAAATTTCAAAAGGTGATTGTGAATTATTGAGTCATAACCAAGCATCAATTAAGAGACATTTTATAGAGGAGACTCTCTCATCGAGTCAAATAAAAGTGTTTTGTGAAATAAAATTACGTTAAGAAATACATGCTTTAGGAAATAATAACCTTCATATGACACTATTCGAGTGCTGACCCCTGAACAAATCTATTTTCAAAGTGTCAACTTAGGTGATGTTTGGTTTTAAGAAAGGGGAGGAGAGGAAAAGAGTGAAATGGAGGGGAAAAGAGAAAAAATGAGTGGAAGAGAATAGGTAAATTAAATTTCATTGTTTGGTTTGACATAAAATTTGATAAGGAAAGGAATTACAATTTTTTTTTTGGACAAATTTATCCTTTATCTTAAATACTAAATTATCTATATTAGTAATAAAATATAATTTAATATTAATACCAATTTTTTTTAATTTCAAAAATTTCTAAAACAATTAATGATTTATATTTAATATAAAATATAAAATAATTAATATACTAAACTATTTAATATTAAATAGAATTTAATATAAATAAAAGCCGGTCAACAGTAGCGGTCAACATAAGTCAATGTCGGTCAACAGAAGTCAACACCGGTCAACGCGTGCTGGTGACTTTTTGGCGAAATTTCGATAGCTTCCGGCGATGACTAAGGGTCTGCGACGGTCCGGCGATGCTTCGGTGAATTTCCAGGGACGGTCCGGCGAAGTTAATTTATATTTATATATTTTCATATTAAATAAATAAATAAGTTTATTTATTTTATTAAATTTCTTAAATCATTCATTAAATTTAATTATATTAAATTGATAAAATACAATTATAAATAATGATTATTAATAGCATTAAACAAGTTAAAATATTGGAGGGCAAATTTGGAAGCTTGAGTTTTTAACATAAGAGGAATTTGCATTCTTCATTCTTTGGTGTAGAATTCAAATTCTACATTAAAAGGGATATTAAATTCTTATATATTTTGTGCAACCAAACAATGAAAATAAAAGTAGAATTTGAATTATTTTCCTCTCCCCCATGCTCTTCTCCTAACCAAACATCACCTAGAGTGAAGCTTTTAACACCCTTTAAAATCTTTATAATAAAATTTTATTTTCTAAACACTCCCTATTTAATTTATATGATGCAAATTTATATGATAAAATTTATCATCTTCTCAAAAAATTTCACTCTAAAAGCATTTATTTTCTAAGTTTTTTATTTATAAAACATATGAAAATCCTAAAATCTTCAAAATAAGGAATGAATTAATTTGCCTTCGATCATTTGGGTAATTTCAATTACAAGGGGTCGATCATTTGGGTAATTTCAATTACAAGGGGTTTTATGAGGAATTTTGAGGGATGTCCAAAAGGCCAACTCATGAACTTATCATATTTATTCGTTACTATAGATCTAGCGGTGATAGAGATAACTAAGGGGCCGAGCGGCATGTGTCATGGCACAGGCACAAAGACGCTTTGTGGCATGTGACATGACATGTCATTTGAATGGATTGAGAAATCTAGGCGCATGGGCCTTAAAAACACAGCACAATTAAATATGAGATTAAGCACGGCACGTGAAAAGCCTTCAATAAGTACGTTTACTTTTTAGTGAAAGTAAACTTAAAATTTTATTATTTTAAAAATAACTTGATATTGAATATTTTAATATATTTTATTAGCGTAAGTTTTCTAAATTTATTTAATTCTTAATTTCAAAAAAGTATTCTAATTATTTTTTGTTTGCAATTTATTAAATGAATACATGATATTATGATTTTAATAAAAAAATTATAAATATCATGATTTTATAAAATGTATGTATTAATATTATTATATACTATGATCTATGACTTTATGTAAATCCAAGTTAACAATTAAATTAACCCTAAAGAAAAATTTATTATTACTATTGTTGTTAAGTATTAAAAATGAATTCTAACGTTGTATGCTCTAACTTAGTAGTTAATATTATATTCTTTCACTATTATTAGTTTATTATTATCGAATATGGACTTGAGTTTTTAACTTTTGATTTTATTGAATTTGACCAAAGGCACATAGACCCAAAATAAGTACATGCTTGAAAATATGCCGACAACTTGACATACTCTCTTGAAAAGATATGAAAAAAAAGAAGAAGAAAAAACCTCATTGTGCTTTTTTCTTAGACATGACATGGCACAACTCATAGAACGTTGATAAGTGCATATCTTTTCAATATTTTACTATAGATTTCTTCATCTTTTTCTCATTTTTTTCTTAAATATTCTAGTTATTTTAATTAATTTAATTTAATTTAAATTTTGCATCTTTAGTTTAAATTGCAATTCATTTTACTTAGTTGATAATAATTCCTCTTTCTGAATATTTTAAATTATTTTTAATATATGTGAAAAATTCAAAAAAGAGAAAGTTGAACTTGATTGGAATTTAGTTAATAATTGAAGATTGTTTTTGGAAGCCAAAAGAAGCCAAGCCAAATTAACATGTTAAGCCATCACGTGAAAGCAAATTTTTTTTTTTTTTTTTTGGGGATATGACATGAAAGCAATTTTGAAAAAGGAAATTGCCATATTTGATTAAGCATACATGTGAATGACCTAAGCTAAAGTTAGTGGGTAGGAGGCTTGCAATTTGAATTCAAGTGGAGAAGCACTCGTGGATAAGACATCAGAAGCACTCTGAAATCTCATTGTCAACATAGCTGCTAATTCTCAATAGTTTAACACAAAAAATGATCCATTACTATCATTTAAGAGAGTCAATGAAGTAAATACTTTTTTCCTAGAATAACAGGTTTCATCTTTATTCTTTAGTCATTTGGCCCTAGGGCAACAAGTGAGACCGTGTGGCGTATATATTATGGTCGGGTATATGATTAATATGTGCCCTATTCTTCAAGATGGTCCACACGAGTAAGCCAACAAAATTGGCAAGTTCTTAGGCCAACCAAGATAAATGTATGATCCCTACTCTAAGTTTTACATGTAAGGATGAAAGGACCACCCTAATCTTAGGCATGGAAACTACTAACAAGCATTCCTAACATGGCACCATCTTAACAATCAGACTACCCCCAACAGCAGATGCAATAGTCTTACCAAGTTCGGCCACCTCCACATCCTCAGAATCAAGGTACATCTTTGAAAGATCTTATAAAAGTTCTTGTTACTAACTTTATACAGTTCCAATAGACTACCCAGACACAACTCCAACACGTAGAGAATCATATTGGCCAACTAGCTAGATTTATAAGTAAGATATAAGTTAGAACTTCAGTTGAATTGCCTTCTTAACTCGAAATTAATCATAAGAAGAATGCTAGTGCTATGTCTCTTAGGAGTGGAAAGCAGTTGGAACCATCATTTAGCCAAGCCATTAAGGGTGCTAACAACATCATCACGCCTTGTGGTTAATCCTTTCCCTAATGCTCTTTTTTAAACAATGGAAGACACTTTCCACTCTGTGTTGCCAACCTATCCATCCGGTAAAGTAAGTATCCTTTCATCTCTAGTTAAAACCTTTATTATTCTTTCACCGTTTCCAAGCAGGTTTAAACAATTTTAAAAAAATGAGCAAGAAAAGGAAATCTTTGAGACTTTTCATAAAGTAGAGGTAAATATTCCTTTACTTGATGCTATTAAGTAGATGTCACATATGCAAAATTTTTAAAGAATTATGCACTAATAAACAGAAGTTGAGCGGTAATGAAAAATTAAGTGTAGGGGATAATGGTTTTGCTATACTTCAAAGAAAACTCCCTCCCAAGTGTTATGATCCAAGCACTTTCACTATTTTAGATCAATGATACTAAGTTTGAAAGATAGAACCTAGATTTAGGTGTGTTAATTAATGTTATGCCATATTCGATTTATAACTCCTTGAATCTAGGTCAAATGAAAGAAGTTGGTATAATTATTCAATATGTTGATAGATCTAATGCTTACCTAAAGGGGATTTTGGAAGATGTTCTTGTGCAAGTCAATGAAGTGATTTTTTCGACTAATTTTTATATCCTTGGAATAGAGGATGAGTCATTGCCCAATCATACGCTTATTCTGCTGGGGCGACCATTCTTCGAGACAACCCAAACCAAGATTGATGCTCAAGATCAAACCCTCGTGATGAAATTCGATGGTAAAATGGTCTGATTCAATATCTTTGAGGCGATGAGGTATCCAGGTGATTTACACTCATGATTTTGCTTTATATGGTATTAGGACTTTGGTGTAGGAATTCTTGGAGTTATCTGGTAATGACAATTTTGAAGTTGCCATATGCAAAAATCTTAGGAAATAAGATTTTAAGGAATAGGTAAGTTTGATAGAATTAGGTGATGAGGTAAAGGAGCCCGTGGTGATCTTAGATGGGGCAGCCCCATTACGTACCAACAAGTATAATGTTTTTTTACCTTGAATTACTTTTATTAAACGAGAAATTTTACTTTCTTTTATGTAGGCACCTACTTTAGAACTCAAGCCACTTCCAAAACATATTGGGTGAGAATAAAATACTTCCAGTCATTATTACTAACATTCTTACTCTAGTTCAATAAGAAAAGCTAATTATGGTCTTCAAGATAAAAAAGACTGATTGGTCGGACTATTACTTACATTAAAGGTATTAGTCCTTTCACATGTGTGCATTAAATTTTGTTAAAAGATGGATCTAAACTGACTGGAGATGTATAGCACCGCCTCAATCCACCAATGATGGAAGTCGTAAAAAAAGAAGATATTAAAGCCCCTTGATGTAAGGATTAATTATTTATCCAATTTCTGATAGCAAGTGGGTGAGTTTTGTGCAGGTAGTTCCTTAAAAGTCGTCATTACCGTGGTCACAAATAAGAAAACGAAGATGTGCGGACTAGAGTTCAAACCGAGTTGAGAGTCTGCATTGACTACTGCAAATTGAACGCGGCCACTCGTAAGGTTCATTTTTCTTTATCTTTCATTGATCAAATGTTCGAAAAGTTAACTAGTCACTTTCCCTGTTATTTTCTTGATGGTTATATTTATATTGTTATCACTTCAAAAGACCAAGAGAAAATGACTTTCACTTGCCCTTTTGGTATATTTGCTTACCGATAAATGCTATTTGACCTCTGTAATGCTCCTACCACATCCCAAAAGTATATGATAAATATCTTTTCTGATTAATGGAGAACATTATTAAGGTATTTATAGATGATCTTAGGGTTGATGGTGACTCTTTGGATATATGTTTAGATAATCTTACACTTCTGCTTAATCAATACATTAACACTAACCTTGTAATTAATTGGGAAAAATGCCATCTTATAGTTAATCAAGATATTGTGTTAGAACATGTTGTTCTTGAAAGGAGGATTGAAATTGATAAATTTAAGATAAATCTTATTCACTTCTTACTACCTCTCACCAGTGTGAGGGAGGTTCAATCCTTTCTTAGTCATATAGGTTTCTATTGCAAGTTTATCAAGGATTTCTCCAAGATAACGTTGCCCCTCTGCAGCTTGCTTTAGAAGGATGTGATTTTTTACTTTAATGAAAAGTGCCAAACAACTTTTAACAGGTGAAAGATGTTTTGACATCGACCCCTATGATTCAACTACTAAATTAAGATCTACCATTTGAGATAATCTGTGATACCAGTGACTATACCATTGGAGCCATGTTGGGCCACTGCGTGGGAAAGCTTCCTTAAGTCATCTACTATGCCTCTCGTATGCATGCATAACTTAATTATTCAATGACCAAGAAGAAATTTTAGCAATTACCTTTGATTAAATTTAAAGTAATCATTTACTCTGACCATACAGCTCTTAGATATTTACTTACCTAAAAGTATACTAAGTCATGCCTTATTCGATAGACATTCCTTTTATAAGAATTTGACCTAGAGATTCTAAATAAGAGAGGTTATGAGAATTTGGTGACAGATTATTTGAGTTGTCTTATCCTTGGTGAAGATGCACTTCCAATGTATGAGAACTTTTCGGATAGCTACATGTAGGTATAATTACTCCTTGGTATACAAATATTTTAAATTACTTGGTTATCAGGACAATATCAGAGGAGTTGACCCATGCACAAAGGCGAATGTCAAGGGTGATGCAAAGTACTATGTATGGGATGAGAGCCATACTTGTGGAAGCATTACTATGATTAAGTGATTAAAATGTGCGTAATCGAAACTGAATTTACTTATATTCTCACCTTTTGTCATACTTTAGCTTATGGAGGACATTTTAGACCAAAGAAACATCCCTTAAAGTACTTGTAATAGATTTTTATTGGCCATCATTGTTTAAGGATGCATATTGCTTTTGCAAATCTTATGATTGTTGTTAGAGAATAGGTAATTTAGGACCTAGAAACCAAATGCCATAATCTCTCATTTTTGTAGTTAAGATTTTTTATATTTAAGGCATCAATTTCAAAAGGCGATTTCCTTCATCTTTTGGTAATCTCTATATTGTTCTTGTTGTTTTCAAAATGGGTGGAATCAAAAGTTAGCCGAACTAGCGATTTCAAGGTTGTTGTAGATTTATAAAGTGTAACATTTTTACAAAGTTTGGAACACCAAAGGTCATTTAACAGCAACAGAGGCACTCACTTTTATAACAAGTCAATAAAAGTCATTTTTTTGAAGTACAACATCACTTACAAGGTCTCTACATCTTACCATCCACAAACTAATGGGCAAGCTGAGATATCTAACAGGAAAGTGAAATCAATCCTTGAAAAAACAATTAATCCGAATAGAAAGGACTGGAGCCTGCGTTTAGATGAGGCACTTTGGACTTACATAATTGCATAAAAAGTGCCCATTGGTGTGTCCTCTTCTATGTTCGTATATGGTAAGCCTTGTCATTTTCTGATGAAACTCGAACATAAAGTATGGTGGGCTGTGAAACAATGTAACATGGACTAGGATGCTATTGCCCAAAATAAGGAGCTCCAATTGCAAGAATTATGAGAAATTTGGAACGATACCTATGAAAATTTGGGAATCTACAAGGAAAAGACGAAGGATTTTCGTGATAATTAGATTTTAAGAAAGAACTTTGAAGTTGGATAGAAAGTTTTGCTATTTTATACTCGCCTTAAGTTTTTTCCAGGTAAGTTATGTTCTTGATGGGTTGAGCCTTTTTGTTGTTACTAATGTTTTTCCTCATGGTGTAGTTGAGATTAGGAGCAAAATTCAAGGTGAATGGTCATAAGTTGAACCCTTACTATGAAAACTTTCAGACACTTAATGTAGAGGAGGTTCCACTCTATGACCCTCATACGTTGATAAGTGAAACATAAAAAGCACGTCAGGTTGAGGACAATAAAACAAGCACTTATTGGGAGGCAACTTAATGGCTGGAGAATAGATTTTGAAAGCATGCCATAACAAATTTGATCTTTCTCCCTCTCATTCTCATTTACGTTATCCATTCTATGTTGAATTTAGTTTGTTTTTGTTTATTTGTCTTATTTTATTTCCCCATGTTTAATTCTTTCTTTCCTTAGCTTAGGTTTACAGTGAGAACAATGTAAGAATTAAATGTGGGGGGAGGATTTCAAACTTAGTTTTTCTTGCTTTGGCTTTTTTTTAAATATTGTTTATCTTAAATATAAGCCAATGATAAAAATTTGATTGATAATGAATATGATTCTTAGAAAGGGTTGAAATTATCTTAATTTATACTTGATTTTTGTGTTAATTTCCTCTTAATTGACATTCTTTAAACATCATGAGCACTCATATTAATTCTTTCATAATTTTCACTTAAAATTTAAGATTGATACAACCTAACTTGAGAATTTAAAATTAAGTAAATGATTGTTGGTCTTAATTCTTATCTCCACAATACAATGTAGTATACACAAACACTATAATCAGAAATAGCTACCCATAACCCTTGAAAGTAAAACTATTCTTGAGTAATTTGGGCCTAAGTACCACTAGTGTGCAGAGCATAAATTACCACAAGAAAACTACCTTAATGGGTAGAGTGAAAGCTCATGACTATAGATATTTATTAAAAGAAAAAAAATCAAAAATCAATTAAGTGCATATGGTAAAAAGAAAAATCAAAAGAAAATACACACATATGCCTGTGAGAAAAAAATGGAGATTAAGATGATAAGATTAATTTGATCTACTCTTTTCTTTATTTAAAGCAAAGACTGTTCATATTGAAGATTTTAGGAATGATTTTAATTGAATTGATTTACACACACACACACACTATAAGAATCAAAAGAGAGATGGGATTGACTATTGAATTAAAGTAAGAATTTTGACAATATTTGAAAATTTCTTTAAGTTATATAACGTATGCAATCTTTGATGCCAGTTTTATGCTTATTTAAAGTCTTTTTTTCCTTTTTATGCTATTAAAAAAAAAATATTTGTGGGTATCATCACTGAAGCCCTTACAGGATTATAACTCGTCTATTAGGGCCTGCCTAAGGGTTTAAAGGCTTGTTACATATGCTAAATGCAATTGTGATTTCCTATGAAAATAAACTAGTTTAAGTTTCCTTTTTGTTTTATTTATTTATTTATGTTTTTGGTTTAGGTTTGCTCGAGGGCAAGCAAAGGCTAAGTGCACATTTTCACTATATTTTACTATTATTTCTCTATCTTTCTTGTTTTGTTGTTAAATATTTTAGTTAATTTAGTTAATTTTTAATTTAATATTTTTATTTTGATTTAATTTAAATCTTTCATCTTTAGTTTAAATTACAATTCATTTCACTTAGTCGATAATAATTCTTCTTTCAAGCTATTTAATTATTTTTAATTTTATTTTTAATATAGGTGAAAATTTTAAAAAGAGAAAGCTGGAATTTAATTGAAATTTAGTTAATAATTGAAGATTGTTTTTTGGAAATAAAAAAGAAGTCAAGCCAAATTAACAAGTTAAGTCATCACGTGAAAGCAAATTGGAAAAAGGAAACTGCTATATTTATTTAAGCATACACGTGAATGGCCTAAGCTAAAGTTGGTAGGTACGTGGCTTGCAATTTGAATCCAATTAGCGCAAGGCTACAAGGGTTGGGCAGTAGATAAAGGCCATCAATTGAAAACAGCGGGATGTCACGGCCCGCTCAAAATTGCCACTAATGGAGGCTAATTCCACGTGCAGGTACGCTTAGCAAAAGTCCATTTAAAGGTGGAGTGTGCTTAGAAGCAGGATGCGCTTAACATTAAATTCGGGATGCACTTAAAAGTGAGATGCGCTTAGAAATGGGTCTTTAACACAATTAGTCAGTCGTGGTGTGCTTCGTGATCATCCACGCATGGCCCAAATTCTAGAGATTTCCATAATTATAAATATCCTAGATTTTTCTAGAGTCTTGCATTTGGATCCTAGAGATATTTATGGAACTTGTTAGAAAGTTTCCTCCCCTAGCACCCAACACCTATAAATTGGGGTGAGCCTAGGGGTGGGCACGGTTCGGTTCGGTTCGGTTCGGTTCGAATCGAAATTAAGTAGAATCGATTTAAATCGGTTATTTTATAAAAAGAACCGAATAAGAACCGAACTCAATAAGAACTGATCTTTTCGGATCGGTTCGGTTTTTTCAGTTTTGGGTCTATTAGGACTATTTTGAATTTTTAAATTTTTAGCCTATTGGACCTCATAAATGTAATAATTTTTTCAACAATTAGTTCATCCTAATTTCATTACAAATATTAACAATAAATACAAAGTATTCAAAACACATTTTATCATTAATATCTTACTAACTACTAATAAGGTACTCACAAAATATAAAATATTAAAATTTCAAAATACATAACCAAACTCCAATACTCCATCTACATAAACATAATCATAATGTTGTAAAGACAAATAAAAATAACAACAATTACAACTTACAACACAAAATAAAAAGAAAATTTAGAAAAAAAGGCCAACAATATTCTCCCATCTTCATCAATATCAACATCAACTTTAGGCATTTTCCAACTCAATATTTGGATCTATAAAAAAAAAAATTTAACACATGTCGATTTGAATAAAATAAAAATTAATTCGGTTTTTCGGTTCAGCTGAGTGAACCGAGTACCGAACCGACATTTCGATTTTTTTTATAAATGATATATTTCGGTTTTTTTTAAAATAAAAACCGATCTGAATTAGAAAAAACCGCCAGTTCGGTTCGGTATTTTTAAGACCACGGTTTTTTTGCCCACCCCTAGGTGAGCCCCCTCATTTACACACACACCCACCAGCACATACACATTCTCGCACACGCTCTCAAGCGTTCTTGTAAAAGCTCTCTTGTAAATTATCTTTAGTGTGTAATAAATTAGATTTTGGCCATATTATTCTCTTCTCTTTAACATTTTCTGCATGCACTCTTGCTTTGCTAATTTGAGAAGAATCGAAAGGTTTACTTAGCAACTCGTGTGCTAGAAGTCGTCTAAATGTCGCACGGGTTTACTTCGCAAAACTCCCAACACGTGATAGGGAGCCCAAAAAAAAAAAAAAAATTTTGATTCAGCAGAGGGCGAGAGCTGTATAGCAGTAGTAGAAAAATAGCAAGCTTTTACGTCATGTTTCATCATTGCAATTTTTCCTTGAGACTTCGAATGTATCAATTTTTATTTTTACTTTCTTTTTTGTCATGTGGCTAGATTTTCTATTTGGTTGAGAGAGAATTCAAAACCCTAAACATATCATATGATTAATATTCAATTTCTATCATTCAATTTATTTAAATGAAATTGTTTATATTTTTTATAATTAATATTTATGATTTTATTATTTTCTTATTTGAGTGGCCAATTAGATAGGGCTTGAATAAATTCTATTGCTAAATTAAAATACTTGATCCGTAATTGTCTTGATATTTTATTTAGTAGTAATAAATTGGAATCTGTGATTGCAAATGAAGAACATAACCTAGGTTAAGTAATTTGAGCTTTTGTGTGTTACTACTTAATGCATCTACTATCATAAATTTAGAGATCTTATTTTAAATTATTCCATGTTTAAAGATTAGGTAAAGAACTTGTTTTGCCTAACAATATATTAAGGAAAGATAAGATTAATAGAGTTTATTGTTGTCTGTAGTTGATAGTTTCAATGAAAATTGATAATAGAATTGATATATTGATTACGTGCTTATTTGGTGGTGGTGAATGATCTTTTGACCAAAGTTATCATTAACATTATTTCTTTTTCCTTTAATTTGAGGTTCTATTAAATTATTATCTTTGAAGTTTTAATTTCTTTATTTCATGCCATTTAGTTAAAAATTTATAAAACACTTTTTATTTATGGTTGGCATTTTCTTTAGTTAGATTAATTTATATTTTTAGTAGCATCATCATCATCATCATCATCATCATCATTATTTTATTCTAAGTCTTTGTTTTAAAGTTGATAATAAATACAATTGGCGTAATCTTCATTGGATCAATCCTTACTTACTCTATATTAGTTGTTTATATTATTAATAAGATTTTAAATTTGGTGTACCGTAATGACATTACCACACAGCAAGCGTGGGCATAAGATGTGTGCCGGGCGAGGCCTGAGAAAAAAAAATTAGGCATGACATGGCACAACACAGTACGAAGCACATGGTGGACATGACATGACACAGTACAAGCATGAGTACGCATGGGCTTTTCGTTCTAGTTGGCCATCTCTAAGTGTTAAGTACAAGTTCGATTCCATAGACTTGGTCAAATGGTTTTTAAGCAATTTTATTTGATTGGTCGCTCAAGTTCAAAATTTGAGAGAGAATGAATAAATGAATGATTTAAATTTTACTCACCCGTCTGCATTTAAAAAAAAAATAGTAATAATATATTTTTGAGCCTCGATAGATCTTGTGGCTATATTACAAGTGTTTGTATTTTAGATTCTCAATAGATTTCAGATAGTAATATACATATATACATATAAATGTACGTGCATACATTCATACACACACACACACACACATATATATATATATATATATATATATATATATATATATATGATTGCGAATTTGACATTTATTGTTACCAATACAATATAATCAAGGGAATGATAGCTAATATTTTTCATACTTACCCCTTAGGCTTTTAATCACATATTATATTCTTTATATAAAAATTTTAGTGTTCAAAGTTCATTGTTCAAGGATAAATGCGACCTTTTAGCTTTTGACAAGCACGATATATTAGACTAATAACAAGGTTATATTAGTGCAAAGACCCAAAACTTATGCTTTTTAACATAGGCATGTAGTGAGTAATTTAAAAGAATTAGGTCCCTAATTTATTGTTAATTACCCATTTCATTTTATTACTAACATTATTTTTCATAATATGAGCATGCATGTTTTGTAAGCAATTACATGTTATTGACTTACACCTTCTACAATTTCTTTTTTTCTTTTTTGTTTTTTTGGGGTTTTGCGAATAATATTTTGCATTCACTAGATTTGGTATAGTTTAATAATATACAATGGAGGAGTAAGAATCAACTCATCCAAAAATGCCAAAAAATGATCATTGTCATCATTTATGCTTTAGACATACGCGACAAGCAGGAGACATCCCCCATATTAAAGAATTACAAGAACCCGAAAAAGAATTTATAAAGTTATGACTTACGAAAACTAGAGAATCGATAAAAAAGGGAAAAGGAATTGACATCTCTCATTCATAGGGCTATATATTTGATAATATTTATTTTCTCTATTTTATCCATCTATTTATATCTTCGAGCAATATTTCTGTCCAAAGCAGCTAATTGAGAATGCCGAGTTGGTAATTGAAGACTCCATAGCATGATTTTGGAGCACTCTTCTGGTGGAATGCCCTTTAATTTTGTCTCATCTTCTAGAACAACTTGTTTCACGAATTTGATCGAATTCTATTAAAAAAAATAAAAAAAATAACCTCATTAATCAAAGATATAATTAGGAGTAAGAGCATTCAAGCATGCAATTTCTTTTTTCATTTATATATTAAAATAGAATTTAGGGTAACAACATACTGATTCCTAATTTTTTACAATTTATCAAGTGAGGACATAAGTCGTTCATTTGGGTGATAAAATAGGACTTTAATTGACTAATTCTCTAACATGTCAAAATACCCTTTCCTGTTAAGATTGGCTTAAGCATGTGGTAAAATTTACATAGGTGCTGTGGTCATTTAAATAAGGCCAAGGACCTAGTTGATATGGGTGTTAAAAAATGCACCTTGAAATTCAAAATTATATATTAATCTTAGTGTTAGTAGCTAACATGGTTAAAATAATACAAGGTTAAGTTTAGTGTTAAAATGAATCAATATCTCACTTTACCTAATTGATTAGTTATTGAAATTTAAAAAGGTTGGAGGTTAACCAAACTCCACTTAACCTAAATTTTTAATTCAAGCACATATCTAATACTAATCATAGTCTGGTGATTTGGTGTAATAGGGACCCAGCTTGATTATACGGTTATCTTCATACATAAATTACCTTCTAGATCACGAAAACTGAAAGCAATCAAAAAGGTGAAAGGAAAATATATATATATATATTTTTTCATGGAGACACCATCTATGAGTTAAATTTTAATTTATAGTCTACAAGTGTTTTTACGACTACCAACTATCAAATAGTGATTGTCTTTTTATATCATAAATAATGAAATAATTGTACAGCACTAATGAGAGCCGTATAATTAAATTAGTCTGCTTCAACAATTCTCAAACAATAAATACCTTGTTAGTTTGATGATTGCCTAATGTAGTCGAAAAACATTCATATCCAAACATCCGCAACAGAAAAGGAGTCTTTACCTGAGAGGTTTGTTGAACAGATGATGGGCGACCCCATCTCTCAGGATCCCAAAGAATCGAACTATTGAATGCAAAACTTGAAACATGAATCGGAGGCTTGGTGTCTGTTTCATTGTTCAATTTTTTGAGATGCCATCCAATAACTTGTGACGAATCACATACCGGTCCTTCAATTATCACCTTTTGCTTGTTTGCAGACAGCAATGCCATTGGCCATGCTCCATACACCCTGCAACATAATTACAAGCTTATGCTTACACCCTTTTAATTGCATTATTAGTTGCTAAGATCAAAGCATAATCACATGATGTAATGCTTACAATGATGTGAATATTTAAAAAGTTACCAAACCTTTGAAATTTTCACCCATTTACCAGCCGAATTGAAGTAAAACAACAGTAATTTATGTCACAAGAAAGTTCAGTAAAGTTTAAAAAAAAAATGAACATACTCAATATCTCGAAGCTCATCGAAGAAGGCAAGATCATAAACATTGGAGACGCCAGCAAAATGAACAATGCCACTCAGCCTGTGATGCTCAATGTGCTTAAGCGCGACGTTTCTCTGATGATCCAACTCTGCTTCATGATCTGTAAAATTCTCTTTAAAAACCAAATGCCTATACATACTGCCTGTTTTTCTTAATAGCTCCGATACTTCATCTGAATCTGACTTTCTTTCGACAACAATCCATAATAATGGCTGCGAAACAAGCTTTATAGTGTTTGCTAAACGCCTCAAAAGCACAACCTGTGACTTATCTCTTGTGCTTGTTGGTGTCACAATGATTACAAGTCTTCTTGGAACCAAATTGGTCTCTTCTTTTTCTTCTGCTTCTGCTTCGGCTTCTGCTTCCATTAGTTTTACACCTTCTGATTCTTTAGACCTTGATGGAGATGGCACCGGGTTTTCGACTACTAAACTTCTATTGACATTGTTGGCATGTGTTGTTGTTACTTGTTTTTGGGGTAACATTTCAACTTGCTCTGGAGAATTTTTTGGTGAAATTTGACTAGAGAAAATTGGTGAACTACTCTTACCAGTTGGAGCAAAACCAGTGAAGAATCCCATAACGAAACACAAAGCAAAATGAACTATAGCTTTTTTCCATAACTGAACTTTTTTCTTTGATCTTTCCATAGAGAGGATCTTGGTCACGCTAAGATGTTTCCCACTAAGATGTTTTGACACTTTGATATATAAGGCAGCAAGAATTTTATAAAAGGCCTTGAAGCTTATAGGATTTATTTTTTATTTTTTATTGTAAGGTGAGGGAGATAGCTATAAATTGGTCTATGATTGGAACTACCAAACTCACATCTCAGCATGTGTTTGTTTTGTTGTTTTTGTATGGAGTAATTTGAGTGGTGAGGCAATTGCTTCATTTGGTTGTCACTTGAAGTAAAAGGAAACATAGAAAGCAATTTTTGTATGGTACTGTATTATGCAAAGCTTGAGTTGCTCTTTGTACCAAATGGTTGGTGGGATAGAAACTCATCAACTAAAGGGTTGAATAACATAAATATTTTTTATTAGTTAGGATTATTATTATTATTTTTGAAAGAGTGGTTACGTAGTCAAAGTAAATAATTAGCAATGCCAACATAGTAATAAATCATTGGGCTATATTAACAAACTGAAATAAATCTAAAATTTAAAAATTAGGAATCACGCATCCACAAGTAGAATACAAGTATACAACTAACCTATTTGCAATGAGATTTATTCTTAACAAGAAGTAAAAAGGAAACTTAATCATGATCTAAAAGTAAAAAAAAAAACTAATACTTGTTTTCGATATAATGTGAACAAAAACAAAACAAAAAAAATAGTAGTCCTGGCTCCTAATTATCACAAAGATTAATTCTAAGAGAGGGTGCGTTTCAAACTCTTTTAACAAATAACAAAACAAAAAAACATGGTTTCTTAACAAATATTAAAAAACCAAAAAGAAATCCTAGTCAAAATTTGACTGCGTTGCTGCACAACATCCTAATTTGTAACTTTAACATCACTGATGCAATATATGTAAAGGTCTTGCTATCTTACAGGTTTTGTAAAGTACAGCCCCTAATAAAATGCAATGATTGGTCCTCTTAAGTTCATTTTTAGCCACTTATTTTACCTGAACTGTTTCTTAAGAAACTGTAAGGTAACAACACCCTAGATATAAAACTAATTAATATGAAATTATTATTAATAGAATTATATATAGGAGACAGAGAGAATGAAAACAAGAAACTAAAATCTTAGTTATTAGGGTCCAACTACTTTATAGTTACTCTAAAGTAGAGCACAAATCATAATCATACGATCAAAGTTATAATGTAATTTTTATTATTACATAAGTGACTATGATCGTGTTTTACCTTATAACAATTACAAGATAGCCATATGCAATTAACTATCAATAAAATTTACCTCTATTGAGAATTTCTGCCGCCATGAGGATATTCAAATGATTCAATTTGCTTAGTACTTGTCAGGATACAAAATTTCACAAGCTTTAATAGCGAGCCGTCATGCCGCAATCATTGAAGGCTACCATAAACTTGAGTAAGATAAAAATACTTTGAATAATTAGCGGACATAAATTATACAAAACACATTTATGATTCGTAATTTTACCATGAACTTTTACTGATGGAATTCTTCAAGTCCGATATGTACGTATCCGGGATAGATGGAGGCAAGCATGTGCAAGAAGTGCGACGTTTGCCTCTGTCCTTTTGCTACAGCCTGATTAAAATAGCTAAAAGTTAATAATCAAAAGCATTAACTATAAAAGAAATCATGGATTAAAAATTTTTCATACCGGATTTCTCGAGAGGAGTCGATCAAGCATAATCACACAATAAGGGACAATTACATCTGTAAAATCAAATTTAGAACCCTACATTAAAATTTTGAATAATTAAAATTTATAATGTGTATTTGTATAGTAATTGGGCTGTTTTTAAAATTTATTCTTGGGAACAATCTTGAACTAAGTTTAGGTAGTATTTATTTTTTTTGTCTAAAATCTGAATGGGTATGAATTTTGTTGAAGTCTGAATAAATTTGAATACATATATTTAAATAACATATTTGTTATTCTTTTTTCAATATCTGAATATAAGTGTTAGGTTGTTTTTTTTTTTTTAAAGAAAACATCTAAGATACAATGTTTTGACATATATAACCCTATAAATATTAACAATACTTATATTTATAGGTTAAACACATTACAAGTTATAAAAAAATTATTTGATTAGTAAAAAAAAACTTGATAATGTTTACCTTAACAAGGCATGAAAAGTAAAATATATATCTAACACATGCATTTTTTTACATTAATAAATGATGCTTATAATATTATTTTTAGCGTATTATATTGATTTTTTTCTTTATTAATTACATAAGTCAATCAAGAATTGTTTAATCATTTGAATTAAAATTAATGTATTAAACAAATTCAAAATCTATTGTAAAATTGTAAATATAAATACAAAGACATGGACCTATTATAAAATGTACTCACCAAAAGTTTTATTATGTTTAAAATTCTTATTCAAAAAAAAAATTAATAGTTGAATACAAGTATATAACAAAAAAACTTGATAAATAAAAAATAGTAAAAGGATAATTTATATCATAAGAAATAAATTTAATTAACAGGAGAATATTAAAATTTTATTCAGATGTTTTGCCATTCAGATAAGAGACATAATATTTAATTTGTTCCATTCAGATATAAAGATCTTATAATCATATATAAGTGATAGGAAACAAACAAAATAAAAACTATAAATGTCTGAAAATGATTAAGATTCAAACTTCAGACCAAAAAAAAAAAAAAAAAAACCCCTTAGTGAGCCTTGAATCCTTTAATTCGATGAAGATAATCAAAAGGATAAACATAAAAATTCAAACTTTCATGGAAAAAATAAAAGTGAGGTTATTTGTACTCTAAAGTTTATTTTGAATACTTTTAATTTTAAAAAATATTTTATTACAAAAATATCTATTATTTGAATTACTGTTAAGGACTTTCTGTTATAAACTAACATAATATAATTACTCTGAACTCTCATTTAGCGCATTCACTATTCAATATATAACTTTCTTGCCATAAACAATAAAATTTTTATTTCCTACCTCTCAAATTAACACGACGTAAAAATGTTATTATTTCTAAGTATAAGAGTATTTAATTATAATATAATTCAGTGAGTCTGGGATCGAACCACAGTGAATTTAAAATATAGTATTTAATTTATTAAAAAAATTTAATGCCGGAAAAAGAAATTAATAGGAATTAATCTAAAAATATGCTAACGTTACGAGATCCACTTTTGAATTTCAAATTATGGTTATAACACTCTCTCAAATTTTATATTTTGCATTTCTTTTTCCAGTTACTTATTTCTGCCATTTAATTTTTAACTAACCATTTGTGTTGATAAATATGAGACCAAGTACCTAATGTGCTACAATTATATTAGAGTGTCAACATTATGTAAAAATATCATATAAATCTGAAAAGATCTATATTTAGAAATTAACATGACATAAAAAAATCGGTAAGGAAGAAAAATACAAACAAATAAAATAAACTTTAAGACTCACTTGTGAGAATAATTAATTTAATAATTTCAATCCTTGAACTTCACCTTTCACCTCAGCTTACAAAATTTAGTCACTCTTATTGGAAAACAAAAATACTCATTTTATTTAGCAAACTTCTAAAATATATTACAAGAAAATTGATTATACAAGAAGACAAGAAAATAACAGAAAAAGAAAGAAAGAATTCCTCAACTTTCTTCCCATTCTCTCCCCCTTTACTTGCACTTTGTTGCCTTTTATAGGTGAGGAATGCATCCTGCTTTTTTATTTTATTTTTATAATATATATACACAGAGAAGTGTGATGGTCAAGTGGCAAAATCATGAGCATGTTTGCTCACTTTTTTTAAAAATTTTTTATTTATTACATCTCCTCAATAATGCGTTTCAAATAGCTCCAACAATTCTTCTTTGTTTCCTACTTCCAGTCCAACTCCTATTTATTCTTGAAATATATTTACAATATAAAAATAAAATAAAATTAACATATTACAAATTAATTTAACATAAAAATATATTTGGGGAGTATTAAGATAATTTAAGAATAATGAGTGCATTAATCGACACAGTAAGTAAAAAACTGATAATTTTATCCTTATTAAATGAACATTTTTTAGTGTCAATCACAAATAATATTTAGTTAAATACTAGGAGCAAATCAATACTTAAAATTTCAACATACTTTTGCTTTCTGATTTTCAAAAAATAAAATTAAATTAAAAATTTCTTTTGTAGTCTTCTCCTTCCCCTTCCTCCTTTTTTGTAGTCTTTTTCTTTTCTTCATCTACTTCTTCTTCTTCTTTTGTCTTTTTTTTTTGGGCCAAATGGCCATTTTGTTTTTCAATTTTTATGTTAAAAAATTGAGGTGTAATATTTAATATATTCTTTAATGAACAAAACTAATAACTAAAACTTATGTTGAAGAATTTGTTTACAATATAATTTGATTCCATTGTTATATATACTAAATTGTTATTAATTTTTTTGGTGTGTTAAATAGTGTAATTGGTGTTTTGAGTAAACTAATTTAAGTAGTTTAAGATCTTTTTTTATATTTTAAAAAGTGCATAAAGTAAAACTTAATTTTTAAATAATGATGCTATGTTTACTAAGTTTATATACTTAGTTGGAATACTAATTGATGTGTCACCAATAATTTAATATCATGTGTATGATATTACATGATTTTATTATTAATTATTAACTCATTATTTTTATAATCTACTCAATGGATGACACATAAAATGCGACATCATTAAATATCCCATTTGAGTATCCACAATGAGTAAGCATAGCATTACTATTTTTTAAATTTAATTTATAAGTGTATAGAGTAATAGAATAATAGAGTATGCAGAGAAATTTTTTGAGTGCAAATATCCATACCTATAAAATAGAGGTGGCACCCTCTTTAAAGTCCTCATAAAACCCTACCATATATTTAACCTTAATTAAAAATTACATAGAGAGGAGATATTAAACAACTTTACAAACACACTTTTTAATTGAATTATATATATATATATATATTAGTGTGCCTGAAATAGTAATTAACATTAAGGGCATTTTAATAATAAACATTATTATTAAAAGAGATGATACAGCCACAAATTCTTATATAAACTTATTTTGTAAAAATTAAGTTGGTATTAACTCATTGGTTGAATAAAATATAAAATTATAAAAACAAATCATGTGTACCAAAAGGTATCTAATCAAACCAATTAAATCATGCGACATCAGTTTGTACAAAAAAAAAAAAAAATTGTACAAGATTTTGTAGCTATATAGAGCTACTATTAGAATTTTGAGATTGAACAAACAGTCAAGTTCTTTAACACTTCAACTAGGAGGTTTCATTTTGTTTCGCTTCTCTTATTGTCTTCCTATTTTGCTCCCAAATGAAAACTACCCGGTAGTCTTCTGAAGTTTGGCATTGACATGGGATACAGAGGACGTATATTATTTTTTTTGTTAACAATATTATTTTTAAGGGAAGTTACATTGTTTTTCTAGCAAGCTGTGTTTTCTGAAAAAAAAAAAAAAAAAAAGGGCCATAGGAAACTAGTGTTTTTTGTTATCTATATATATATAGTTCATCATTGCTAATTTGTATAAAAATAGTTTTTTAATTCATTAAAATTTTTTATTTATAGAACAAAATGGTTATACAGTTTTTATGAATTTTCCTAGTAAATTTTTTATTTTTGCCTATATTTTAGTTTCTACAATTGTAATTTGATTAAGCGGTATTTTAATAATTAAAAATTATTTTTAAATGACATTTTTTTCAACCCAAATAATCTAAAATCTACAATTGAACCAAACTCAATCTAAACTTGATTTTGCCCGCCTTTAGCTTGAAAGACGAGCTACTATCAATGAAGTATAAAGACGAGGGCTTTGTTATTCTACCAAGGACTTAAAGAAGTCTTCGATACACTCAAAAGGCAACCAAAACCAAAGAAGAAGACAGGGAAACAATCTTGAATAGAGCACACAGTACCATAATTTTCAATCTTGGTGATTGAGTCCTTTGTGAAGTTGGTAAGTAGAAAACAGCTATTGGTCTCTAGAAAAATCTTAAAGATTTATATATCAAAAAGTCTTTGGCAAAGAGACTGTGTACAAAGAAGAAACTCTATACTTTAGAGATACAAAATGGTGGTTCAATCACAGAGCACATTGATGCCTTCAACCAAATCATCCTTGATCTTGAAGACATCAATATGAAGATCGATGATGAATATAAGGCAATTATCCTCTTAAGCTCTTTACTAGAATCTTATTAGCGCTTTGTTGGTACCTTGTTTTATAGAAGACAAACACTAAAAATGAAAGATGTCAAAGAAACATTGAGTTCAAAAGAGATCACAAAAAAAAAATATATATCATGGAGAAGGTTTGACAGCTAGGGAAATATATGAGAAAAAAGAAGGGCAAGAAGGAAAAAAAAAAAAATCCACATCTAAGCCAAAAGACTTGAAGTACTTCCAATGGCACAAGAAATGTCACTCAAAGAACAATTGCAAGAAAAATAGGAATAAAGGCAAATAAAAGGTGCTAATGTTGTTTTTGCATTAGAAGAACAAGAAGATGATGATTATGACTTAGTTGGAGTTTTGAGAGCCTCTGATGAAAAACTAAAGGTAAGTGATTTTTTACTTTAGTTGTTCATTTCTGGAATTGTAAATATAGAACCAAAAGGATCCAAAAATGGTCCACATCTTCATTTATAATAAGTTCACATTCTAAGAAAAATATCCGCATTAATGTCGTAACTAACTTTTACAGCTAGGTCACACTGTCATCAACCAAGAAAAATTGTATTTTAAGTTGACCCAGGTTTATCCAAGGAAATTCATAATCACCAAATGCAGAACCAAATTGCAGAGAACAAAGTCCGCAAAAGCTCGCTCTGGTGGTAGGTCCTGCAATTTGATGGATAAATATCATCTGGTGCTAAAAGAATGTCATCAAATCAAAGAAACCAATAAATGGAAGTAATTCGCTTTATTAACAAAGCACACATTTTCAGCATTTCCTTGCATTATGTAAGTGGGACAAAAAATGCAAGAATAGAGGTCCAATATTTTGAATTCATCAAACCATATTGGAGTTAGAACGCATGTTCCCCAATTTTAATTTTAATTTTTCAGCAGCAAATGCAAGCGGATTATAAGAAATAATGCACAGAAGAAAATTTACCTTAAATTCCTTGTTGTCCTTGTTCACTTGAATACGTAGACAAACTGCGATCAAGATTCCAAATCAGTCTCACAAATTGTAATATCTCTATACAATAACATGAAATTTGTCCTCACAAACTGTTACATCATAGTCTACTTACCAGCAAGGACGGCCGTCCCAACACAAGAAAGTACTCCCGAAAGAAAAGAGTTGAATGGGAAGGATCCAACAATAGTCATGTAAACTACCTGTTATCCTCATATTGGATATAAGCCCAAAAATGCATCAGAATAAGCACAAACACTAGCAGCCAAGACACAAAGAAGCAAAAATTTCAGCAATTTCATCACAATACACAGAGGGATTCTATGCAGGAATTTCTTGAATCAATTTCCATGATAAACAGCTTAAAACCCAAATAAGCAACTCCAAAAAAAAAAAGAAACAAAAGAACAAATAACTGTATTTCAAATGCATTTCAACTATGGCAAAATACACAGCAAGAAGAAATTTATGATTATTAAAACCATAATAGTTTACTAAACCAGTGCTAACTGCTGCAGAAAAAGCAAGTTCGGGATAAAACAATCAAAGCAACAACCCACTTGTCCCTTCTCGAGGTTCCCTCTAGACAGAATTTTACATAAATGCCACAATCCATGAAGGAAACACTTGGTGAAAACCTTTTATCACAAAATTTACAGCATGACTAATGATATATTCGCTTGGGAATACTAGATTTAGGATCTTGCATTATCAAACAAACACTGCTGGTCTAAGAGAAGCTTTCCTCTGTAGTTATTATCATAACTTTCATATGCCACTAAATTATTAGAGGCTAAGAATATGCTTGTGATTTCTTCTAATTCTTATTCCTTGTTTATAACTCAAAGCACAAGTTATCCTAGTGTTCATTAGATACAACATACAATACACAAGGGAATTGTATTCTTATTCATTTAGTAATGAAATACAGATTGTGATACTTAGTTGAGGAGGCAGAGAAAAAACAGACTACAGAGAAAATAAATGTCAAACACTTCCCACCCACATAGGTTGACACATGACCAACTACCCAATTATTTTAAGAAACGTGCGCTAAAAAGTTCCAGCATTATCTGCAAGGGGGTTGCATTCATTCGTCCAGGAAAAAAAATTAAAAAGAAAATAAAAAGAATAGAACCTTGTCCCAATTGCTAAAAAGAAAATATTAGACATTAGATTGTGCAAGGATGATTGGAACTAGGCAACTGGACAATCAAGCTATCGAATCATGAATAATGCACTACGATATATGCATCAAATGTTAACATCAACCAAAAATAAAAAATAAAAAAAATACTACTTTAAAATTTAACAGGAGAAAAATTATATTGGCTCAGATACATATAATGACCTATAAGGTGGTTAAACCCAGACCCTGCCATCTAATATTCATCATTTTACCAAATACAACTTCTAATACTAGAGAGTTCAGATTTGGGAAGTAAATCAGGGAAATCACACAAAACTAGAAAAGCCTAAACAGCAATCCTACAGAGACAATATTGTACACAAATCTTTCATAATTTTAGACCCTGTTCATTAAAATTTAGCAAAATGATTTTTGAAAAACCCTTTTCTAAGCTAAAGACGCGAAATTGAATTTTGCACTATCCAAGGATCGTATATCAAAAACAGGAAAAAGAACATTTTGCCCTGCCGTCCGAAAGAGTTTAAAGAACTACAGGGAAGTTTTTGCATTCCACAAATCACACTTTTAGGAAGGCACAAAATTTACCCTAGCTTGTACCAGAATTTTAAAGCATAATTAAATTACTACAAACAAATAATAACAAAAAAAAGGATCAAAATGATCCAAGGTAAACAAACTGACGATTTCTGAATCACCCCACTTACCTGAATTAAGGCAGTAAAAACCGCGAAACCCACATACAGATCGATGATCTACACACGCATTAAACAAAAAACAGAATTTTTTGAAAAAAAATCAGTGAATGTAATGAATTTAATTAGATGATAAAAAAGGCAGAGCGAAGGGTTTGTGAGGACCTACCTTAAGAGTTGTGGGAGTGGCAGCATAAGCAGACCGAAGGGAATGGAAAAGGGCTTGAGCGTCTTTGCCGGTCGATCTCGCCATTTCCTCTCTGTAATCTCTCTCTCTCACTCTCTCTCTCTCTCTCAAACATGTGCCCTCGAAGGCATACGAAGGCATTAGCTATTAGGGTTTCATTTTTAGCTATTAGGGTTTCAATATTCTAAAAAATTACCATAACCTTTCATTTTTTTTTCTAGATTTAATAAATTTATGTTTAATAAATTTGAAATTCGAGAAAGAATCAGACATTAACATAGATTAAAAAGAAAAATAGGGAAATTGAACAAATTTTAATGAAAACATCATTTTATGGGATCAGGCTACGGTACCACAGTGGTACCGTGCCACATCCTTTGTCTTTTGTGACTCCAATGTTGTAAATTTTCATATAACTCCATTTTACTCGTTTTTATTTAAACTTTAATTCACAAATATTAAGTTAATATCTATTGCATCCACATGGACATTTTAGTTAGCACCTTATACTATTTATTATTTACAAATTCTTATTATATATTACACTTATATCACAATACCCCCTCTGTGAACCGAAATGCCCATCCGAACCCACAAACCCAACCCGGATGCTATTTCCATTTCCGACCACTTCACCGGCTAAGGTTGGTACCAATCGGAAGATCGTGCGATGCCGGTCATCTCCATGCCAATCTTGTCGCCGAAAAGCGTTTGGAAAGCCGTAAAAAAGCCGCTTCAATTCGCCGCGATTTCTCTGGTTTCCGGTGATGCTATCACTTGAGTTTTGCTCCCCACGATTCCCTCTGTATTTTCCGACCAATCACAGCCATCGGGGGAGCCGATTTGCCGTTGATCGGTCATTGAAGGATTCATGGCTTTGGGAGCTCGATCAAGCGCCATCACCACGCGTGAGAGGTCACCACCACCACCGTTGGACTTAGCTCGGCCAAAAGTGTCTAACTCGAGTTTCTCGTCATTGAAATCCGTCACCGGTATATTTTGATAATGTTCAGATAGATTTGAAATTAATTTAATATTCAGAAAGAAAGTTTAAATAAAAAAAGTGAAAGGGTTATATGACAATTAAAAAAAGACAAAAAAGTGGCATGGCTGATCCCATTTTATGATGCCGTAATTAAAGTTATGGTATCAATACCGTAATTAAATATAAATTATGTGAATAAAATAAAAGACTTGTAAATTTAATATAAAACTTGTAAATCAACATTAACTGTAAAATAAAATATAAAATATAAAAATTAAACATAACAATTGTAAATTGAAGGTAAAATGAGTAAATTAATATAAAATTAATAAATTGATGTATTATTAGTAAATAAAACATAAACTAGCAAATATAACATAAAACTTGTAAATCACTATGAAGTACAAAATAAAACATAAATTTTAGAATTAAACAGATGATTTGTAAATGGAAGATAAAACAAGTAAATTAATATAAAGCTAGTAAATTGATGCATTACTAGTAAACAAAACAAAAACTTACGAATATAACTTAAAACTAGTAAATCAACATTAACTGTAAAATAAAACATAAGTTTTGGAAATAAAACAAAAGACTTGTAAAGTAAAGGTAAAACAAGTAAATTATTATAAAACTGGTAAATTGATATATTATTGGTAAATAAAATAAAAACTTATAAATATAACATAAAACTAGTAAATCGACATAAAATGCAAAAATAAAACATAAATTTTGGAAATGATATATAAGACTTGTAAATGGAAGGTAAAACAAGTAAATTAATATAAAACTAGTAAATTAGTGTATTAATGATAAACAAAATAAAAACTTGCAAATATAACATAAAACTAGTAAATAAAAATGAAAACTTAAAAACTTATGGATAAATAGGTAAATTAATATAAGAACTACTGAAAAAAAGCTCACAATTGTAAAATAAAAACTCATTATAATGTCTATCACCTTATATATGTATTTATTTTTTTAATTAAATTGAATAATGCTAGTTTTACATTTATGTAATATATGTAATGTTTTATTAAGGATGAAATATATTTTTCAAAATCAGATTTTGAAAATAATATTATTTTAATATCTTTTATAGTTATTGTAAGATGAGATTATTTTGCATCTTTCTACACTTTCTCAACAACAACTCTAAATGGGCTCTAAGTAAAAAGTTTAAATTACATGAAGTATGCATAAGACTCAAAATTAGATTTAATCTATTGATATATCATATATGTGTCTAGTAATATAAGATTTTTTTTTTTAATTTTGTTTTTACTTTATCCATATCAAGATAAATATTACTTACATAATAAATAGATATTATTATAGAAAATGAGGAAAAAGTGGACAAATGTCTTAAAATAAATATATAATTTATGGTTAAATCAATTCAATAAAACTTATTTCACTTTTTTTAGTATATTTTTTTGTTTAATTAATGAGTAATTTTTTTGTTTAATTAAAAAAATATTTTTTGTAAACAAATAAAATATTTTTCAATAAAATCTATAGAAACAATGTTAATTTTTTAAATAATTAATAATCTTGTATAAATTTACTAATTTTACTTTATATTTACAAGATTTATATGTAATTTGCAATCTATATCTATATCTATATATATATATAAAGTTGGGACTTGAGGAGGTGATGTGGCATCACCATTTCTCATCTTTGTATATTCTCTATTATCTAATAAATAGAGAATTTTTTTTTTAGATTTGGCTTTTCATCTTCTCATAATTAATTTGATTATTATTACACAATAACAATTATGGAAAGATTTTAATGAGGCATATTCTTTGTAATGAACATCCAAGGGGGAGTGTTATGAATTTATTAAAATAAATGTAGATGTTCATAACATATATCTCTTGGGCCTCCCCACTATCTCCCATTAAAGAACCTTTATAAACTCCCACTATCTCATAAAATCATGATCCATAATTTTTCATTAATTTTATTGATTATGTATAAAAAAGTTCATCTTTTTGTTTCAGACACACAATCGGAATGAATAAAATCACTCTATAATATATTTTCTTTTATTCTTTTATTTTATTTTATTTTATTAATAAATTTTTTAATTTTTTATAAGACTGACTCATCTTAAAAAAATCAATTCATATTTTTTATCGGTTTTATCAAGTGTAAAGTAAAAAATAATACTAAATTCTTTTTCAAAGTTGCGGTTCTATTTTCTAAGATATATATAAAAGTTGAGGAGGTGATCACCATTTCTCATCATCTCATATTCTCTATTATCTAATAAATTGGTTGAAATTAAAAAATAATTACATTACAAAATATTAAAATAGAAAATAATTATTAGATTATAAATGATTACATGTCTTTTCCTCTTTGTATTTAAATTCAACAATATGTAACCATTAATAATAATTAATTATAAGTCTTGAAACATTCATTTATTTTATTATGCCAACAATTATATTTTAGTGGCTTAAAATACATCAATTAATTAATATAGGAAGGAAGGTTCCTTCATCTTCCCTCAACAATGCCATTAGAGCCTAATTTTAATGTCATAATGTCATATTTTATTATTCAATCTTTTATTTAGTGCCTTTTGGCTTTTTCAAACTCCATAAACATTAAATATTTAAGATTTGTGGCATATTTATTTCTCATCTTTTTATATTCTCTATTATCTAATAAATTGGTTGATATTAAAAAAATAATTACATTACAAAATATTAAAATAAAAAATAATTATTAGATTATAAAAGGTTACATGTCTCTTTCTCTTTCTATTTAATTCAATAATATGTAACCATTAATAATAATTAATTATAAGTCTTCAAACATTAATTTATTTTATTATGCCAACAATTAAACTTTAGTGGCTTAAATATATCAATTAATTAATATAGGAAGGAATGTTCCTTCATCTTCCCTTAATAATGCCATTAGGGTCTAATTTTAATGCTATAATCTCATATTTAATTATGCAACCTTTTGGTTAGTGCCTTTTGGCTTCTTCAAACTCTATAAATATTAAGTAGTTAAGATTTGTGGCATTATTATTTCTCATCTTTTTATATTCTCTATTAGCTAATATATTGGTTGAGATTAAAAAATAATTACATTACAAAATATTAAAAATAGAAAATAATTAGTAGATTATAAAAGATTACATGTCTCTTCTTCTTTTTATTTAAATTTAACAAAATGTAACCATTAATAATAAATTAATTATAATTTTGAAACATTCATTTATTTTATTAACAATTAAACTTTTGTTTAAAATACATCAACTAATTAATATGGAAGGCCCTTCATCTTCCTCACCAACGCCACTGGACCTAATTTTAACGCCATAATCTCATATTTAATTATTCAACGCTTTTATTTAAATTTTCTTCTTCAAACTTTATAAATATTAAGATTTAAGATTTATGTTTGGATTTTTTTATTATTTAACCAACATCCTCTTTAAACGTTTCAGATTTTATTTTTGACTTATTTAAATTTTTATATCAGATGATTCTTTTCTTAAACAACGATAAAGATAGTTGGATGATAAAGAAAGATGTGATTAATACAAAAAATAATGGAGAGTTGATTAAAAACATAATTTTTATTGATGAAAAGATTGTGTACACTTAACTATACACATTAATATATATTTTTAAAGTTAACAACAAAGTAATTAACTTTCATAAATAACATTAGTTTTATAAAGCTGCGTCATTTAAAAAAAAAAAATCAATTCATATTTTTTATCAATTTCATCAAGTGCAAAGTAATAAAAAAAGATAATACTAATTTTTTTTTTAAAGCCGCACGAAGTGCGGTTCTATTTACTAGTATTTATATATATCACGATATCAATGTCGTAATTTTTAGCAGAAACAAACTGGCCTGTAATTCAGCGATGCAGTCCCATCGAAGAACCGATCAAAAGATATATGGAACCATTTTACAACTTGAAAATAAAAAAATTTCTACGAGATTTACGAAAAATAGAACTTACATTTGTTTTGCTGATGAAACATGTACGTGCGTGCATATAGTTACAATGACTATAATTTCAGCGTTTCGGAAACACTCAGTATTAAGGACGAACCATTATAGAGCGAACTCACTCACTCACTCACTCATTTGCCATCTAAATTCACAAAAATAAAATAAAAATAAAATAAAAATTGAACTTATTTCTAGGAGAACAAATTTAATTTGCAGTTCCTTAAGGTGCGTGTGGACTATGTTGCGAAAGGTTGGAGATATACTAATGTTATGTGAAAGAATAATGATTGAGCAATCATCTTATATTGGAAAGAATTCAATATACAGGTTATATGCCTATGCTATGAAATGATTGAAAATGCTTAGAACTAAGATATGTACAACGTACACCTGAGATTTTGAGCTTCTGGGGCAGTTGCTTCAATTCTGATGGATTCAGCTTCTTCTATTAAAGACAGGATGATGGCAATTTCCCATCATATGTCATCAATGGACTTCAGATTGCAGTTGCAGTGCATACTTCTATCAACATACTCGTAAGGTTGCAAAATTATATCCAAGAAAATTAGTCCCCTGCAACAATCAAAGCCAAATTCAGAAACAGATGAAAGAAATTGTGTACTCATGTCTACTTGTTCTCTTATATAACTTATAAACCGACAGATAGATAATAAAAGTGTCTTGTCACGGCTTTTTCTAAGTAGCCACTCTGTATTTGTATTGTAGACATTTGTACATTAAATAATACAAACCACTTAAAAATGTAATATGCACCTTCTATGGATTTAAAGAAACAAATTACAGAAACAATAATGTTAAAGATAAAACCATCAATCGAAGGCGACTACCATTTTTATTACAAATTTCACATTGTGTAGTAAAAAGTTTTCCTATATTAGTACATTCTATTATTTTATTTTGTTATCTCAAGAAAACATCAAAGCTAAAATAGTCCATTCATGATCAATATATAGGGAAATGAGAACAGCAACATTCTAGTAGCCAGATCAAACCACAATTTCAATTTGGAAGACGAAAACTTTAGAACCTGCAATGACTGTAGTCAAGCCTAAAATGAACTGGGTTTGTAAAATTTCACAAACCTAAGTTCATGATCCTAATTTCGTGAGGTTTTATCATGATCGCTTTCGGTAAAGGAAGTAATTCAGGATTCTTTTGAAATGTGCAGTTCATGCCTTTGTTATGAGAGATTTGGCTAGAAAGGAACCACCGTATATTTCATAGCAAAAGATAATAAGCTGTTAGCACTTCGTGAGATAAAGTCTGCTTTTTTTGGCATCTTATTTGGCCTCAATACTAAGGACTTAGATGCTTCTTTTTTCTTCATCAATCTCAATTCAGGTTGATGCAGACTTGAATTTTTGGTTAGCAAGATTTGTACATTTGTCGATAATTTTATTTACTTTTCTGGGGATACATAGACTGGGTTTGGCATTTGTTGTTTTATGGACTTTTGATATCTCAGAGAGTTTTTGCTTGGATATATGTGTGAATTTCTGGTCTACCTAGTACCTGTTATCTTATTAAATAATTTCAGTTTCAGTTTCTTGTCAAATAAAAACAAAAGAACAAAGAAGAAAGAGAGAGCAAGTCGTTATCCTAATCTTATAAGCCATAAGACTAGGAAGTACCTATCACCAAAGAAGCCAGAACAGGATTACTATAAAAGTTTGACTAACCCCATGGTTGTGACAAAGACACACTTGGAATTGATGCCTTGAGTCCTTGTTTACCATGTATAGCAGATTTGAGCGCATTGTATTGCTCGGTCACAGAATTATAAAAGGCTTGTGTATAAGCCTCCTTAGCCTGCCAGAGTAACAAGCAGCACATTAGGAATAATCAAAATGGAGGATGTATTCAAAATGGATAATTCTTTGAAAAATGCATGAATAAGAAAACCAGAGGGTAATAAATGGGAATAATTTCGTCATTTCAATGTCATTTTCTTTAGGTAAACTTTTTCCACCTCTTTGCAGCTCAACCTGCAACCTTGTGCCAATCCAGATAGTATCCAACTTGATGATTTCAAGAACAATAATTACCAAACAGGAAATAGAATAATAATCACTCAAAGGGTATCAGCAACTGCAAAAGTGAACAGCCATTCATGAGAGAGACAACAATTGGATCCAGATGTTTACAAACTTAGTGATTTAATAATCAATTTCTTTTTCCATGAAGAAAAAAAAAGGAATGAAAATATTTAACTATCAGAAAACTCAGATGTCCAGACTCCAAAATTTATGCCCTAAAAGACTTGAACTTCCTCCCAGTATAATCTCCATAAACTCTTCTATTTCTCTCCAACCAGGTAACACACATAATATGTACCACAGAACAGCTCCATAAAAATCTAGCTATCTGACCTACCAAAAGCACAGTTGTTTTCTTCGAGCACTTATAACCTTTTTCAATGTATAGACCAATAAGCAATAATACAAAAATCATAAAGCAGCAAGATAGTGAGAAATTAACCATTTTATAATATATGCCAGCAAGATAGTGAGAAATTAACCATTTTATAATATATGCCAGTACATGTGAATATGCATTCATTACAAATTTTGTTGAAAGTTGTACAGTTTTTGGTTACCCATAGGGTTTTTGTTAATCTTGCAGACAGCTGGTCCACATCAACAATGGACATTTCTTGCCTTATTTTTATTTGTTTAAAAAGACCAGCTTGATTTTCCCCCATTCGTCTTGACCCTGTCAAACATTGAGGCTTGAGAAACTGCCGGGCTATGGCCTATCTATGCTTATGGGTGTGGTGTATGCATTTCTCCAGGTTAAAAGGAAAATCAGATAAGAAATTCAAAAGATATTTGATATATTAGATAATTAATATATTATACCAAAACAAATATATAGATCAAATCCATACAATGAAAAAGAGAGATGCATGAACAAAATGTTATAACCTAACCAACCTCTTCAGGATTTTTGCTAGCAGTAACGATATCTGCAAAGCTGATTTCTGGCGCAACTGACAATCCAGCCCCATGGAAGGAGATCGCTCTTTTCTCTCCAATTTCTTTTTCTACCTGGAGATATGCGATTGAGTCAAATGAGCAAAAACAACATTAGAAAAGGATTATAGGGCACTGTCGTACCTGTGGTGGAGGGGGCATGATGTCATGACATAAGAGTGCCAAGGGATAAATATGTCCTGGAATACCAGAATGCTCCGCAAGCCTTCTCATATTGTCTATTGAAGAAGTGTCAAAGGGTGCCTAACCCCCTTATATCAGTATGAAGAATACAATGTCATAAAAGGAAAAATAAGTTGCTATCCAGTGCACAAGTTTTTTCTGTTTTGATTTTTTCCCCCCCAAAAAAAGAAAGAAAGAAGAGAAATGCAGACAAAGAAACTAGTACCTCATTTGATACTAAATAGTATCTACTTTGGTGCTTATGTAAACAAACAGCCAAAAACAACAGAAAGCAATGCAGTTGTATTGGCTAAAGACAACTGTACTGCAAGCAATATATATCTAAGACAAGACTCAATTTTATTCAATCAGAAGCATCCACAGAGAATCTTTTGTTCCACTCAAATGTCAAAACCAGTACCTTTTTGTAATTGCTTGTATAGAAAAGAGAGTTCATTTTAGAAATTTGGACATCATTTCAATATCAGCAATTAGGGCTTGATTTAATACAAAAAGCAAAGCATAAATACTGCATTTATTGTCAACATGGAATTTTTTTCCACATACAGATTATAAATTGAAAATAAATGATGTCTCATGTAGTCTTCTTTTTGAAATTTAACAGCAACTTTTGTACAATTAAAACTAATGCTTTACTATAACTATTTATTGCATTCTTAGCACAAGTGTTAGAAACTGTATCACAATTTACAGGTATAAATATAGAAGGTTCATTTAATTTACTTCAAGGATGAGACTACATTTACCACTTCTCATATATTACATTGTTATCTGTATCCCCCGAGAAACCATGTCAAGAACTTTGCAACAAGTAACCAATTAATATCCATTTTTCCCAAAATCCATATTGGAAGAAAAAGGACACTGTTCTAGTTTCCAATTTCTTAATAGGCAACTTACATCAATATCTTTTGAAGCCTAAGTATTAGTTGTATGTTCTACAGAAAATTTAGCACTCACTTGCATAGTTCATGTTCAAGATTACAATAAGAATAATGATAAAATAAAAGCTTTCGCCCATTTCTAATATATAATCAAAAGTGACTTGCTAGCCAGGATAAATGGTAATAGCATCAGCTTTAATTTTTTTTTTTTTTTGGGTTTCAAGAAAAACGAATATAGAAACTTACCGGATACCATTCTCCTGTAACAGGATCTGGACGGTCCCTGCCACCACACCACTTGGTGCGATCCAAATTATTTGTGATCCACCCCTAGAGTCATGTATATTGAGTTAGAAGGTCTCGTGTAAACGATAAAAGACCACGATTCATAATTTAGCATGTTCAGAGAAATAAACACAAGCATATGACCTAATTTAAACAAAGAAGATTGACTCTGAAACTCACACATAATGTCAAGAAAACATTGGAACCAAGGCATTCAACCCAATTCTAAGTTATCTGTATATTTATGGCAGATCATTGGACAGCAACCTCCAAGGCACAGGACAAAAATAAGCTGGATGGGGCATTAGGAAAACACTTAAATTTTACAGCAAGAGAATAATCAAACATAAAAGATAAAAGGAATTCTATGCAGTTTTTTTGTGAATTTTTGGACTTCTAGAGAAACCCAGAGGATAACAAAAACATGTAAGGTCATAATTATCCACCTAGAAAACCCTTAGTCATAAACTAATCGTTGCCCACTTATTACAAGTCTTACAAACCAGAACTTCATATGTTTTCAGAGAAAAATAAGAGCAAACAGTTAATTGTTTAAAAAATCTAATTCATGAAAGAGGAAAACATTTTAAGATGATAATACCTACTTAAGAAAATCAACCACCACAATGATCAGGGAGACATTAAAAAAAAACGTACCTTAAAAGCAAAGCCATTTCCTTCAAACTACGTGTATTCGATTTCCTTTTCATCTCAATTAGCTCAGGGACATCAAGCATGTGCTTTTTCAAGTACACACATATTAGATTCCTAGAAGAAATAAAATTAGAAATTTGCACTAAAAAGTAAATCAGTATAACAGCACAACCATTTTTTAATTTGTCCATAATGTCCAAAAGTACCTTCCCATGCTGAAGGGCTTGCAGAGAGGATCGGTTATAACTCTGTCCCCTGCTATGTAGGTCTGCCCAGAAAAATGTTGAGTTCAGCAATCCAAGCATTTTAGATAATAAATGAAGGCAATCAACAACAAACTCAGAATAGAGAATGTTGTGTTCACCAGGTTCTCAGCAACATGTGGGTTTGTCGATTCAAGCAATAAAGCAATGATAGCAGGGTCTGCTTCAGTTTGGTGGTTAGAGATCAATACAATATTATGGCCCTGCAATCATCATACACAAGTATTACTTACATTGTCAAAAAGCTACTACAAATTGACCAAAAATTACTGGAACATCTATATTAAAAAAAGGTCAAACAATGTATAGGACAAGAAGAACATCTACTAGTGAACATGTATCATTAAGTCCTGTATTGTAGAAACACTAGAGAGTTTTCTTGTCATCCCAAACGAAAATCAACATCCAAACTTAGACGTTAGATCTATACATTTGCTCCTGGTGCTCACACTCTATTTCCGATGAATGGTTACACTATGTGTCTGGCTATATCATTCTAAACTTCCTTGTACCATTCCCAACTTTTTATTTTAGGTATTGAACTTTAATTACATTAAGATGCTGATCCAAAGAATTCAAAATTTATCGTCCTAAAGACCTGTCGATAGACCATATCTACCACACTAGGAACTTTATTTTTAGTGTAAGTTTAAAAGGTAAAAACAAAATATAGATAACAGAAGCTTCAAGAACCCAGAAGTTTAATCAGAGTTTGCAATCAACTTTGCACCCGATCTTATAACGTACATGAACTAAGATATTGACATATAGAAGAGCGCATAAACAATGAGCAGCCTACAGCATGAAGAAAGGTAATTTAAAAGTCTTAAACTGTAAAATCCAAATGTATATCTAATTTTTCTTATAAATCCTTTAGACAAATAAAAGATCTTAACAAAATCATTTCTATATGGTGGCCATACTATATCTTGCTTTCTCAAGACTGATTTCATTCCCACCTCTATATCCCTGCTTCATGTGCATGATGTTGCCATTGCAACCATCATTTAAGTAATGAAAAAGGACAAAGCATATGCCACAACAGTCATAATAAGGAAGCAAGCATTTCTAACACACAGCTATATCAAAAAGCTTGACCTTATAGTAAATAATCAATACTAAAATGGTATTTTTTGCAAAAGGAACGAATATGGAATGGAGATCCCAATAGAGACCTGCAGACCTTTGATAAGCTTAGGTGTAGGACCTAGGGTTTATTTTAGTTTTTTTTTCCGGCCATATTTTTATTCTAATGTTATGCTGAGTGTGGATATTAGGGATTTCCTTGTTCAACCTAATATGATTGAGCCTATAAATGGCCTTTGTACTAGGAGTTTGTCAGACAATTGAATAATGAAAATAACGTTGTTTATACTATTTTTTTTATAAATCTGATTTCTCCTCTTTCTCTCTATCTTCTCTCTATAGCCCACTTAATACTTTCCACTTCTCTTCTCTTCACTCTATGTTTTCCTACTTCCTGTCCTATCTCACTATGTCTTTGTGCACAATAATTCATAAATATGGAAGAAATAGATTACAAAAATAAATTCAGAATGATGAGTCAGCAAAGAAAAAAACTCAAATAACAGAACATAAAAATGGATGCTGAAATTAGGCACCTGGTTAAGTTTCTCTTCCATTTCAAAGAAAAGGGATACATTGCCAACGTATGAACTTCTGCAAAAAGATGATCACAATTAGACAGTGACTGAATGGAACACAGATAATACGTGAGATTTATACTTCTAAAATAGGCAGATGCAACTTGGCTTGAGAATAAAATGTGTTCTGTATCAAACTAGGAAAATGAACTTATTGTCAAATAGACCTCTAATGAAACAAGAAAAAACAATTGAAAAAGTATGCTGTTTTGTCTGTATGAAATTTAGAAACACACACTTCACATGCTTTTTCTGCCTACTAGTGCTTCAACAGATGTACTTCTCTTCATACACAAAAGGATCAAAAGAGTATACTTTGAGCAACAGTACATAAAACATATTTACAAACTCTTAAACTTCATTTTAAGGGATTCTAACATTTTCAGGCTCATGTCTGTCTTCAGAATTCCTCCCAACTCCTATCACATTCCCCACATCCTTCAAAGCCTGCATCATTACAACTTTTTTAATACCAACATTCTTGAAATTCCCCAACAATGCCGAAAAATCCTCTCTAGTTTACCATTCTAGATAGTCTCATCATCTATGTTCAAGGATCTCTCCTTATCTTTTCATTGAAATGTCCCTCCATTAAAAGAAACAGCATAAGAGAAATTCCTCAGATTAAGTGGGCATTACGGTCACTGATTTTGAGGCTCTTACTCATCCAGTGCATCACACTCTTCCATTTATAGATTTCTTTTTTCTTTTTTTTCAATTATATGTTATGTAATAACTTTTTACACATGGTATTTACTTTACTGCAGTTATCATTTGAAGGTTACAAATTCAATAGCACATTTATAGAAAAATTTCAATGCAGAGAACAAGCTTAAATGTCCATACGTACAGTTATGTATGTACTTATTTTCTTTTTTTATTAGGAAACAGACAATATTAATTGAGGAAAAAAGAATATGATACCAAATTTGAATCAGAAGTTCACAAACCAAGAACTTTCCTGCTGTGAAGGAATCCAAAAACTATACAATTTATTCTCTATTTTGAGTATAACCCATAAAAAAGAGACAAAATAAGAAAACAAAATTAAAATTTGACCAAAAGAAACATCAGCAGGAAAAACCAAATAAACAGTTGCAATATCATATTTTTTTTCCCAACATTATCTATTTAATTAACCATAAATGTAGACTTGAATCACAAAGGATCCTGGACATATTGAAAGCATAACTCACCAAAGCCTTATTGCAGAATAACAACTCATCTATTGTATCACAAATTCTATAACATTCTTATGTGAGTTTGAAGACGAATTAGAACATCTAGTGTTGACTATCCTCTGCGATAGCATGAAGTGCAAAATTAAAACAACAAAATTCCATTCCAAAGGCGCATCTCAAAATTCTCAGGAAACTTTGCAAATTACATGGACATAAGCTACTGAAACATATGTGTACAAGGATAGCATAGAAGTCATTGGCTAACCTGAAATCAACCAAAGGTCGTATATAATTTTGACCAAACATGTAATAGTCAAAAGGCTCTCTCATTGACTTGTGATAAGATGAGAACGTAAAAGGTTCCTACAAGAGCATTGTTATATTCATAAAAGAAGTTCAAATAAACTGACAGTTGAATACAAAATGGTGGCAGAAAGAACGTGCATTTATGCTAAAACTAAGAATGTTGATACAGCATATGTGTATAAATTACCTCAATGTCCAACAATACTCGATCAAATGCAACAGCCATATTTGACAATACAATCTCATCAGCCCTATAATTTCCACTTTGAAAGACCTGAAACATGTCATATGCAAGATTATTTTGATGATACATCACAACATGCCAGAAAAGTATAATTACATCTTGTAAGGAGAAGCAAAATCTAGATAAATGAAGTTGTTCTCCGTTGTCATAAAAGTAATCTACAAAGAATCCTATAGTAAATTTTAAGGCCTCTTTTAAGTTTTCAGAAGTTCAAGGTAATTACAGAGCCATTATAAGTTCTCCAAAAGGACTGCAGGCTTTAAGCAATAACAATATATTACGAATGAATATTCCATTGAATTTTCATGGTAATAGTTTTCTTCACCACCAAGAATTGACGTTTGCAGCAGAATAAATTTCTAAGCATATAGTATATAGCCTTATTTAAAATTTAACACCGATGTTCAAATCCTAACCAATTTAATATGCAAACACAAATTAAAATTCATTAATAACTTCTAGCAAAACCATTATAGACTATTTAGACACAGAAAGCTTCAACTAGCTTTAGCTATTGTTAAAAGCATAATGGAAAGCTCAGAGTTTTTACCATTGTAAAAATGCTTCCGTTAAAACCAAAAACAAACAACTCCAACAGATTAACTTTCTAGGCAAATGAACGGCAAATAGAGACATTAACATGGAAAACCCTAGAATAGAATTAACACGGTAACTCCACACTTAAAATTCGAATGATAAATCAAACGAAGAAGTCATGACGATGGCTTCTTGAACTTTTAAGGAATGTATATATGTAAGGCTAAACAAACTTATTTGATGGCTTAAATTTTCCACCATGTTCTAATAAAAAGTAATATCTTATTTTGTAATAAGAGATAACATTATTTTGTTAGTCTAAGTCTTATACTTATAGATTTTGAATCATGACAAGTTAATTTCATGGTATTTTTGACATTCCTCGTCTGCCATGAATGGTCAACAGAATTTATAAAAAAACCATTGAAGTCACAGGATATTGGAGGAATATTAATTTTGAAGTTTATATCACTTATCAGGCATAAGTTAGTATCAACTGTTACAGTTATGTTCGTCCTCAGCTGTATTTAAAAAGTAACTTGGTCCCATAAACTCATACAGAAAGCTAATGGTAATAACTCAGAACCACAATGCATAACCGAACAAATAACAGAATGATCTGAAAATTTTCATAGAGAAGAAAATGAGGCATATTGACAATACAATTCAAAAAATAATCCAACTCATTTATAATATATTTGAATAAGTACGTTAAGCTAGGTTCAAGTGTATATATTTACTGCATTTTTATAATTGTGATACAACTCTTCCATCCCAGTGGCAAGATTTGATGGCAGCCTTCCTGCTTCAACTTCCCTGCCAATTCAAGACAGAAGATCTGCAGAGAAATATTCAACTATAAGACCATCAAAATATTAAGCAGCAGAAACAAAAAAATCTGCAATAAAGAGGAAATAAGAGTATTACTTACTGTAGTTTTGTTTATCTTTTGGATATGTGGACGCTATATACCTCTATCTAGCTATGTATGTATGCGCTCACGTGTGCATGTATTAAGTGATCCCATGTCCAATCTGCTCTATTTAAAGCATTACTTTCATAAATTTAAATTTTTTAACCCTGATACTTTAAATCTTTACACTAAAAGAGCTATAGGTATGAGAAAAATGGCCTCAAATCCTTGTCCAAAACATGTTTTAGGGAAATAATAGCCTAGAAAACCTACCATAATCTTAACCTCTACCTTCTTGCTGGAAAGTAAGGGCAAGCTTGTTTCCAACCTCAGAGAGAAAGTGAGAGAGAAAGAGAAAGTCGTGTTAGTATAAAGACCTTGTTACTGAACATGTCGCACCTTAGAATTAGTGCCACGTGATGGAAAGCATAATGCATTAAGATTATCAAGTTACAGAAGGTTTCACATTATTACAAAAGAACCTTCCATAAAAAGAAGATACATTCTCTGTTCAGTAAAATATCACATTGATGTTTGCCAAAACGCAGAATGATTTCAAGAAAACCTTACAACATTGTTTCAAACTCCTTGACATGTTTTCCACATTGTGCCTTTGCCTGCAATTTGAAACCACTCCGAAGCGAGGACACAAATAGGCCCAAAATTTAAATAGTAGATTATAACAGGGTCTAGAGTCTAAAAGTAGGCCTCAGTGAATTATATCATACCCCATGATGCATGGTGCTACAACTATTGACAAAAGCCAGATTGCATCATATCATCCATAAAACTATTCTACATTTTACACTATATCTTCAATTGAGACTAAAGGATAAAACTATGAATTATAGATCTTATTTTCTTTGACGAATCGGACTACAAGCGTTAAGTAAAAGTGATACTTTTATGCAACTAGTTGATCAGCATAGTCCTAAAAATTTATTTCTAATTTTCTACATTTACTCAAATTCATTATGTCAAATTATAATGATTCTATCGATCCTCACTGCATTGCCAAAACTTCATTTAATTTGTCAAATCTCAACTTCAATTAGCTACAACAGATTCTGACACTAGCAGGCTAACTCTGCCATCCTATAACGAACAAGATTTTGAAAATCAAGGGCAGCAACAGTACACAATACGGCCAATAAAAGCACTCATGATATAGGTTCCATCATCTTCAATTGGCGAAGAAGAAGGCGAACAATAAAAGAATCAGATTCAACAGTTCATATGTTACGACTTACGTGACATTTCTAAGCAAACAAATAAAGGAAGCAAAAAACAGTAAGTGCTAAAGAGCCAAACCAAACCTTGCTCAGAACGAACGTCGAGAAACGTACGGGAGTGATTAACCTCTATACTGAGCATCTTCTTGTTCTGCTCCTCACTCGCCGACGACGACGACACGGCGGACTCCCTGTCCTGAACCATCTTAGCCATTGCTCGAACCTTGAGGGAGCTGAAGGACGCGCAGGGACACGCGGCGGAAGTCCTCCGCGCACCGGATCGAAACGACAACGCAGTCGAATGCCGACGCGCTGCTGTTGCTGAAAAAGAATAAGAAGAAAGAGAGAGCTTCGGATGATTAGACGACGAAGACGGAACCAAAACCCTAGGCGCTGTCGTGGCGAAGAATGTGAGAGACAGAGAAGACATCAGTAGTCAAACAAAAAAAAAAAAGGAAATGAAATGAAAAAAATGAACAAGAGAGTGAGTGAGTGAGTGAGTGAGAGAGAGAGGAAACAAGCAAAAGCTAGCAAAGCAGGAGTGGAGAGGGCGTTTGTTTTGTTGGTTTTTGGGCTCGCTTAATGGATAAACGAATGAATTTTGCACGCACGTGATTTGCATCGACGAATTGTTGGGGTGATTGGGCTACTGATGCTGACGTGTTGAGTGCCGTGTGGCGAGCTGGAACGGTGGTTATTGGGACACGTGTCTTTCTTCATTGGGATGGTGGGCCCTGTTCACGTCCTTGTCACGTCATTTTCACCTGTTTTCTTTTCTTTGTTTAAATAAATAAGGGGTCATTTTCACTGAACTCCCCTCAACTATCTTCAACACAGATAGAGATGGATTTTATGTCCAAATTAACACCGACCTCCCCGAACCAAACGTTTAGTTTTGTTTGATTGTTATTACCAAAGGCAATTTCGTAGCTTAATAAAGTTAAATCAAATTTCCTGAAAATTTCCTTGAATATGGTTAAATGCATGTGTTTTCGAATGTCCTTCGGTTTCAAGTAAATTATGAAAAATTATTTGAATTTTTTTAGGAAATATAAGTTCTTTCAAATAACTTTAAACTTGATGCAAATTCTAAAAATTTACTTCAATATTTGATGAACACAAGTACTTTTAAATGAGTTTAAGTCTAAAAATAGAAATTAGAAAATTACTTGAAAAGACTAAGGGATTCTTAGATATCTTTAAACTTGAAGTAAATAATTTGCTTCAATATTTGATTAATGAAGGTGTTGTCAAATCATTCTTTTCTTCATTTTTTTTCTATCATCATGTGAATTTATTAAAGATATCACGTAATTAAAAATTAATTTAATGCCAATATGACATATAAAATAATAATCACTCACACAAACATTATATTTATTCATTACAAGTATTAAATTTTGTTCTTCCTTTTATCTCTTTCATAATTGTTCACTAAATAATATTAATGTATTTTCTCACAATTTTTGTCACACTTAACATTCATATTTACTTGGATCATGGGATATTAGCTTTAATTTGGACATAAAGTCCATCTTTATATAGATTGGAGATAGTTGAGGGGAGGTCAGTAAAAATTAGCCCTCAATCAGTAGCCATCCATTTACATGAGGCTACCAATTAAAAGAAAAGAATCTATCACACCTTTGTTTTTATTTTCTTTTCTTTGATTGTATATATATAAACAATCAATTCTTTTAGTTCTCTTTCGCTAGTGTTTTTATTTATTTATTCATATTTATTTGAGCACATCGAATATATCATCCACCTCCTTTTTTTTTTTTAAGAAAAGAAAAAATTAGGTATGGTGCGAACGCTTGTACAAAATTAGTAATAAAAAAGTTAAATGTATGATATTATTTGTGATGGTCTAAACTAAGAATATGTTTGGAATTGAGATTGGATAACTGTAATTTTTAAGATACAGTAGTAAAGTGTTTGGTAAACACTAACTGTTATAACTTGAAAGTTATATTGATATGATTTTTCACTTATATAATGGAGAATCTATTATATCTTTAATAATTTTATCAAAATTATTATTTAAAATTTATATTTACTATATATTATTCTTAACTTTTGTTTTATAATTACATTTTTTTTCATAATAACTGCAACTTAAAAGTTACAGCACCTCAATCCCAAACGCATCATAAAAAGACTTCCTACATAGCTACATCAACCATTTATTGGTATGAATAAACTTTTATTTCTATTTTCAATTTAGGCATGGTGCAATCGCTTTTACACCAATCATTTCTTATCATGAATCAACTTTTGCTTTCAATTTTATTTTAATTTTTTTTAATGTCGCGATGGTTTTGATTGATCTCTTATGGAATATTTAACGAAAATCAATTCATGTTTAAGATTGCTTTGAATTCCCAAAGAGTCACTTTATTTGTGAATCTATTCCCCAGTCATGTTAAAATTTTGTCAAATTATTTTTATAAAAAAAATTGATTTAAGTTGTTTTTTCAAAACCTAGTTCACTAGTAATTATCAAACAAATAATTATCCAGCATAATGGTACATTCTCAAATAAGTGAAACAATTCTTTCATTTAAGAAGATTTAAACGAGCCTCCTCTTTCGTATAAGAGACAAATTGTCTTTATTTTTTTTTTCGAAAGGAAAGAATTGCATTAAACAGCCAAGGAATCACATAACCAGAGAGGAGGAACAAAACTCCACTCTCCCGAACCTGACATAGAACTCCCCACCCGAAAGCAAGAAGTCATAGATCTACGAACAAAGAGAACGCCACTTCTCCCAAGGCCTACTAATAAAAAAAACCATTTGAATAATCAAACTTATCATGTAAAGCATTAAAGACTAGTAAGCTATCCATCTCTAACACAACAAACTTAAAAGACAACTTGTCTTTATACGAAAACAAGGATCCACCTATGTTACAACAGTTGTATGGTACCACAGTTTTTGTTCTTATCCAATATAACCATTGGATTTAAGGCAACATATCGAACGCTTCAGATATGGCCACGTTCGCAATAGCGCTTACCGGATAAGTCAGTTAAGAAAAGGTAAGTTACTCACATTTGAAAACAAACGGTGACTCTTAATGTAAAAGGAAATTCGAAGAGTTTACGAAAGTTAAGGCGATAACAGAAAGACGACCACCGGCAAAGGCCAAACGGATGAAGGAATCGATTACCAGAGGCGATTCCTTCATCGGAGGTAGTAGAAATTGGGCGAGTCGAAGCTTCACACATTTTGTGAAGAGGGCAAGTGCCCCAATTTGCATGTTTTACAGACACAAGTTTGATCTTAGATGATACCTGTACTCGCGGTTCCAAGTAATTACTCGGATTTATCAAATGACACATGTGTTAATAGGGATTTGGGATAAATGGTAATTAGGTTAGATTGATCGGAAATGATAGGACTTGCAATATGAAGAAGTCGTTTGCACCTCCACCATCTGCACTTTTGGGAGCCCACAAATGTTTCTGAGGCAATTGCATGGTGGGGTTTTGGATTATTTGGTTATTACTAGTGTTGATAGGGATGATTTAACTGTTCAGTGACACAGACATTTTGCTCAGGCGGTGCAGAATTTGAAAGAATTGAAATGGAATATGCTTATTGAAGCATTGGGTGTGAATTCTTACCATGTGAGTGTCTTTGTTGTCTACAGATATTGTAATTAATCTTGACTACATTGTGTTGATGGTGTAGTTCCTGATTATTGCAGAAACAATGGCTGCGTGGGGGAAGTTAGTTAGTTGGTTTTGAATGATTTTGCTCAAAATATCAAGATAGCTGAATTTGTTATTGAGATCCTCGTTTCTTTATTAATTTTAGTTTATAATTTCTTTCCCTGTAACACGAATATGCTAAATGTTAGACAAGCAATGAGGCAGTCATTGATTGGAGGATGCATTACCATGTTAATGTAATCATATCTGGTATTTTTCTTCTCATAATTTATGATGATGGTACAATGTTGAATATTTTTAATGTTTCTTTTGAAGATGAGTTCTATACAAGCCTTATTTGACATGGTTTGATCAACCTTTAGTGCCAAATCTTTTTTATGGCGAGGGAAAACTAATGCAATGAGGCTGCTTTGGCATCTTTAGTTTGTAGATAGATTTACTCTTCCTGACGAGGGGAAGTCTATGAAACATCTTTGTATTCAATTTTTTTAAATATATGTTTAGCTTTTAATATATGGTATTTGTCTATATTGATGTTTTAGGCTTCACCTATTGTGATTAGTGGGCACTGTGTAGTTGTTGAACCAAAGAAGACTATTCAAGGCAAGTTGGGTTTTATGATTAGATTACTGAAATCATTTTTCTTGTTTTAAAGCTCTGAAAGTGGTTGCTTTTGTTGACAGGGGGTTCTGGGGGACGATTTTCATCCAGAGCTGGGAATGGATACAGGAAGGAGAAGACAAGAGGGCTTGGGAATTATGGGGTGGCAGACCTTACGGCCGAAGTGATTTTGGTAACAAGCCTGAGTTTGAAAATAGAGGTGGCACTAGGGGAGGATTTTCAAACCATGGAGGTGATGGATATCAGAGAAATGGCGCTGGTGGTTGCGAAAACTGTGCTGGTAGGCTGGTTAATGCGACAACTAAAAATATGGCGCCACGGGTATCTACTCCTGCTTGAGGAAACCATAATTTATTTTTTTTTGGGTAGGTGGTGGGTGTGATATGGTTGGGACATTGCAGAGGAGGATAATTTCTGTTGTAGTTTACTTATTTGACAAGTGATTTAATAGCATTTGGAGTTAAAAGATCATTATTTATTTGCCTTTTGTGGATGAGCTTTTGAGTGACGTTTCTTGAGGAATGATTCTTGGCCCTTACCCACGTTTGCTGTAACTGAGTGCTCATGGGTATCCGGTATATGAGTTTTTGTTTGGTAATACTTGTGTTATATGTCTAATCTCCTGGGAAGATGGTTTTGGGAATCTCTATTTTAAACAATGGATGATTATCTATGTTTTTCATAGATGGTGAATGATATAACAGTTAGATTACCAATCTTGCTCAACATGTTCTGAATAATGTCTCATGGAGGATGGATCATGATTTTTTCCTAGTCTGACAAGTATAAACACTCCGATGTGATTCATTTTTACTTACAAAACTCCAATTTACCACCCATTTGAAACGACTTAAGTAGAGATTTAGTTATTTGTTGATAAATGTGTAGCGATAATAAAATATTATGCATTTCAGCATTTAGGTGCAAGTAGCTGCTGAAACGATGAGCGATCTGGAAGAAACAAAATTGAGCAAGCATTATACATTGAGAAATAAAAAAGAACGCATACATCCCCATTAAACTAAGGCAAAATTATCCACTTTCAGTTTGATATATACATAATAATGGTGGACATAAACAATTTAAAACTTCTTGAAATTCAAAATTTAATGATTTTCTTAAATAGTGTTACATTTGCCCAATCAATTTAATTACAATTGGAGGACTTGTATATCCAATACAAATAAAATCCTAAAGTGAGATAATGACTTAATTATAACTTACTGCTTCACCATGACTTTTTGCTCAAAAAATTAATTCAGGCGCCAAATTTGCATGCTTGAGCGAAATCCAGATCGTAATCAACATACTTGGTTCAAAGCGGCTTGAATTAGTTCATGGCAATATCAAGTCAAGGTTTCATGTTCCCATTAAAATGCACAACTGTCATTAAACATGAAGGAATTGTTCCCAATTTCCACAATGTCCTATTTTCATTCTGAAACACAAAAGGAATTACTAATTTATAACAATCCAAATATAAATTCCCAATTGCAAAAATAGGAAACTTTTGCCCAACAAGCCGTCATGCAGAATAAGTTAATGAACATGTACCATATCAGCTTTGAAAGGGAATGGTAGTTGTACCAGTCCCAGCCGACCTCATCAGACAACTAAAAGTTTAGGATTATATGGCAAGTGCAATCACAGTAAATAGCTAACCGCTATAATTCATAGCAAGTATTTAAAGCATAAGTTGGCGTAAAAACTATTTATTCAACCTTAATCAATGAAAATGGCTAAATATTAAAATCAATCTTACCAAATTTTGCTAGTAATGATACTCTTATGTGCACTTCTCCTTAGTCCAAGCATCCAAACCAAAGAAGTTCATCCCATAAGCCCATGCTCATGCCTTTGGGTTAAATGCAAGAAATTCATTATTGTTCATTTTTTATCATTTTCCCTTCATTTTTTCTTCTCAGGCTTCTTGACTCCGAATCTAATAGTTCATAATTTTCTCATGCATCCAAATTATGATTTTATTTCCCTTAAAATGTCAGCTTTTTAAATTCTTGACCAGTTTAGCAATTTGGTTTTAATATTTATTTCGCAGGTGTTTTTACCACAAATATTGAGTTGAGACAACAACAAAAAGAAGTAGTAGCAGAAGATGTACCTGCTGAAACTTTGATCAGAAAACTGGAAAAGAATGGAAAACATGCAAAGTTATGGCCTAAATCAAAAGTAGAGTAAAAAGGGAAAAAGTAAAGCTAAAAATAAAGAGCAGCAGCAACAACAACAACAACAAGGTGACCAAGAAAGCAGTGATAAAGGCAACAAGAACCCAGCAGAAAAAGAAACAATGAAAGAACCTTCCAAAAGCAAAGAAAATGGAAATGGTGGAATTGGCACTAGCAAGAATGTTGAAAAAAATAGCTCTCTGGATTAGCAATTCGATCTTCCATCAATCTCATAGCCAAACAATGCAAGGGCTTCGATTTTACAGCAATCAAACTCGAAAAAGCTCGCCTTAGTCAAATGTTTATTGTTACCGTACTAAGAAACTTTCCGACCACATGCTTACTCAAATGATATTAAATCAATATACTACCGACTGCAACAGTTGTAAGTTGCTGCTTTAAATATCTAAAAAACAATTTAAGCCATTGGATTAAGCTTTGAAGCATCCGACAGTTATTTTGGATAAGGACAAAAACTGTGGTACCATACAACTGTTGTAACATAGGTGGATCCCGAAAACAAATAAATAAATAAAAAGCCTATAATTAATGCTGCCTATAATGTTCTATGGGCTCTTATAACAAATTCAAAGTGACTTTGGGTACACCAAAGCTGACCAATAACCAAGTTTAATTCCAATAGAAGTGATGTTGCCATCTAACCAACCCTCATGGGTTGCCTTAAATTAAATGGTTTCCTAGCCTTGTGGCCTTTAAATTAAATGGCCTCCAAGCCTTTCATTTTATAAGCCAGAAGCTTAAACCAGTTCTTTTAGCAGCAGTCCAAATTCTTAACCGGAAAAATAAAGAAATAAATAAATAAAGGCGAAATCCAATGATCACTAGAAAGAAAGAGTCATGCAACTCAGGTTTTCGGTCTCTGTATCGGGAAACTGCAAGGTTTGTGTAATTGTCAATCCGATACAGGCAGCGAGAGACAAAACGTTCCTGGAATTGTAAATATAGAACCAAAAGGATCCAAAAATGGTCTACATATTCATTTATAGTAAGTTCACATTCTAAGAAAAATATTCGCATTAATGTCGTAACTAACTTTTACAGCTAGGTCACACTGTCATCGACCAAGAAAAATTGTATTTTAAGTTGACCCAGGGTCAAGGTTTATCCAAGAAAATTCATGATCACCAAATGCAGCACCAAATTGCAGAAAACAAAGTTCGCAAAAGCTCGCTTTGGTGGTAGGTCCTGCAATTTGATGGATCAATATCATCTAGTGCTAAAAGAATGTCATCAAATCAAAGAAACCAATAAATGGAAGTAATTCGCTTTATTAACAAAGCACCCATTTTCAGCATTTCCTTGCATTATGTAAGTGGGACAAAAAATGCAAGAATAGAGGTCCAATATTTTGAATTCATCAAACCATATTGGAGTTGGAACGCATGTTCCCTAATTTTAATTTTAATTTTTCAATAGCAAATGCAAGTGGATTATAAGAAATAATGCACAGAAGAAAATTTACCTTAAATTCCTTGTTGTCCTTGTTCATTCGAATACGTAGACAAACTGTGATCAAGATTCCAAATCAGTCTCACAAATTGTAATATCTCTATACAATAACATGAAATTTGTCCTCACAAACTGTTACATCATAGTCTACTTACCAGCAAGGACGACCGTCCCAACACAAGAAAGTACTCCCGAAAGAAAAGAGTTGAATGGGAAGGATCCAACAATAGCCATGTAAACTACCTGTTATCATCAAAATGAATATAAGCCCAAAATTGCATCAGCATAAGCACAAACATTAGCAGCCAAGACACGAATAAGGTAAAATTTCAGTAATTTCATCACAATACACAGAGGGATTCTATGCAGTAATTTCTTGAATCAATTTCCATGATAAACAGCTTAAAACCCAAATAAGCAACTCCAAAAAAAAACAAAAGAACAAATAAATGTATTTCAAATGCATTTCAACTATGGCAAAATACATAGCAGGAAGAAATTTATGATTATTAAAACCATAATAGTTTACTAAACCGGTGCTAACTGCTGCAGAAAAAGCAAGTTCGGGATAAAACAATCAAAGCAACAACCCACTTGTCCCATCTCGAGGTTCCCTCTAGACAAAGTTTTACATAAATGCCATAATCCATGAAGGAAACACTTGTTGAAAACCTTTTATCACGAAATTTACAGCATGACTAATGATATATTCGCTTGGGAATACTAGATTTAAGATCTTGCATCATCAAACAAACACTACTGGTCTAAGAGAAGCTTTTCTCTGTAGTTATTATCATCGTTGTAATTATGTACTTTCATATGCCACTAAATTATTAGAGGCTAAGAATATGCTTGTGATTTCTTCTAATTCTTATTCTTTATTTATAACTCAAAGCACAAGTTACGCTAGTGTTCATTAGATACAACATACAATACACAAGGGAATTGTATTCTTATTCATTTAGTAATGAAATACAGATTGTGATACTTAGTTGATGAGGCAGAGAAAAAACCGACTACAGAGAAAATAAATGTCAAACACTTCCCACCCACATAGGTTGACACATGACCAACTACCCAATTATTTTCAAAAACGTGCGCTAAAAAGTTCCAGCATTACCTGCAAAGGGGGTTGCATTCATTCATCCAAAAAAAAACTTAAAAAGAAAATAAAAAGAATAGAACCTTGTCCCAGTTGCTAAAAAGAAAGTATTAGACATTAGATTGTGCAAGGATGATTGGAACTAGGCACCTGGACAATCAAGCTATCAAATCATGAATAATGAACTATGATATATGCATCAAATGTTAACATCAACAAAAAAAAAATACTACTTTAAAATTTAACAGAAGAAAAATTATATGGGCTCGGATACATATAATGACCTATAAGGTGGTTAAACCCAGACCCTGCCATCTAATATTCATCATTTTACCAAATACAACTTCTAATACCAGAGAGTTCAGATTTGGGAAGTAAATCAGGGAAATCACACAAAACTAGAAAAGCCTAAACAACAATCCTACAGAGACAACATTGTACACAATCTTTCATAATTTTAGACCATTTTCATTAAAATTTAGCAAATTGATTTTTGAAAAACCCTTTTTTAAACTAAAGACGCGAAATTGAATTTCGCACTATCCAAGGTTTGTATATCAAAAACAGGAAAAAGAACATTTTGGCCTATCGTCCGAAATAGTTTAAAGAACTACAGGAAAGTTTTTGCATTTCACAAATCACGTTTTAGGAAGGCACAAAATTTACCCTAGCTTTTACCAGAATTTTAAAGCATAATTAAATTACTACACACAAATAATAACAAAAAAAAGGATCAAAATGATCCAATGTAAACAAACTGACGATTTCTGAATCACCCTATTCACTAATCCACTGAAACAGCAGATCCCCAGTTACACACAAGTGAAAATGACATTTACAAAAGCAGCAGCTTACCTGAATTAAGGTAGTAAAAACCGCGAAACCCACATACATATCGATGATCTACATACGCATTAAATAAAAAACAGAATTTTTTGAAAAAAAAATCAGTTAATGTAATGAATTTAATTAGATGATAAAAAAGGTAGAGCGAAGGGTTTGTGAGGACCTACCTTAAGAGTTGTGGTAGTGGCAGCATAAACAGAGCAAAGGGAATAGAAAAGGGCTTGAGCGTCTTTGCCGGTTGATCTCGCCATTTCCTCTCTGTAATCTCTCTCTCTCACTCTCTCTCTCAGATAAATTTCTAAAAACTTTGGAGAATGTCAGTCGGGTACAACATTTCGAAAAGAAAAACGAAAAATGGTAAGCGAAATTGCCAATGGTCCATGTAAGTTTTAGAATTGTTTATCAGCAAATTACTTTTCCGTTAATTTTACAAGTAAAGCTAATATCCTTTTGGAAGTGTATTTACATCAAAATTAATTTATTTGCCTCAATTCAGATCGAATTAAATAAAATTTTATTTAAAAGAATTAATTCGTCTAACAGATCAGTATCACATAAAATTAAGACTTAAGCTCAACTATAAATCCCTAATAATTTGGATTACCTATTGCAATTGCAAGTGCTTTTCTGAATGTTTCTTCAAATAATGTTGCTCAGCCGTGAGAATGATGACGAGATAATTATAATGTATACCGTATGGCTAGATTTTATCCTTCCTTCATTCTTAATGTTATTTAACAGTTGGAGAATTTAATTAAAGCATCGCAGCCAATACAAAGAGTCATTTCCATGCAATTTCGCAAGATAAAAAATTCTTACAAAATTGATTCATCGTTTAGATTGTATCTTCCTCAAAGTCCTGCTCCGATATGAAGATTAGGCTAGAAATTATAAAAGAAAAGTACTGCAGTGACACTCAAGGAATTATCAACGAAATGAAGGAACTCCAAGGCAATTAAAGACGTAAATGAACATATCCACAAGAGAAGGGAAATTCAAGAATTTGATATTGATAATGTCTGATAAAGATTTATACAAGAAACTCCTTTGCCATTTATTTATGCTCTAATGCAAACTTCATCTTCATTGGTGCAATCTTTTGAACAACTAGAGCTAGCATTCTCCTTAGGAGTAGATGTTCTATTAACTAGAAAATTCCAAACAAACCTGGAAACATCATCGACATATCCAAGATAAGGTTTGAACGAAGGTTCCCCAACGACAACACCAACATAATGACTTGGGCATACATTAGAAGGTGCTATATAGCTCTTCACCATCTCACAAGACAGACCCGATTCGCAGCTCAATAGGCAACCCATAAGCTCTTCAACTAGAGAGGTATTCACATTAATGGCACCCAGAACAGAGCTATGCATATCGTTGTTGTCACTTGTAAGAATGTAAAGGGAACGGGCAATGAGAGAAGCAGCTGCCACTACAGCAGAAGAGTTTATATTTGCTACACTAAATGATGCAAACAGTAGAATTATGAAATTCAATGAAAAAGAAAAATCATAAATAAAAGAAGAAAGGGATATAAGAACATCAACAAGCTCACCCATTTCATCAAGGTGACAATGGTAGAATTTGTTGTGAAGGCTGTATCAAAGTCCCCTAATACAATCCCAGACGTAAGGGAGTTCAATTAAAAAGAGAGAACCAAATATAACTAATATGTTATAGTTTTTAAACACAATATAGCTTTGATGCAAGCAACAACCAACTTTCATTTCTTAGCATTGTCACCTTGTTACCATTTACTTACTGAACTTCGGAGATAAGAAACAATACATAAAAGAAGTTGGAGAATTGAAAATTTTTAACCCAATACATAAAAAAAATGGGAGAAATGAAAATAGCTAACAAAACAAAAGGTACCAAAAGATACCCCAAAACAAATGATCCATGTCAAGTCCACTCTGTAATCTCCCTCTCTCTCTCTCTCTCCCTGATCAACGACTTTGGTTTCACTTTGGAACTCGATTTAAGACTGTAACATGCTGGGGGTAATATCGTCATTTTACCATTTGGGACATTTATTATATTATTTACCCCTGAACTTTGGCTTAATTGTTTATTGGGCTAGATACTTTCATAATGTGTAGATAAATTCCTAAAAACTTTGGAGAATGTCACTCAGGTACAATATTTCAGAAAGAAAAACGAAAAATGGTAAGGGAAATTGCGAATGGTCCATGTAAGTTTTAGAATTATTTATCAGCAACTTACTTTTCCGTTAATTTTACAAGTAAAGCTAATATCTTTTTGGAAGTGTGTTTAGATCAAAATTAATTTATTTGACTCAATTCAGATCGAATTAAATAAAATTTTATTTAAAAGAATTAATTCGTGTAACAGATCAGTATCACATAAAATTAAGACTTAAGTTCAAATATAAATCCCTAATAATTTGGATTACCTATTGCAATTGCAAGTGCTTTTCTGAATGTTTCTTCAAATAATGTTGCTCAGCCGTGGGAATGATGACGAAATAATTATAATGTATACCGTATGATTAGATTTTATCCTTCCTTTATTCTTGATGTTATTTAACAGTTGGAGAATTTAATTAAAGCATCGCAATCAATACAAAGAGTCATTTCTATGCAATTTTCTCACAAGATAAAAAATTCTTACAAAATTAATTCATCGTTTATATAGTATCATCCTCAAAGTCCTGCTCCGATATAGAGATTAGGCTAGAAGTTATAAATGACATTCAAGGAATTATCAACGAAATGAAGGAACTCCAAGGCAATTAAAGACGCAAAGGAACATATCCACAAGAGAAGGGAAATTCAAGAATTTGATATTGATAATGACTGATAAAGATTTATACAAGAAACTCCCTTGCCATTTATTTATGCTCTAATGCAAACTTCATCTTCATTGGTGCAATCTTTTGAACAACTAGAGTTAGCATTCTCCTTGGGAGTAGATGTTCTATCAGCTAGAAAATTCCAAACAAACCTGGAAACATCATCGACATATCTAAGATAAGGTTTGAACGAAGGTTCCCCAACGACAACACCAACATAATGACTTGGGCATACATTAGCAGGTGCTATATAGCTCTTCACTATCTCACAAGACAGACCCGGTTTGCAGCTCAATAGGCAACCCATAAGCTCTTCAACTAGAGAGGTATTCACATTAATGGCACCCAGAATAGAGTTATGCATATTGTTGTTGTCACTTGCAAGAATGTAAAAGGAACGGGCAATGAGAGAAGCAGCTGCCACTACAGTAGAAGAGTTTATATTTGCTACACCAAAGGATAGAAACAGTAGAATTATGAGATTCAATGAAAAAGAAAAATCATAAATGAAAGAAAAAAAGGATATAAGAACATCAACAAGCTCACCCATATCATCAAGGTGGCTATGGTAGAATTTGTTGGTAAAGGCTGTATCAAAGTCCTCTAATACAATCCCAGACGTAAGAGAGTTCTGTTAAAAAGAGAGAACCAAATATAGCTAATATGTTATAGTTTTTAAACACAATATAGCTTTGATGCAAGCAACATCCAACTTTCATTCCTTAGCATTGTCATTTTGTTACCATTTACTTATTGAACTTCGGAGATAAGAACCAGTACATAAAAGAAGTTGGAGAATTGAAAATGGTTAACCCAGTACATAAAAGAAGTGGGAGAAATGAAAATAGCTAACAAATAAAAGGCATCAAAAGATACCCAAAACAAATGATCCATGTCAAGTCCACTACTGAGTCAAGAGATCTTGCAATTGAAATGATAAATGCTTCCATGGAAAACATGAAATCCAAGGTCTACTATTATCAATGCAGAAGTCTCCTAGGACATCATTCAATCTAAAGCCCTACGATAAAATTAAATAAGCCAACTCATTTGAATTAGAGTATGTTTTGAAATACAAGTAAGGCAACCCAAGAGGGGGGTGAATTGAGTTTTTAAAAATTATGCAATACAATTCGCTCAACAAATTAATCCAACGCCTTAATGAAATAGAAACTAATAAATTCAAACAAGCGTAAAAATAAAAGAGTAAGGGAAGAGAAAAACAAACACACGAATTTTTACGTGGTTCGGTAATCCTCGCCACGTCCGCCCACGCCAAAAGGATTTCACTATCCAAGCCTCCCAAGAAGTTCTTCTGACTTCAGGTGTCAATGAATCTTTACAATCAAGAGATTATCTCCCCAATTTCTTTACCCCAAGTGTTTCTCACACTTATACACTCACAATTTGATAAGTAATGAAAATTACAACAAAAACTCTATTTGAGAGTGGATATACAAATAATAGCTCAACAATGATTCAATCAATGATGATTTACGTTTTGGAAGCTCAATATATGTTGTATGATCTTATATTTGCTTGCATTAGTTCTTAGAATGAAATTTGAGTTGAGTTTTATAAAAAAAAAGTTATAATCAAATCAGTTAGATTTATCCATTTCCATGATATTACCGTTATTTTTTAATTTTACTGTTCACTAAAATTATACTTTGGCCTAAAACTGTTTATAATTATACTATGGCCCCAAACGTTGTAAAACTTTGTAAATAAGTCCAATTTCAGAATAAGAATAAGAATAATAAGAATAAACTTTCTGAAATTATGATATGGCCCCAAATATATTATTAGTTTGCAAAAAGGTCCTTTTCAACATAATACCCATATTTTTCAAAGTTCTCAAAACCTTTCACTTTAGTCCACAATATTCATAAATTATAGTATGGCCCAAAACATTTCAAATATTTGTAAAAACATTCAACTCAGAAATTTAATAATAATACTTATTAAAATCAAAGATTTCAAAACTTAGCATTTAAGTCCAAATTACTCAAATCCACAAAATACTTTACTTTAAAAATAAAACCTTTTAGTTTATGAAAAGCATTTAATTAAATTAATTTCTTGAGCTTCTCAAATGCTAAATCATGCATCAATTAAATCATACCGGCTTTACAAGAATTTATCGCACTAATTTGTTGATTGAAACTATATATCTTTGTCTTGATTTCACTTGATTCACTTGCATAAATATTATCTTTGAAAAACTAGTGAAAATGTGAAATATAATATTTATTATTTTCACTTAAGACACATGTTTGTTATCATCAAAATTACATTATGTATAGCCCTTTAGGCTAACATGTTTCCTCACAACATTCAGTAAGCCAAATAAAACATTACAAATTAACCGAATTCATGTACATGCTGTTGCTCTTTCTTAATCAATTGTTCGTTTGTTTCCCAAAAAAGGTCAAAAAGCAATGTTAGGGTAAGCATCAAAGTCAGAGAGTTCTGGTCAAATTTTCTCATCCAGATATACTTTTGTATATTTAACTGAGACATAAACCTTCTAAAAAATTCAAAAATGATTCAAAAATTTTAAAAAATGAAACATGGAAATTTTCCCAGACTAAAATTCAATCTTGGTGTTCTCTCTTCACTTCACCTGCTGGTCACTGCCATATTTTGATTATGTTTTTTCACCTTTTGGCCTCTGTCATTTGCATTGGTGGTGCTGTGAGTATTGGGATGCATTCGAACGATGTATATGTTGCTAGATCAAGCAGGGGAGGTGGTGGATTCTTTTTTGAGAAGCTTCGATGATATTTGGGAACTTTGATTTATTCAGGTTCATGGAGTAACATAGGAGTCGGATTTTGCCTCCGTTCATGCAATTTACCACTTACATTTGTTGCTTCCTACTAGTACTTTTAAAATGCAGATACAAATAGAATCTCAACATTTCTTATCCTTTAGTTCTAGACTATTTTCTTTCTGAAATGCTGTGACCACTTACATTTGTTGCTTCCAACTATTACTTTTAAATCCATATACAAATAGAATCTCAACATTTCTTATCCTTTAGTTCTAGACTATTTTCTTTCTGAAATTCTGTGACCATGATTAGAAACTTAAAAACCCAACTGCGGTTCGCCTTCTACCACAGTCAGCTTATTGTCCAATCAAATGCTCAAACTTACTGTAGGACTGAATAGTTCAGCTATGATTACATTAGCTCTCTCTGCAAGCAAAACCTATACAATGAAGTTCTTGTAGCATTTGACTTCTTGCAAAACAATGCAAACTTCAGGATAGGACCTAGCACTTATGCTGATTTAATCTCTGCATGCTCTTCTCTGAGATCTCTACAACTTGGAAGAAAAGTCAATAATCATATTTTATCGTCCAAGTGTCAGCCAGATGTTGTTCTACATAACCATATTCTTAATATGTACGGAAAATGTGGTTCATTGGAGGATGCTAGAATGGTTTTTGATGAAATGCCGCAAAGGAATGTGGGCTCTTGGACTGCTATGATTGCCGGACGCTCTCAGAATGGCCAAGAAAATGATGCGATTGAACTGTACATACACATGCTACAGTCAGGAGCTATGCCAGATCAGTTTCCCTTTGGAAGCATAATAAGAGCTGGCTCTGCTTTATGCTGTGTTGGCTTAGGAAGACAACTTCATGCCCATGTCATAAAATCAGAACATGGTTCTTATCTTATTTCACAGAATGCTCTAATTGCAATGTACACAAAGTTTGATCGAATTTTGGATGCATGGAATGTGTTTTCTGGTATCGCTAGAAATGATATAACTTCATGGGGTTCAATGATTGCTGCATTCTCCAAACTTGGTATGAGTTAGAAGCTTTGAGCCGTTTTAATGAAATGCTCCATCATGGTGCTTACCAGCCAAATGAATTTATATTTGGGTAGAGATATTTTTGCTGGATGTTCCCTTTGTGACATGTATGCCCGATGCGGTTTGTTAGATTCTGCAATAATCGTATTAAATGAGATAGAAAGCCCTGATTTAGCATCATGGAATGTAATTATCGCTGGGGTTGCTCGTGCTGGATGCGTGTATGAAGCTGATGATTTTATCAACCAAATGGCTTTTGACGCTGATATCGTGGTATGGAAGTCTCTGTTAGCTTCCTGTAAAACCCATGGGAATGTTGATGTCGGAAAACAAGCTGCGGAGAATATTTTGAAAATCGATCCTACAAATTCTACCGCTCTTATATTGCTTTGCAACATATATGCTTCTTCCGGAAAGTGGGAGGAAGTTGCTAGATTAAGGGGCTCAATGAAAGGAAGGGGTGTGAGGAAAGTTCCTGGTCAGAGCTGGATTGAAATTCAGAGTAAGATCAATGTGTTCTCCGCAGAAGATGGTATGCATCCAGAAAGGGACAAAATATATACAATCCTGGAAGAGCTCTGGTTGCAAATGCTGGATGAGGGTTATGTTTCAATCCAGATGTTGGCTTCAACTGAACAATTACAGTGGTCGAACAAGCTTCCTCCTCACTATTCAACAAAATAGAATGTGGTTGGCCAACCAGGAAAACAATTTCCTGAGCTCTAGCAATTTGCTATTTTATTTTAATAATCAATTTATGGTCTGAAATATTAATTGCTGATTGATTGATTTTTTTTCCCTTTTTGTTTAGCTTTTTTGGCAGGGGAATATTCTTGTGTGATTGACAAGATTACTAGGCCCGCTCTTCCTGGTACTTTATCAAAGCCTGGTGGCTTAAGTTTCTTATTGTCTTTATGAGTTTAAGAATCATTTTATTCATTGCAGGGGATTTTGTGCTTTCTCTAAGACTCGAACATGGAATTTGGATTAGGGAGATAGAGCTCTAAACATGACAGGTTTATAGATGATTCTCAATTGCAATCGATATATGTGTTCGACTACAATGCCGTGCTGGCAGCGGTTGACCTTGACCCGTAAGGCACAACTGTAATTTGCAATAACTTTCCACAACTAGGGACGGTGAAACATATGCTGCTAACAAATTCATAGCAGCCCATGGCTTCATGTTTTAAGACATTAACTTAGTTACGACTCGTTGACATGTGTTACAAAGTTCATGAGGATGCTGGCACAGCATGATAGCCGTTTTCTGGTTATATTATCAGGCAAGTGCTCAGCAGTCAAGAATGTAGACTGAGAGGCAGCATCTCATTACAGGCATGCACTCTTGAAGACCACACTTGAGGAAATCTTCTAAGGTCCCATAAACCCAACTATGAATCATCCATCCTCTTCGTGTAATGGCTTAGATCTTCTGTTCAATTATTGCTGCTGCACCTTGCTTGTCACAAGTTTGCCACGGCCTACAGCTACTAAGGTAAAAGCATCTTCATGTGTTTGTGCATGTTTATTTGACTAGCTGTCTTCTAGTGATCTTTGTTGCCCTCTATCAATGTGCTAAGATTTATTTATCACTGTATTTATCAGCAATAAATCAGCATAAGTAACAGGAAAGTCATATGATATGCAAGTGATGTCTGATATGAAAATATCACGGTAATAGCGTATATGGAATTACAATATCACCACTCAGAAGTTTGTCCACATTAGTCAATTTGAACCATCTAAACTTGGGCGTTTCTATTACTGATAATGATATTGTAAAACCAATAAGGTTTAGGAAAAAAATGAGAAAACATCAAAAAAAAATTCCAGGAGCTTCATTTTTTCAATGTAAGCTTTTCAGGCTTCATTTTTACAATATTTTCTCACAGGTTATATAATCAAGTAAACACATTCAAATATGACCCCCATCATTTCCTTATTGCACATAAGATTTTCTCAACAAGAAAATTCATGCAAAAGATAATGTGATTTAGTTCTTTTGACAGCCAAAATAAAAATACCTGAGTTTGGGAGAGATCAGAATGAATAACACCAGCCCTAATGTCGTCAAATGCTAGCTCCCCATGAAGCTCCTTTGCCTGCTCTTTGCTTTGCACAAAAATGAGTACTGGTGGATTTAAGCCCTACTGCCAAGTACGATATTAGAGCAGGAACAATCTATCAAGAATATGGAAAAAGTACAGCAGTTGAAGATACTGAGACAATGAAGCTAGAGCGATAGGTTGAAATATTACTCAACAATTTTCCAGCGAAAATTTTCTAAAAAGATGGAAAAAGTACTGCAGTTGAAAACAGTGAGACCACCAAACCAGAGAGATAGGTTGCAATATCACTCAACAACTTTCCAACAAAAAATTGCTGAAAAGAATAAGCATGTTGAATTATATTTGGAACATTTCTGTAGGATTTTTATTCCGTGCAACAAATATCTAGACAAATATCCAAACAGAGGCAGGAAGTTGCCACTGTTTACTAATTCATGTCATTTAATTTGAAAGAGCGCCAATGCATTCCAGCTAACCATAAACCATTACAATATGATGTAAGATTTTATAAATGGCTCGAGCAGAAATTTTCAAATATCAAATCGGAAGTTCCTTAGACCACAATATCAAAAGTAAAGGAAACCCATAGTTAGCACGAACTGATGCAAGCAAATTCAGTCATGAAAAATCCTAAACAAGAATAACAAATCTAACTCTCCTAATTCCAGATGAAATAGGGTTACCACGTTAGCTAAAAGCTAATATTAGAAACACAACAAATATGCTTTCTGTCACACGCTTAATTGTATCATACCTCTGCAAAGCTTTGACGTAGTGCAAGAAGTTTCCCTTCTTCACTTCCAGCAAAAACCAATTTCTGCTTGATTGATTCAGAAGCTGTATTCCTGTTCAAAATTGCAGAAACATACGTAGTACAAGGTGTATCTTGTGCCTAGCTATCCTATTTATTGCACGTAAATCATCAAACCTTTTGCTGCAAACTCTAATTCATTATTAGTTTTTTTATGTGTAGGGTTGAATATCTTGTCCTTGATGAATCAAGGATGGTTCAAAAGACATCTACATCTATGGATGATAGCACAACTGATTTATATCCCTATCTCTTTGGATCAAGCTTCTAAATCCTTCCACGTTTAGAGCTGGGGGTTGAATCATGGTCTCACAGACTTGTGGTGATTTGAACTTTTTCGCACCATCTTTTACATAGTCCATGATCTTGCATCTAGTCCATGGACTTATGATTTTGTTGCAGAACTAACGGTCTCTGTTATAGATTTAGTGGTTCTGCTGCAAGCTTTATGGGCTTTATGGACTCTGTTGCAGGACTGATGATCCTACTGCATGATTCATGACACTAGCATTTCTTCTTACTGCAAGATTCATGACACTAGCATTTCTTCTTTGATTTTTCATAACTCTGCTGTAGGAATTATAATCTTCCCTCAAGATTCATCTACATTTTTTCTTTGAGTTTTCATGATCATGCTGGCAAGGGCGGATGTAGCATGTGACCAGTGGGGGCTTGAGCCCCCACTTGCCAAAAAAATTCTAGAATTAAAAAAGAAAAATTTATTTTAGTTTCCTAATTAGCCCCCATTAAAAAATTATTAAAATAATCACTATAAATTATAAAACCCCATAAAATTTAAAATTTAAGTTTTAAGAATTATAAAAATTTATATTTTAATTAAAAATAATAATAACCCACCACTCAAAATATTTTTTATTCTAAAAAATATGATTAATTCTTCCGGTCTCTACAATAATACTAGAACGAACATTTTTAGTAATGAAACTCATGAAGAATCATCTTTGGAATCGGATGAGATAAATGATAGTTTAGTTGTTTATATAAGAAATAATAAATTTAATAATATTGATAATGAGTCTATTGCATAACATTTTTAAAATACGAAAATGTGTAGAGAATATTATAAATGTATTAGCAAATATTTTATATATTCAAAATTTTAATTTTTCATATTTTACTATTATCTAATTTAGCCCCCGGTAAATTATTTTTTTAGATCCGCCACTCGGCCACTGCATGCTGGAGGATTCATGATGTCAGCCTTTCGTATTTGACTTTTCACATTTCTTATAATAACAAAATCTTATGATCAGATGGATGTGACATTGAAGCAACTGATGATGAGTGTCGAATTTGTTCATAAAGTTGGCAGTTGTCTATTAGAATGACAGAACAAATGCATCTTAAAATTTCGGACAAACATCTCAATTACATATCAGTAGCTTTTCAAAATTTATGAAATTTATGGATCGTTTATTGGGTGAGCTGACACGGCTTAAGTTACCTACAATGCAACTGTATCAAAAATATCTCGCTCACAATATTCCATTAGCAAAACTTGCCTTTTCAAGAAATTTCAATCCGAAAACTGCGAAAACAAGGATTGATTGATCGATGTGGTTTGTTAATCCTTGAATGTGTTTCATTAACGGTATTAAGGTACCTTTCATTGTAGCTGTTTTTCAAAAGGTCAATCTTTCCGTATCAAAAAACATTTTTAGAAGTTCCCGTAGAACTTTGACTTCAATTTTTCGCGTGCATGACTCACACTTAAAGTTTTAGTCATTAAAAAAATACTGCAATAAGGTGGAGGTGATTATTCAATGAAATGTAAGTATTCAAACTTGAACACTAAATTAGAAAAACCAAGTGGGACTTTGTCAGTGGGAAAATGTAACCACATGTTTTCGCTCTTTTCATTTTTATATATAATTTCCATTAAAAAAAGACTAAGACATTCATTTAAATTTTTAAAAATATTACATCATAAACATAATTTTTTTTTTTTGTCAAAAAACAAGGTTACAAAACACCGATGCTTTAATTTACTTTCTTCTCTGCTTCTTCCACAACTTTTTTAAAACCGCGTTTCAGAAAGAGTTGGGTACAATGAAATCACATGAAACATGAATATGTATATTATATATGGAAACCTTTTCATTATAATATATCAACTCAAAGTTAAGAGATCAACTACTTATTAATTTTAGTCTTGCCCTCGCTCAGGATCCTGGCCAAAAGGTTTCAAGCAGATTTAATTGGATGGTCACCAGAGCTCGAATCTTAAAAAATACAAGGGCTAAAAAATCGATTTTGAATATTTAGTACCCATACCTTTTACGAAAAAAAATAAAATAAAAAATTCTTGCCAGAGCAGAGTCATTTATCTTCAACCTTGGTTGAAATAATCTTAAAAATGGTGCCTGCTTTCTCAAGAAGTCGAACCACTTTCTGTATAATAGGAAAAGTGATTCATTATTCAATTTGTGAGTAGCTTACATAGAAAGACATTTAATTGTTTTATAGAAGTCTACAGCTGTCAAATTAAAGCAAAACGTGCATGTGACCCCAAAAACCAAAAAAAGTAGTGCGAGAGAGAAAGAAGCACAAGAGAAAGACAAGAGAGTTTTACTTTCTCTCTCTACCCACTCACTCTCTCTTTACCCCTTTCTTTATTGTTTCTCTCGTGTTTCTCTACACCAAGCATTTTCTAAAAAAAAAATGTAATAATATCATTTGGACTCGGTCTGAGGACACGTCACGATTCATTTATTCATTTCAAACTTCAAATGTTGTCTGATGCTTTACTTTCTTCTCTTCTTTTACTGTAATTTTATTGAAACCACGTTAATGAAACATGAATTATGTATATACGTAATAAAAATATTTGTTGACCATAGTCCATCATCTCAAAATTATTTAAGTGGGTAGAGTTTAGGCACCCGCAGGTTTGCCATGAACAAATTGCAAAAGTCATTTTAGCTTGAACCTAGCTTTGTTGAAACTATCTTAAACATGGCGTGTGCTTTCTCCAATACTTGCAGAGCAGTCACAGTATTCATATGGGCTGCCCTTACTCTTTTGATAGTCCATGTTGCATCTGCTACCAAAATTAGTATTCATGTTGCAGCATCTGAAATAGAAAGACAAGCTTTACTCAACAGCGGCTGGTGGAAGGACAAGATTCCTCACAATTCTTCAGATCATTGCAATTGGGTTGGTATCACTTGCGATTATGAAGGAAGTATCACTCGCATACACTTAGCGGCAAGCAATATCAAAGGGGAACTTGGCAGTCTCAACTTTTCTTGCTTTGCAAACCTGCAATACCTCTACCTTGGGAACAATACTCTATCGGGAAGCATTCCATCCCAAATTGGTTCTCTTTCCAAACTTGGATACATTTATTTGTATGAGAATAATCTTACAGGTGAGTGACTTACCAAATAATTTTGGTAGCTAGTTAGCCTAGCTCTCTATATTAAATTTATATTCATTGAAAAATAATAATTGAAATTCATTCGTCCTTTAATTGATCACATTGTAGGTACTATACCAAAAGAAATTGGGAGCTTAAGAAATCTAGTGGAGCTTGATTTGAGTAGTAACAACCTCAATGGTGAGTTACCAAATAATTATGGTGGCTAGCTATCCTAGCTGTATATTTAATTTATATTCATTGAAAAATAATCATCGACATTCATTCGTTTTTTAATCAATCACATTGCAGGTACTATCCCAAAAGAAATTGGGAGCTTAAGAAATCTGGAGTGGCTTTATTTGTATAGTAACAACCTCAATGGTGAGTTACCAATTAATTTTGGTAGCTAGCTTGCCTAGCTATATATTTAATTTATATTCATTAAAAACAATCATTGACATTCATTCTTCCTTTAATCAATCTCATTGCAGGTACTATCCCTACAGAAATTGGGAGTTTAAGAAATCTGGAGTCTCTTTTTTTGGATGCCAACAGACTCAGTGGTGTGTTACCTCAAGAAATCGGGAATCTAAAAAGTCTAACCTTGTTGTCTGTGAGCAATAACACATTAGGTGGACCTATTCCTTCAACCCTGTTCCGTTTAACAAACCTTGAGCGTTTATTTCTTCGTTTCAACCAGTTCAATGGCACAATTCCACGAGAAATAGGAAATCTAAAGAATTTGACTGATTTGTCTATCAAAGCTAACAAGCTAACCGGAGCTATTCCTTCAACTCTAGGTCATTTAACCAGCCTGAAGGATTTAGATCTCAGTTCTAACAAACTCCACGGTTCCATTCCAGACGAGCTCACCAAGTTATCCCAACTAAAAAATCTCAACCTTTCCTCAAACCTACTTTCAGGCCAAATACCTTTTGCAATTGGAAAACTCTTCAACCTTGTTTATCTAGACCTCTCTAAAAATAAACTTAGTGGTTCTATTCCAACTGAGATTGGCAACTGCTCAGCGTTAAATTCTTTAACACTGAACCACAACAGTTTGGATGGAACTATTCCACTAGAGATGGGAAAACTTTCATTGCTTCAAAACTTGGATCTTTCTCACAATAACCTTTCAGGCACCATACCTAAGACTCTCGGTCCAATGTATTTAGACCTGTCATTCAACAATTTGGAAGGCGAAATTGCCACTTATTTGCGGGGTAATCCACCAAAGAGTTTTGTAGGCAACAAGGGTTTGTGCGGCAATGTTAAGGGTTTTCCTTCTTCCTCTCAACGTCAGAAACTTACACCTTCAATCACTCTGTTCGTTAAAATTTTTCTTCCTCTCAGTCTAGTTCTCGCTTTCATTATATTTGGATTCATGTTACTCTTTAAATGTCAGAATAAAAATCCGAAACTCAACTCAAGAGCTGCCAAGAATGGAGATGTGTTTTCAATGTGGAATTATGATGGTAAAATTTTATATGAAGATTTGATTAATGCAACAGAAGATTTTCATATCAAATATTGCATCGGAACTGGAGGTTATGGCAGTGTTTACAAGGCAGAGCTACCAGACGGAAAAGTTGTTGCTTTGAAGAAGCTTCACCATTCTGAAACAGAGGATTCAGCTTTTGTCAAGAGTTTCCAAAACGAGGCTCATGTACTCTCCACAGTACGACATCGGAACATTGTGAAACTTTATGGTTTTTGTTTGCACAAAAAATGCATGTTTTTGATTTATGAGTACATGGAAAGAGGAAGCTTGTTCTGTGTTTTACGCCATGATGACGAAGCTAATGAGTTGAATTGGACTAAAAGAGTGAACATCTTGAAGAGTATGGCTCACGCTTTGTCGTACCTGCATCACGACTGCACTCCATCAATTGTTCACCGCGACATATCAAGCAACAACATTCTACTTGACTCAAATTTGGAGGCATTTGTTGCTGATTTTGGCACTGCTAGACTTCTACATGTTGATTCATCCAATAGAACCTTACGAGCGGGCACTTACGGATACATTTCCCCAGGTGAATAAAATAATTGGTTGTATTTCTAATTACGCTCTATGGTTTTACTTTCAAAGACATAATCTTACGCCTTTTCATGTAGAACTTACCTACACTATGGTTGTGACAGAGAAATGTGATGTTTATAGCTTTGGGGTAGTGGCACTCGAAGTATTAATGGGAACACATCCAGGAGAACTCCTCTCATCATTATCATCATCGTCGGGCCCAAAAATCATGTTGATCGATGTTTTAGACCAGCGTCTCTCGCCTCCAGTGAATCAAAAGATTTTTCAAGATATTATTCTTGTTTCAACAATAGCATTTGCTTGCTTGAGTTCTCAACCGAAATCTCGACCCACAATGCAACGCATTTCTCAGGAACTTCTTGCGGGAAAGACACCAATGCAAAAAGCTCTCAAAGAAATTTCCATTTCAGAGCTGAGAAACTAAGAAATGTTTTTGCTTCATGAATCTGATAATACCCCATAAAAGGATTTCAAAATTTGAAGGTGAGCATCCTTGTATTCTGCTGGTCTCTTTAAATCTCACAGTATATGATTCAACTCAGTATATCAATGTGAGAATTGCATTAAAGAACTGATACAATCACCCAACCTCGAATGATTTTAATTTGATTTTCCAAAAAACTGCATGATTATTGATTGGGCCTGATGTCGCTAAAAAATATTCAATTATTCGTTAATCTAATTACTCGTGGTCAATATAGCTGATATTACCGATTATTGGACTAAACTTGTGGATTATCTGTAAAGACTTATGAGAAAATAAAAAATTGAAAAAAAAAAGCAAGTTGGACAACTAGGAGAACATGGCCACAATAATTAAGCAAAGCATGGAAAACGCATAAACCTAAAAGATTCACTACACGTCAAAAGCTAACATGAAAGGTCCAAAGAATTGCCAACACATGATTCTGATCCGTGGTCACAGCCAACAGCAATGATTGCCATGAGCGGCACAGCACACCTCTCAAGAATATCAAGATTCATTTCCTCCCATTTTCTTCTCAAGCCCTCTGAGCGTGACGATGATGAACGTTCTTCCCTCTGAGCGTGACGATGACGAACGTTCTTTCTTTCTTGTTGTACTGCTCCTTGAACCCATGAATCTAATGCATATACGCACAAATTAATTTTCTTAATATATATAATTAAATAAAAAACTCTCTCTTTTAGTAATAATTTACGAGTAGTATTTTATTTTTTTATTTTTTTCTGAACAAATATTCTTCTTTATGAGTCAACTTCTTGGGTGCCATTAATTTAGATTGAAAATACATTTAAAAGAATACGCCCATGGAGGTTCACGTTGTGCCGTCATTATTTGGGTCTAAAGAGACCAGCAGAACATAATTTGGGGGTGACGGGGCGAGCTTTTCCTTTATATGGGAAGTTACTAGATAGAGAAGGAAGAAATGAAACTAAGGGGTTTCGAGTTTGACAAAGTCGTGGGTTTGATTGTCAAAGGGGGCATGATCGGGATGACCCACGCGCAGGGCTTACCATGGAACTGGAAGCAATGAAATCTTGTTGAAAATTTATGAGATTTCAATTATTAACTATTTTTTTAGATGGATTTGGGAGTTGATGCTAAGATAAGGCAATTTGGTTACTGCATTAATTGTAGGTATTAATTTAATGGAATTTAAAGAAAAACGTAAGACATTAGATTAGCTTAAGGGTTAGGTCCTGTCCGCTGCAAATATGAATAACTGAGCCTAGAATAACAGTAAATTATTTCTAGACTATTATGTACGAGGAGATTCAACTTTAATATCGGTGAAAACGGGATATTACCACATTCATGAAGCAAAAGCATGAATTTCTTTGAATTATAAAACTCCCCCTTTCTAAAGTAAATGATTACATCACAAAAGATGCTCACCATCAAATATTGAAATCCTTTAATGGGATATTACCACATTCATGAAGCAAAAGCATTTATTGGTTTCTCAACTCGGAAATGGAAATTTCTTTGAGAGCTGTTTGCATTGGTGTCTTTCTCGTAAGAAATTCTTGAGAAATGCGTTGCATTCAGGGTCACATGAAATAAGAACACACTTAACCTGGTCATTAGGCTGGGTAGCGTATGTTTCTAGCATTCAACTATTTATTGGGACCTTTTTTTTTTTCTTGTATTATGTAACGGTATTATTCTTGGATATTTTTGGCATTACTTTTGTTCTTGTCTCTTCTATTGAAGGAGTATTTACCCACCCTTACCATCAGGTCAATCTACTAATCTACTTAAAAACAAACTTATTAACTTAATGGTGCTGAATTTCAATTTTTGGGAATAATATAACAAGGTTCACATGCATGCTAAGTCTATTGGAGAAGCTCAATATGGAGTTATTAGATTTTGGAAAATTCTTGTAAAGGAAAAAATGGTGCATGCATGAATTACTTTTTAAAACTGGTACTTGTATAGTTGTGCTTAGGTTAGACAATGCTTTTATAATAAATTAATTTTATGGTTATTAAGATAGAGGTGTTAGATACAATATCAATCTTCATTTGATGGTAGCTATTCATGCATTTTCGTTCTATCATTTGATGATGCTTTGCAACGAAAAATGATTGTGTAAAATCTGATGAATTCTTGCAAAACTTAGGTTCAGAAAGTGATTGTGGGGATTTTTTAATTTATTTTTGATAGGAAGTGATTGTTGATTTGTTCTAGTGCAAATATGTATTTGATAATACGCTAAGTGACATTTTGGGTTTTCTGCATTTGGTGGACAAACAAATATAACTAGAAAGAGCATTAACTATTTGTTTGTAATAAAGGTAAGGGTTCAGAGTACACAGCTAAGATATTATCTACCACACAAGTTAAAAATTATTTTTGACGTTGTTATTGTTGAACAATACACTTTTACTACTTGTGGAATATGTACTGTCAGATCAACATATTGATCAACATATTACATGTTTGATGTTTCTGAACCTTAACGTAGTATATGCATATTGATGCTCGTTTTCTTTCTATCTTAACTTAGATCGTCATGATCTTAAATTCTATTTTTATTTTTAGTTTTCTATGTCATAATAGAAGCATTTCATTCTGATGCTGGTCTACTTTTTGAGATATATTGTGGTTATTATCTATATGGTCCTTAGTCTAAAATAAATTGCTTCTTTTTTATGGTCTGTCATTACACACAATTGTTTTTTGTGTTGGGTTTTGATGAAAAATAAAGTGGAAAGTGTTTTGCTTGAGTTGATGCAGAGTGCTTTGTGTTTTAATGCTCTATTTTTTTGTGGGCAGTTTAAATAGTTTATTAATGACAATGTCATCTAGTGTAAGTGAAGTTCGAAACTCACTGCAAATATATAATGGATGCAGTGATCAGATGGAGTTGGTAATGTTACGTACAACAAAGAATCCAAATGAAAATTTTGGAAATGTAGAGGATGCGAGAACTTTTTGTGGGCAGACGACCGTAAACCTAGCGAAGAAAAAATTGACTCGTTAGTGAAGAAAGTTAGGAAGTTGGCATTGGAGATTGAGTATTTATCTATTAAATTTCAATTGTTTCATGAAGAACTTGAGCATATGCAAGAATGTGAAGCACATAGGTAACTGTTTGATGATGAACTTTGATGGAGACAGACAGCAGGATATGATTTCATTAAAATACTTGTGATTGTTGTACTATGCTTTATATCAAATATTACTTTTAAGCTATTTCAATTTGTATTATGTACTAGGAAAAGGCTTGTAAACATATAACATAGCATTTTCCTTCGAAATATAAGTTCTTTCAAAATCTTTATTGGATGCCGAAATAGCATGCAATGAGTACAAGTTAATTCAAATTGTAATGATTCATGCCATCGAAAATTATCCATGAAAATTATCATCGAAAATTATCCAAAAATTATCCCTGAAAATAATCCAAAAAAACACTGGACGAACAAAAATTTTCGAAAAAAATAACAATAGTGCAATGATTGATGTCAACAAAAACAAAATATTCATACATCATCAATTCATCAGTACAATTCATCATTTTAAGCCAAATCTAATTGAAATGACAGAGAAAAAAATCTGAATAGAACACAAGTCAAGCATTAATCATGGCCATTGTTATCTTCACTACATTATTGATGTAGTAATTGTTGGAAAATCTCATTTTCATATCCTTTATAGGTCATCGAAGGAGAAGAATAATGCGACTGCAAAGCATACGGTGGGATTAGTTGCTATAATACCAAAAAAAAATCATATTACATTTTAAAAATTTAAAAATATAAGTATACAATAAGAAATTGTGATTTTAAGACGATAACTTACTTTGTGCCAATCATAAGGAAATGATTGATAGATATTAATTCACCAACTTGTAATAGGGGTGGAAAAACGAATAAACGAATCGAATTCGAATCGAATCGTAAACGAATTGGGTCAAAATTCTATGGATTCGGATTCGATTCGTTCATTAAACGAATTGAAATTTTAGGATTCGGATTCGATTCGTTTATTAAACGAATAGTTCGTTCGATTCGTTTAATTTGTTTAATAGAATTGATAAACGAATCGAATCGAATCGAATCCCGATTCGTTTATTATTCGTTTATCCTTTACGAATCCATAACGAATCGAATCGAATCAGGATTTGTTTACAATTCGTTTAGAAAAATATAATTAATAAACAAAATTAAGCAAAAAAAACACAAATTTAATATCCCACAACAAAATACAAATAATTCAAATCATATTATACAGTTATCCAAATACCAAATACCAAATCCTTAATATTACAAATAACAATAATTCAAATTCAAATTATAAAGAAATGAAATTTCTTTTTTAATTCTCTTCATTTGTCTTTGTCACCTTGAAAACAAAAATCCTACAGCAAAAAGTAAATAAAATGTTATTAACATGCTACAATATTGATAATAGTCATTGTAAAATTTCAAAAATCAAATATATAGCAAATTTGTAGCATTTTCAAGGAAATCATAATTAAACAAGATAAAAACTTTACCTACCACACTCACACACTGTCATTTGGATCATTGGCACTCTCTACAGATGGAGCACAATTAGTGCTCATGGTCATAATGTTTTGAGTAAGTTGGTCCACAGTGACATCCAAATTTTCTACAATAATTTTATAAAAATAAATCTTAATTAGAAAAAATTGCACATAATATTATAAAAGAAAAGTAAATAAATTTTATGAGCAAGTTTTACCAATCTCTCCAAACTTCCAATCTCTAGTAGTAAGAATCGCTTGGACTGTCTCTGGCTTCAATACACTTCGAAATTGATCAAGAACTCGACCGCCAACACTGAAAGCTGATTCAGATGCAACAATGGATATAAGAATGCTCAAGATATCACGAGCCATGGAAGAAAGGTTAGGATAACGAAATCCATTTCCTTTCCAAAAACTTAGAATGTCCAAATCAATCTTTCTATCAATTCTTGGCTCATCTAAATAAAGCTCCAATTCAGATTTTCTAACATAAGCACTACAATCCATGTTATCAAAATCATCAAACTCCTACAAAATAATTAAGAAATAAGAATAGTCAAAATTCAAAACAAGCATGGAAAATTGTAAATATACCTTGAACATATCCATGGTCCTTTGGTTAAGTGTACTTTGACTATTGTCATTACGTCCCACACTTGAACCAACATCACTCATTTGAGTGAGTACGGATGTAGTGGAAGAAGATGGTGTGATCAAATTATACTCACCAAAAATTGAAAACAACTTATCTCGAACATGTTTCAACTCCTCCGAATTTTGACCATAAGCCTTGCTATAAGCAAACTCAATAAATGCCATCTTGTATCTAGGATCGAAGATGACCGCTATGGCCAAAATGGTACAAAAATCAGACCAATACTTCTCAAATTTTTCGATCATTTTTTGTGCCATAGTTTTCATGTACACATCCTCACTACACAATAATTGATCCAAAGCAACCTTAGCCGCAAACACCTTAGGAAAATACAAATTTGAAGTGGGGTATTTTGAACCAGAAAAAAATGCATGTGATCTCATAAAACATAGACAAGAATTTGCCAATCTTTTCTATTTTCCCCCATTTCTTCTTCAGAAGGACAATTCTTGTAATTAGAATCAGTTAATTGTAGATGACGGAAAGCATTTTTGTAATACAGAACACTATCAAGCATGAGAAAAGTTGAATTCCATCTTGTAGGAACATCTTGTCTTAATCATTTCTTGTCATCTAGAGATACTTGCTTAACACACTCTAAAAATTTTCTTTTTCTCACTTGTGACCCTTTGACATATTTCACACTCTCACGGGCTTTCTCTATTTCTTTCTCAATTTCTTTCAATCCTTGTTGAACAATTAAATTAATAATATGAGCACAACATTGAATATGAAAGAAATCCCCATCACACACCAAAGCATTCCTTAATCTCAATTGACTTTTTAACATTACAACACAAACATCATTACTTCAAGTATTGTCTATAGTCAATGAAAAAATCATTTTCTCAATACCCCATTCACACAACAATGACAATATTTTTTCAGTCAAAGCAACCCCAGTGTGTGGAGTTAGCATTTCACAAAAATTCAGCACTTTTTTCTGTAAATTCCATCCCTTATCAATGTAATGTGCAGTGAGACACAAATAACCATCTGTAGTTATAGAAGTCCATAAATCAGTAGTAAGACATATTCTACTAGGAGCTTCTTCTAACATGCTTCTAATTTTTATCTTTTCCCTATTATGCATTTTTAACACATCGGCTTTCGCAGTGTTCCTACAGATGTTGGGCACTTCATCACACAAATAATTCCAAATTCTTCTAATTCCCTCATATTCAACAAATTGAAATGGCAAATCATGCATAATAATGGCACAAGACAATAATTCACGAAACACATGAGCTTCAAACTTGGGAACACGAGTTGACAGTCCATCACTACGATCTAACATCATTTGTATAGGATCATGCTTTTTAAATTTTGCACAAGTTTCATAATGTCTTCTTAGATTACCTGTAGTGCATACCACGTACTCAATGCTGCATTTTTTACACACCGCTCTCGGCTTGTTGTCCGGATACTTATCCCCCGGAACCTTACGGAACAACGACCAAACCTGTGAAGTTAGTTTCCTTTGCCGTGGTACCTTTTGTTCCACTGGCCTTAAACCTTTTTTCAATCTCTTCTTCCAGTTCGATTATGTCATTTACATCATCATCTCCAACACTAGAATCGTTAATTGTGTAGGCTGAATTACTTTGGCTTGTGTCCATTCTCCTAAAAACAAAATAATTGAAAATTATTTTAAGGGCCCTGATTAATAGCAAAACAGCACCAAAACAAAAAAAAAGTAGTAAAACAGCAGCAAACACAGCAGCAATGCCAGCAAAACAACAGCAGCAGCGAAACAACAGCCAAACAACAATAAAATAGCAGTAAAACAACAACAAAATAACAGTAAAATAGTAGTAAAATAACAACAAACAACAGTAAAATAGCAACAAAATAGTGGAAAAATAGCAAAAAAAAATGGCAGCAAAACAGCAGCCAAACAATAGCAGTAAAACAACAGTAAAATAGCAGTAAAATAGCAAAAAATAGTGGAAAAATAGCAAAAAAATGGTAGCGAAACAACAGTGAAACAGCAGTAAAATGACAGTAAAACAGCAGCTAAACAGTAGTAAAACAGAAGTAAAATAGCAGTAAAATAGTAGTAAAACAGCAGCAAAATAACAATAAAACAGCAGTAAAACAACAGTACAACAACAATAAAGTTGAAATTTCAGTGGTTTACCGTGATGGTGGGTAGTTAAGCTATCGTGCGTTCGTGCTGGTGGGGATTGGCGGCGGCGGCTAGGAGTTGCAGGCCAATCTTTGATGGTCGCATGGCCTTCTCTTTCCCTACGCGTTAACGTTTTTGTGTTTGTGGCCTTGTGCAATCGTGTGTGAGTGTGAAATGTCAAATGCGAATATGTGAGTGTGTAATGTGTTTGTTATTTTTTTTATTGTCATATTGTAAATTACAATATTAACTAACCTTCAAATTTTAAAAAGCTTTCAAATAAATTTAAGGATAAAAAAGTAATTTAATTAAATGAATTTTAAACGAATCGACCCATATTCGATTCGTTTATGACCCATTTATTAAACGAATTCTAAACGAATAAACGAATCAAAATTTTCAAACCCACATTCGATTCGTTTAATTAACGAATCGAATCGAATTCACCCATTTATTAAACGAATCAATTTTTTCAAACCCAAACCCATTTAATTCGCATCGAATCAAATCGAATAAACGAATCCTGACCCCTATTGCCACCCCTAACTTGTAATGGGTATGTATGTACCTAAGCAAATAAAAAAATATATGTAAGATCCATATAAAAAAATTAAAATAAAATTTCCTCATGAATTTAGCTCTTACATTATAGTAGCCTAAAGTTTGGTATTTGTTGAGATTTGCATTAACAGTACTTCCTTTTTGAAACGTGTACATAAACTGAACAATATACTTAATTACATATCTTCAAAATAAAAGAAAATTTTAAAATAAAATTCATTAACTTACCATGGCCATGTTGCTCTACTGTGTGAAGATTTCATTAGGCACTTCATAAGACGATGAAATATTTTCTTGTAAATCTTGTAAAATTATAACAGACAATTAAATGAAGACCAAATGAAATTAGGAAACATATATTTGTATTTGAACAATCTTTTTTATTATGTGCAGTCTTGTTCTTTTATGTAGGTTTCTTACAAATCAAAGATTGTTTCCTCAAACAAGGAGGACGACCTTTACGACGTGTCGCTACTGGATCATTGATTTCACATTCAACAATGTTGATGCCATAACTTACTTCACTAGTAACAGTTTTTTCCACACTTTCACAACAAATTTGCTTGGGCAATCTTTCATTGCTTTATTAATTCAATCCAGTATAAACTTGTAACTACTTTCATCATCAGCAACTATGCCTACAACCTTAGTGAAAGCACTACTCATTTTGTTGTGTCACTCTTGCTGAATGGATAAATTCTGCACACCATTACTAACTTTCAACTTACTATAACATCTCCTCACATCTTTCTTTCACCTTGATAAAATGTACATCTCTGGAAGTAATTCATCACTGTTACGTATCAACATTGCAAGGCCATGTCTATAAAAAATCCCCTAAACTGAAACTTTGATCAGATACAACTAATTCACACTCAGCTTCTTAAAAAACAATCTCAAATATTCTTTTCTTACCTTGCCCATATAATTCCCTAATTTCATATACTGATCCTACAAAATTCAGTATATCACAATGCATCAACGCAATTAAATCTTGTTAGAATTCTTTAAACTTAGAAATGGTGTAGACCTCCTCAACTTGTTTCTCTGTCTAATATCTTATCACACATACAATTTTTTTTTGGCCAAAACACTTGGCATTTACTTGCCATTCTAATTCAACTTTTCTTCTCAAAGCATTTTTATATTGCTTCACAAACTACTTCAAGTTTATTTTTGAGTTAACAAACCTATCAAAAAATGCATTCATACTTTCACTTCATTGAATTATTAATATTCCTGCCCAAAAATTGTCTTTCAAATAGTATAGAACCCAACGATGCCTCTCATCATATTAACCATTTAACCAATCATTATCTCATAGATCATATATTGTAATCATGTCATGCGAATCTTCCTCAAAACACAGTAGAACTTAGTAAATCATAAACAAAAGAAAGCAACGAAGAAATAATACCTTCGTATTCTTTAAAAGCCCCAAACTTCTTAGGTACTTTCTTCATTACATGCCACAAACACCATCGATGCATAGTCATAGGAAAAACATTATCAATTACTTTTTGCATTGCTTTGTTTTGGTTTGTAATGATACTAATAGGAGGAAAACCGGACATGCATGATAACTACACCTAAAATAACCAAGTAAATGTCTTTGTATCCTCATGTGAAATCAATCTACATCCTAATAAAATATGCTGGCCATGATGATTAACTCCGACAAGAGGAGCAAATGACATGTCATACCTATTAGTAATATATGTGGTGTCATTTGTCAAATATGATGATGCCTTCAAAATATTTGTAAATTGCTCTACTCCTTAGATTTTCCCAAAATACATTCTTTGATCGATCCTGCTCATTCAAATCAATGCTTTAAAAAAAATTGCATTTAACTTACTTTTTTTCTTACTTTAGAATTGTCATAACATCTCATTCTCCAAGCTATAATCACCTTGCTTTGTCGATAGGATTTCTACAACTTTTTTTTTTCCAAGAATGACACATTTTCATGCCCTCTAGCTTCAACAATGATAGAATTAAAATTCTGAGTAATGTTAATTCCAGCACAACCATTCATTTTAATAAGCTTTTTGCAACTATACTAATTCTATGATTGCAAAGGAAATACATGTCTTTGTCTGGACTCAATCCGTGATTGTGTTGAAGGTTTAAAATTAGAAGAACCTCTTTTCCATCTTTATTTTGACAACTTCCAATTTTAGCATCACAACCAACTTTCACAATAGGCTTCAGCTTCAACTGATCAATAAATTTACTTTCCGACTCTCTGCTACGGCTACATGCAAATGTCGTGTATTTTACAATTCTATCACTCCATTTCTTACTAGTTAGCTTTTTCACAGGAAACCCTTTCTAAAACACAAACATTTTCTCATAACTATCAAATAACATCTCAAGAGTTAGCTTATATTTTTCCTGTTACACATCTTCGATCGCACACTTATTTTCTAAATTTTTATTTTTACAAAATAACTAACATTCGTATTAAGAATAACTTATTATAAATTTTTACAAAAATTTTTTCCAACAAAAATTTAACCCATTGAGTTTCTAGCAATTTAAATTTAAAGAAATTATGGATCAGTCAAAACATAAATCAGCCAAGACCAAAGCATTGCTCACTAAAAAGGCAACCTCATGAGTAGAAATAATATGTTGGCAGAATCATATTTTTGCTTCAGCATACAATATTAATTTTCCAAATCAAGTTATTATAAAAAACTTATCATAAATCACATACTTGAAATTTTTTATAGAATTATCATTATCATTCATAAAAAAAGACCCTTGTAGAATTAAAAAAAAATTATTTTGCACAAATTTGATTATGTATGTACTAGTTTGACTAGAAAATCAATCCAAAATTCCAACCAAGAACTAAGCCTAAGGTTATTATTCACTAGTCACTAAGCACAAATGGGATAAATCAAGGCTAAAGCAACAGTTGTAGAACGCCAAACAATTTCTAAATACTTTTAGATCCTCAAAAACAACCAATTCCATAATAGGAATCTATGTACCAGTGTGTGAGTGGGAGAGAGATCGTGAAATAGTATCTTTGGTGATGACCGTGTCATCATCAACGGTCATGTCGTCATCGGCAGCAGTCCTATCGAGAGAGGTGTTCGAAAGAGGGAAGAAAATGATGAAGATGGAGTGTGCGACGATAAGCTAATAGAGTAAGGGATCCTGTCGATTTTGTCTTAATTCTTTATTATTTTTTATTAATTTTTTATATTTTAATTATAAAGGGCCAGAGATAGTGGGAAGAGAAATGGCAGCACTCTTTCTCTTGATCTTCTAGAAACTTACCATTTTTCTAACCAGGTAGATGTCCAACATAATAAGCATTAAATAGATCAGTTATTCGTAGTTAAAGACTTGAACGTGATAAGAATATGTGATGACAGTTTGAATTAGTTAAGTTAGTTATAGTGACGTGGCAGTCCAGTCAGCAAAGTAGTTATTATCTTGTTAAGTTTGTTACTCTGTTTCTCAGAAAGATAACATTCACGTGAAAATTATGTATGCGTTGAGAAGATTCTGGACAACAGTATATAAACTTGTAATCTCATTCTGTTAGTGTGTTCCTAAAATAACCAAAAACCTCATCAGTATATCTAAACTTCTTTTGGATAATAACATAATCATTGAATTTTGTTCCACCATGTGCTTTATTAAGGACAAGAAGGAGGGAACTTTGCTGGCACATGGGATTGTTGAAGGTGGTCTTTACAAGCTACTGTCACTTGATGTCTCATCTCTTCACTCTACAGCTTACAATTCAAATCTTTCTAAACCAAGTTCTATGTTGTCATTTTGTCTTGATAATAAAGTTGTAAACTCTCTACAAGAGTCAAATAATCATGTGTCAAAGTTGAACAATGTAGATACTTCTGAAGCTTTTTCATGTTCTGTTTTTGGAAATTTTTCTAGAGCTGGAAAAATATCAGTTCAGTTGTTGCATAATAGATTTGGTCATCCCAATAAACATGCTTTGCAAAAAATTATTAAAAGTCTTCCCTCACATTGTCTCTCGAACCAATTCATTAGTTTTTGTGATGCTTGTCAATATGGCAAAATGCACCAGCTTCATTTTTCTGTTACTACCATTAAAACAAAAGCACCACTTGAACTTTTATATACAGATTTATGGGGACCAGCTCCTGAATATTCAATGAATGGATACAGATATTATATCTCATTTGTGGATGATTTTACACGATATTCTTGGATTTTTCCTCTCACAGCAAAGTCAGAAGCCTTAGAAACCTTTAAACACTTCAAACTTCTTGTTGAAAAACAGTTTTCCTTGCCTGTCAAAACATTGCAGTCAGATATGGGGGGTGAGTTTTTAGCTTTTAAGACCTTTCTTCAGCAAGAGAGTATATTTTTTAGGCATAGCTGTCCATACACACACCATCAAAATGGTGTTGTTGAGAGGAAACACAGGCACATTGTTGAAACAGGCTTAACACTTCTAGCTCAATCACAGTTGCCTCTTTCTTTTTTGTGGGAAGCCTTTCATACTGCCTCTTTTCTAATCAACAGGATGCCCATATCAGTTCTAAACAATCTATCTCTATTTCAGAAACTACACAATCAATTACTTGACTATCAATTTCCTAAAGTTTTTAGTTGCTCCTGATTTCCATTTCTCAGGCCTTATAACCAGCATAAACTTGACTTTCATACTCAAAAGTGCATTTTTCATTGGTTACAGCCCACTTCATAAAGGTTAAAAGTGTTTAGATCCCTATGGTAGAGTGTTTATTGCTCGGCATGTTATTGTTGTGCAAATTTTATTGATCTCGCAAGCGCACAAATCTATTGTAGAATAGACTAATGGTGGATTTTTAATTGTGTAGAATTAATTTTCTAAATAGGTGGTTGATTTTCGTGAAAGTGATTTGGATTATCCTAAAATTGGAATTGAAATGGCAAGAATAAATCAAGTGAAAATCTATTAAATTGACGATTTATCCTGGATCCGATCAACACGCACTGCTAAATATTCGACATTAATACCAATTAAATCATTGTGGGGATCCACACCTCATTTAACCACACTCTAATCAATATGGAAAGATTTATCGTTAAATAATAATAACCTCAGTAGAGAGCCAAACCAAGGCGTATCTAGACAAGATTATTATTATTTGTCTAAAAAGTCAAATCATCCTAAAAATTAGAGGGAAAAGAAAATAAATTTACCAAATAAAGCATGACACGCTGAGACTTCACCTTCAACCCAAGCTTAAAAGAAAATTATACTCATAATCTAGGGCAAAATGAGAATTTATTAAAATACGAGAAAATACAAGATGGAGAAGGAATTACAAAATGGATCCCAAAAATGGATTCGTAGATATCAAATTGTGGGGAGGCCCCATTTTTATAGATACATCGAGAAAACCATCTGGATTAAACACGCTTGATCAGATTGCGCCATCATCAACAAGACGCTTTTGACCATGAAAGAATACGGTTTGACCCGAAAAAATAATCCTGTAATCAGACGCTGCAAGTTTTGGTTCACTAATACGCCGCCACCATTAATACCATAAGAATTTTAGTATCATGACACCTCATCAATACACATCATCGCCATCATCGATCCGCCTACGCGAATGTCGAATAGAACGTAGACAATACCGTATGTGAATAACCGCATATGTGAATAAAGGCTTTTTCCTTTTATGCTCCTCCCAAGGTTTTCGACCGTCCCCGAGTTCAAAAGTGATGTCCGCTTTTGCGATCTCTCGTTTATTGTGAAATGACCATGATGCCCCTAAAATACACAAAATACTTAATTAAAATAAAACACACATAATTAAATTACAAGAACCTTAAATACATTAAAGTAAGGGTTGTTAGTAAGACTTAAAATGTAAAATGATAATTTTTTCCTTTATAAATATACATTTTCTAACACTCAACACCCCCCCCAACCAGCTTATTGCTAGTCCCTAGCAAATAAAGCGAAAACAAAATTTAAATCCAAAATAATATTTTTTATTTTTTATTTTTTAACACTCATGTTTATTCAATTAGACTAATGATAGTAATCAAATAAAAGTATAAGCATTATCTCCGAAACATCGCTCCCACATCAACCATCCACAATCAAAGAACTTTGTCATTACTTTCAAGAATGACATGTCAAACTCCAAAATCTCACCGGAAGTAGTGACACTCACAAAGAAATTAAACCAAATAAAATAGTCACTCCAATGAATGGTAATTGAGAGAAAATAATCAATGATATCACACGCCTCACCAAGATGAAAGAAATATGCCTCTTAAATAATACGATCTCAAGTCAAATAAAAATGCTAGTCAACCCAATTTATTTATTTTTATTTATTATTTTTTTAATGCACCACTACATCTTTTTAGCCCATATAACTAGTTTCTACTTCAGATTATAGTTCCCTAAAATCAAGAATGACTTTTATTAGGACGTAACGTAGGTTAGGGACATGGCTAATAAAGGAAGGGAAATAAGGAAAACAAAGTGTATGTTTGAGAAATATGTAGAGATTTTTTTTTTTTGAAGTTGCAAGGTGGATTTCACCTATTATTTTTTTTTTTTTGAAACAACAAATTTTTTTTCTCTTTTTTTTTTTGTTTGGCACAACTTCACTTAACAAAATAATTATTTACATTTTTCTCAAACATAAATAGGTGATGAAACATGTAAGATATTAGGTAATACTCCAAATCGGAGTGGGTCAAGATGATAAGTTTGACAAAGAAAATATTTTTTTTTAAAAGGCTCAAAAGGGTTAACTATGGATATTTCATAAAAGGGATGACTGGAAAGGCTTAAACGGATCAAAGATGACCTTTCCATCATCTTTTAGGGCTCTAAATAATCTTCTATATCTACTAGTTAGATGGGCCTCCAAATGTAGCAACAAACTTTTTTTCTCTTTTTTTTTTTAATTTTATAATTTTTTTTTTTAGGGTTAACTCAAAAGAAATCTAAAGATCGTGTATAAAATAATAAACTGCTAAGCTGTATAAAGAATGGGCAAAAGGGTTACTCTCCAAGAAAAATAATAGGCTCAAAAACTCACTTGGTACTTATTATGACATGTTCATTCCTTCAAGTAACTCATATTTGTCTCTGACATCAACATGTAAAGTAGCAAACATAGCGTAACATCACTTAAGACCAAAGATAATACAAATATTAAAATTTGAAATTAATCATGTCATCCAATGTTAAAACAAATCACAAAATTTTTTTTTTTTAAACAACATCCTACCCCCCAACCCATTCTAAACATGAAAGGAAAATATGCATGCAGAAATGTGAAAAGGATACATAAAAACTAATTAGAAAAGTTACACTTAAAATGATAGAAAAAGAAAATGTTTTTTTTTTTTTACTAAGAAGATGCGTTTCTAGAGTCACTATACTCCATATTCAGCCATCTTCGACTCAAAAATTTGAAAATGTATATTTATAAAGGAGAAATTAAAAAGAAAAAGAAAAATGAACATCAAAACTTAATAAAGCAAAAGAAAATGTCGGAATTTTTTTATGTTTTTTTTTAAAACGATGAAGATGCGTTTCTAGAGTCACTACACTCCATATTCAACCATCTTCAACACAAAAAATTAGCAACAGTTAGTTTCTACAACAAAAAATCAGTAAAAACTTAACCAAGATTCCACAATTGTCGACTATTACCTCCCCCAACCGTAATCTAAACATTATCCTCAATGTTGTAAAGGAAATAAGTAGAGTTTAAAGACATCACCCTTGGGGTGCAACACAAGAAAATATTTACAAAGGAGAGTTAAATCTAATTTGTACTTCTTACTGCGGCTACTGCTACCGTCATTATTTGGACGCTCCAACACAAAGGTCCAGGGGTCTGGCTCCGGTTTATAAGCTTGTGATATATCAAGTAGTTCATTAGCAGTGTGAGCACAAATAAAAAGCTTTTTGGCATTGGAAGGAACGAAATAGTTTTTTATTGCATGGTTAAGAAATGCGATAAAGCCATCATAAAAATTATTGACATTTAATAAACCGATGGGTTTCTGGTGAATGTGCAGATGGGCCCAAGATGCTAGTGTGATAAGTGCCTCTAGTGTTGCAAGATCTCCTGGAAGGAAAATAAAAGCATCAGCATGATTAAGCATTTCAGTTATTCTTTCAGACACCGACGACTAACTCTTCTCCAAATGAGTCGATAAATCGCCTAAAGGTTTTAGGACTCTTAGGATGATGCTCAACACTTGGCTTCCTCCGACAAAAGCAAATTTTGATAACCCTACATTCCTCCATACACCAAGTGTAATTTTCTCTCTGCTATGCTTCGACCAAGATCTACGGCTGCCTCAACGAACTCTTTATGTTTGCAATATTTAAATCCAGAAAGCCCACAAATGTTCTTGAATTGTCTATTGGGAGAATCGAATATTTCTCAAAAACAATTTGTGAGTGCTTAACAAAAAGTCATATTTAAGAATCTTGGTGACAGTGGATCACAACTGTGTATGAGGTGGCATGTCAGTGTCAAATAACGCGTAAAGCACATGGCTCGTGAGTCAAAAAGGAAACAGTAAAAAGAAAAAAGAAAAAAAATAATGATAAAATAAAATTATTAAAGACAATAATGCAAAAAATAAAATAACAGTGAAATAAAATAATAGTGAAGTAAAAGGATATTTACAGTATGATCGCTCACATCTTCCTCCGTTTTACGTCCTTGAACGCCTCTATACGGGTCGAGGATAGGCTTCCCCATCCAGCTTTGTTATAAACGGCAAATAGGTCGTTTATAGTCGATTCTCGAGACTATATCGCATGCTCTTTTCAAATAATGACCATAATCGGAGAATCGCCTTCGCATATCCACTGTGACGCTTTCAAGAGACAAAAGGATATCATCCAATGACTCATTATTCAAGCTTATCCCTAATGAATTGAATCTTATCTTCCCGTTATCGACAACATTCCTAAAGAACATGGTTTTTATCGCAACTCATTCGCACACTTACATAAAGCAATGTAAATTCTTCGAGCTCGCTTTTGCATAATTTCCTTTACTACAACCGTGCATGTATGCAATAAATTTTGAGGTAACTCACCGCCAATCGCATTTTTAGCCTCGATTAACCAACGAATGTTAAGTATGTTATTCCTCATGAGCAATCGCATGCTCGGACCGCTTTATATAGATCGTAGGAGGGCATTCTGAAAGCCGCTAGAATCTCGCTTCATACCTTCGCCTCGTAATATCATTATGGGAAAACTGTAATCGACTTGATTGTCACGAGTACCGTTATCCGCCACTTCACCGGGGTAACAAACTAAAGCACACAAACAGAAAAACAAATTAAAACACACAAAGAAAATTAAAATCGTCCTCTTATTGAATTTACCTCAAGCTCCAACTGGATGTCGTAAACACTTCTCTCAATGTCTCTGAGTTGGCTTTCTAAACCCTCAATATAGGATACTAACTCTGGTGGTTGCAGAGCCCAAATACGATGTGTTTTACAAAATTGAATCTGCCTTTTGAGACGAGTTTTAACATGTTAAAGTGGTTTAAGAATATTCAGGAGGAACGGTCTAAGTATGGTACTCATGATTAACAACGATAAGAGAAAACTTAATGGTAAAACAAACACACTTATGCAAAAAAATATTTTCAATTAGCAAAAGAATAATAAAAAGAAAGAAAGAAAAATCAAACCACCGAAAAGAAAAAAATCAATTCAAATCTGGTGGGTCACTCAAATTTATTTTGGTGTCTTCTCCATGTGGTTGGTACTCTAGATATAGCTTTAATCTTTGACCATTAACTTTAAATGTGACACCGTTCTTTGGGTCCTTAATTTCAATTTGTAAAAACAAGATGAACAATAAAGGGACCAGACCATCGAGAGCGTAACTTACCTGGGAATAAGTGCAAGCGAGAATTGAACAAAAGCACTTTCTGACCTGGAGTGAAAGATTTTCTCATAATTTGCTTGTCATGGAAGACTTTCATTCGTTGCTTGTAAATCTTGGCATTTTCGTATGCATCATTGCGAATTTTTTCAAGTTCTGCCAGCTGTAATCTTCTTTCTGAGCTGGCTTGCTGCATATCAAAATTGAATTTCTTGATAGCCCAATATGCACGATGCTCGAGTTCTACAGGTAGGTGGCAAGCTTTTCCATACACTAGCCTGTAGGGTGACATCCCAATCGGGGTCTTGAAAGCCGTTCTATATGCCCATAATGCATCATCAAGTCTTAATGACCAATCTTTTGGCCACCGCCTTTTCTAATATGTGCTTTATTTGTCGATTGAGATCTCAACTCGCCACCTTTTCATGGATGATATGGGGTCGCCACTTTGTGAGTGATTGAATATTTTTTCAAAAGAGCTTTGAATGCTTTGTTACAAAAGTGGGCACCACCATCACTGATTATCGCTCAAGGGAATCCAAAGCGTGAAACAATGTTGTTTTTCAAAAATCCTATCACCACCTTATGACCATTGGTTCTACATGGAATTGCTTCTACCCATTTCGATACGTAGTCAACAGCAACTAATATGTATTGATGGCCAAAAGAAGGGGGAAAAGGTCCCATAAAGTCGATACCCCATACGTTAAAAATCTCAACCACTAAAATTGGATTTAGTGGCATCATGTTCCTTCGTGTAATGCTCCCCATTCGTTGACACCTATCACAAAGAAATGTAGTAAAGCGTCTCAAAATATAGTTGGCCAATAGAAACCACATTGTAAAACTTTAGTCGCTATTTTCTTAGCACTGAAATGGCCTCCACAAGCTTGTTCATGGCAGAATGAAAGAATATTCTGAATTTCATTTTCTGGGACACATCGTCTAACAATTTGATCTGCACAATACTTGAACAAATATGGGTCATCCCAAAAGAAATTCTTTATTTCTGCAAAAAATTTGGCCTTTTCTTGCTTGATCCAATGCTCTGGAAGTTGACCTGTAACAAGATAATTCACGATGTCAGCCTACCACGGTAATACTTCCACACTCATCAATTGTTCATCTGGAAATGACTCATTCAATGGTAATGTTTCCATAATTGTGTCAAAATAGAGACGAGAGAGATGGTCCGCCACAACATTTTCTGTGCCTTTCTTATCTTTGAATTCCAAGTCAAATTCTTCTCTGACTGTTTTGGGTGAAGGAATATTAGAAATGAGATCCACCTTGGCTTTGTCAACCTCAATACCTTTGCTCGAAATGATGTGACCGAGAACAATTCCTTGTTTTACCATAAAATGGCATTTCTCCCAATTTAAGACTAAATTCTTCTCGATACATCTCTGCAGAACTAGTGTTAGGTGATGTAAACATTGATCAAATGAATCACCGAAGATAGAAAAGTCATCCATAAAGACTTCAAGGAATCGTTCAACCATATCAGAAAAAATGCTAAACATGCATCGTTGAAATGTAGCAGGTGCATTACATAATCCAAATGGCATCCTCCTATATGCAAAAGTGCCAAAAGGGCAAGTGAAAGTGGTTTTCTCTTGATCTTTCGGTGCTATGGGAATCTAATTATATCCTGAGTAGCCATCTAGAAAGCAATAAAATTCATGGCCTGCTAATCTATCAATCATTTGGTCGATAAATGGTAAAGGAAAATGGTCTTTACGTGTGACAGAATTCAACTTTCTACAATCAATGCAAACACGCCATCCTGTAGTCACTCTAGTTGGTATTAATTCATTATCGGCATTCGTAACTACTGTGACTCCTTACTTTTTGGGGACAACTTGTACAAGATTAACCCATGAACTATCAGAAATTGGGTAAATGATACCTGCGTCTAATAGCTTAAGGACTTCAGTTCTAACAACTTCTTTCATATTAGGATTTAACCGACGTTGCATTTTCCTAGTAGATTTAGCATTTTCATCGAGGTGAATGTAATGCATGCTTTTTATACCTTTTATGTCTCCATCCTAATGCTCCTTTTGTTTTTTAAAACATCCAACAACTTACCTTTTGTTCGTCATTTAAGGATGATGAGATGATTACCTAGAGTACTTTCTTTTCCCAAAAATGTATATTCCAAAGTGTTGGTAAATGGTTCGAGCTCGAAGTTTCGGTGATTCGATGACGGATGAGTTTCTTCTCCGATGGTGCTAGTTGTTCAACTCTTGACTTCCATTTATTAGTGTCCATGGATGGTGCTGAAGTAGGCGTTGACCCATCGAATCGATCAATATCAAAATCCAAACCAAAGTGAGTTAAACATGTTTGTAAAGGATCATCACTAAGGTTTGAAAGAAAAGTATCATCAACTAATGCTTCAATTAAATCCACATCAACAATTACATCATCTGCATTGTGAGGTTGTTTGGCAATGTTGAAAATGTTTAGCTCCATAGTCACGTCAAGTTTAATCGATATTTCCATTCCGTTGAATGCGAGCATCCGCAAGAAAGGTCGGCCTAGAATAATGGGGATGTGCTTCCTTGAATCTTGTATTGGTTGAGTGTCAATTACAATGAAATCAACAGGAAAATAAAACTTGTCTACTTGGATAAGCACGTCCTCCACAATACCACGAGGTATTTTCGTGGACCAATCTGCAAGCTGTAACACCACTGGAGTTGGGTGTAATTCTCTCAGTCCAAGTTTCAAAAATACTGAGTAAGGCAACAGATTTTCACTAACTCCTAAATCCAATAAAGCATTCTCAATTGTGTGGTTCCCTATGCTACATGAGATAGTGGGGGAGCCTGGGTCTTTGCATTTTAGAGGAATTTTATGTTGGAGTATAGAACTAACGTTTTCTGTTAAAAATGTCTTCTTTTGAACATGAATGTTTCTCTTTTTAGTACAAAGGTCTTTAAGAAACTTGGCATAAGACGGAACTTGTTTAATAGCGTCAAGCAAAGGGATGTTAACACTTACCTGTTTGAAGATTTCAAGAATCTCACCTGTGGATTTTCCCTTCTTTCCTTTAGCTAATCTCTGAGGAAATGGAGCTTTGGGAACATATTCTCGTAGGTTGGTTTCTTCTTTCTCCTCCGGTGGTGAGTCCTCAACATTCACAGGTACAATTTGATTTTCTTTTGTCACCGACATCTCCACTTTGTTGTCGACTTCTTTTCCTTTTTGCAAGGTCATGACTTTGACCTCTCCATGTCATGAACGGTACTTGCTTCACGTACTCTTTTGGATTAGGCACGTTGACTTAGGAATTTACCTTTCTCAGCCATTGCCAAAGTCCGAATCAAGCAAGTTGTCCCACCATCTTCTCGAGGTTTGAAACCGATTAGGCTTGAGTCAAGCTTCAGAACTCATTTCGTAGTCCATCAATGGTGCGGTTCTGCTTTCAATGGTAAAGTGAGTAAGATTCTTGAGATTCTGAATGAATCCTTCCATGGTCAGAGTACTTGATTGTAAAATGGTGGCCGAGAGGAGGATTTTGAGGAATTGGTGAGTCAGCCGGGTCCATTTTGTTGAATCCTTGAGACCATGAAAAATCGTGGTCTCTCCATCCGTGGTTATATGTGTTGTAGTATGGGTTGTAATTTGATGGTTTTCATTACACCTATTGGCTTGATCTCGAGTATGAGGTCATCGACTCGTTGATTTGAAGATAACGATGCTTATTTGTCGAGCGAGGCCTTCAACCATCTCCTCGACTTCTTTCGATTCCGAAGTTGACTTCGCCAATGTGAACCTCATTCACTCCCTTAATTCTTCTAGATTCCTGAGTGATCGACTCCGTTGGGAATTATCCGCTTGTCGCTGGAAGAATTCCCAAATTTCTGATGCACTTTTTGACATTAGCTCTCCTCCACTTGTTGCCATTAGTCATTCTTGCACATTCGGCAATAATCCCTCCAAAAAGTATTGGCATTGGTGCCATTTCTACGATGTGGACACTTCAAGAGTAGCATTAAACTCGAGATTTCAATAAGATTGATTTTATGACCGAAATATTTATTCAAAAATTTAGTTACCATTTGTTCCTGATGCAATGCTATTAGCGTATTAAGCCATGAACGAGCTCTATCCTTTAAAGAAAATGGGAATAGTCTAAGTTTTACATCATCATCTGAAAAATTCTCATATTTAAATGTTTGACAAATAGCATGAAAATCATTCAAATGATTATATGGGTCCTCATTTTCTAGGCCATAGAATGTTGGAAGACAATTTATCACACTAGGTTTTAGTTCAAAACTCCTAGCAGCTACATTTGGGTATCTTATGCATGATGTGCTCAAATTAGCTAAGGGACTAAAATAGTCCTTAAATGGCCTCTCCTATAGTGCTTGTAAATCCATTCCAAATTTATTTTTAACTTGTTTGTGTGTGCGAACTGTTTTCTCAAGTTCAAGGTCTATAGGTTCAAGATTAGGTAATAATGACCTTCGACCATGCATGCAAAACAAATAAAATAAAAATAAAGATGGGAACAAAACAAATAAAAATAAAGAATAAGGAGAAATTACGATACTAACCTTATCACGATGTTACAACCTTTCTATAAAAAACACACTTAAAAAAAAATTCGTGAAATAAATTGACTAAAAATTAAATTAATAAGATAAACAAAATTTACAAAGAAAAATAACTTAAAAATTAAATTGCAGAATTGTAAAGAATAGAGAAAGAAAAGAAATTATTACCTCTAAATGCAGATTCACTTTTTTTTTTCTTTTTTTTTATAAAAAAAATTACAAGAAAACAATTAAAAGAAATTATTTACAAAAATTAATTCCACGAATTAAAATAACTTACCTACCCGGCAACGACGCCAAAAACTTGTTGTGCAAATTTTATTGAACTCACACATCTAATCTATCAGTAGACTAATGATTTAATGTCGATCCCACGAGGAGGTGGATTTTAATTGTAGAATTAATTTTTGAATAGTGGTTGATTTTTGAAAGTGATTCGATTATCCTAAAATTAATTGAAATGACAAGAATAAATCGTGAAAATCTATTAAATTGACGATTTGGGTATCTCGATCCGATCAACACGCACTAAATATTCTGACATACCAATTAAATCATGGGGGATCCATACCTCATGAACCACACTCTAATCAATATAAGAAATTTTATCGTTAAATAATAATAACCTCAGAGAGCCAACCAAAGCTATTCAGACAAGATTATTATTATTTCAAAAAGTCAAATCATCCACAAAACTAGAGGGAAAAGAAAATAAATTTACCAAATAAAGCCCATGACACACGTTGAGACTTCACCTTCAACCCAAGCTTGAAAGAAAATTAACTCATAATCGAACTAGGCAAAATGAGAATTTATTAAAATACGAGAAAATACAAGATGGAGAAGGAATTACGTAAAATGGATCCCAAAATGGATTCAGAGATATCAAATTGTGGGAGGCCCTTTTATAGACATCGAGTAAATCATGGTCATCTGATTAAAAATTGACGCCGATCAAGCCATCGTCATCAACAACAAGACGCTTTTGACCACGGTGAACAAAGAATACGGTTTGACCTTTGAACAAGAACGCTTTGGCTTGAAAATAATCCCGTAATTGTACGCACGCCCACTAATATGCCGCCACGCCACCATCAATGGCTCATAAGAATTTTAGACCAACATCACGACACCTCATCACCAATGCCACATCATCGGTCAACGCCACGTCATCGATCCGCTCTATGCGAATAAAGGTCGTGAACCGTAACGTAGACAATACCATACATGTAAAGCTATTTTTCCTTTTACGCCCTCCTGGTTTTCAAGTTCAAAAGTGATGTCCATTTTACCGTCGATCTTCGCTTTATCAAATGACTATGATGCCCCTAAAATACACAAAATACTTAATTAAAATAAAACACACATAATTAAATTACAAGAACCTTAAATACATAAAAGTAAGGGTTGTTAGTAAGACTTGAAATGTAAAATGACGATTTTCTCCTTTATAAATATACATTTTCTAACACTCAACGGTTATCTTCAATAAAATTGAGTTTCCTTACAAAGATTTATTTTCTAAACACTCAACCTCAAAAGTCTTAGATGTTACTGTCTTATCTTCACCAGTACAGCTCTCTTTCCTTCAAAGTTCTACTCATGTTGACAATAGCAATGTAGAGTCACCATCTACTAATCTTCATCCAGCAATGTCTCCTCCATCAAGTTCCAGCTCAGTACAGACCTCTTCTTCTTCTTCTCCTCCTTCAGCTGAGCCAACTCACTCATCTTCATTACCATCTCACCCAATGATTACTAGAGCTAAAGCTGGTATTTTCAAACCCAAATCATATCTAGCAGCTACTGAGAATCTTGAACCAGCTAGTGTTAAAAGTGCCTTAAAAGATCCCAAGTGGTTTCATGCTATGAAGGAGGAATTTGATGCACTGCAACGAAATCAAACCTGGACTTTAGTACCCTCTGAAAGTGCTGCTAAAATAGTTGGAAATAAGTGGGTATATAGGGTGAAGTATAACCCTGATGACAACATTTCTAAGTACAAAGCTAGGTTGGTTGCCAAGGGTTACCATCAAACTCAAGGGGTGGATTTCTTTGAAACCTTCAGCTCAGTTGTGAAACCTTGCACGGTCAGAGTTGTATTAAGTCTAGCAGTGATGCATCATTGGCAAATTAGACAGCTGGATGTCAATCATGCTTTTCTAAATGGTATGCTGGAATAAGATGTGTTCATGCATCAGCCACAAGGTTTTATAGACTCTGCACATCCATCTTATGTTTGCAAGTTAAACAAAGCCTTATATGGACTCAAACAAGCTCCTAGAGCTTGGTATGAGAGGTTGAAAGGTTCCTTACTCAATAAGGGATTTCAATCTTCAAAATCTGACACTTCTATGTTCATTCAACATATTGGACATGATATTGTGCTCATTCTTATACATGTTGATGACATTTTAGTTACTGGTTCTAATTCTCAACATATTGCACTCAAAGATCTGGGAGAGTTTAACTACTTCCTTGGCATTGAAGTGACACCTTCTGTTGAGGGGTTGCATCTATCCCGGACCAAATGCATTGGTGATATCCTTAGCAAAGTAAATATGCTTGATAGCAAAGGTTTTAACACTCCTATGAGTCCAGGTGATAAGCTTAAAAAGGACAGTGGTGCAGCTTTTGATAATCCCTCATTGTACAGAAGCATTGTGGGTTCTCTTCAATATGTGTTGCTGACAAGACCGGACATAGCTTACACTGTAAACAAACTTAGTCAGTTTCTAGCTCATCCAACCATTTCCCACTGGCAAGCTTGTAAAAGGGTTTTACGATATCTACAATCTACTTCACACTTTGGCATTCAATTTTTCAATTCAGATTCTGTGACTTTAACAGCATTTTCTGATGCTGATTGGGCAGCAGATCCAGATGATCGGAAGTCCACTGGAGGGTATTGTATATTCTTAGGAACCAACATTATTTCTTGGTCCTCTAAGAAACAAACTATTGTTTCTCGTTCCTCAGCAGAGTCTGAATATCGAGCTCTTGCTTCAGCAACCTCTGAAATTCTTTGGCTTACTTATTTGCTTCAAGAACTGAGGATTCAGCCAAATCAAAGTCCTGTTCTGTATTGTGATAATCAGAGTGCTGAGGCCTTAGCTAGCAATCCCAAGTATCACTCTCGTACAAAGCACATTGAGTTGGATCTTCATTTTATTCGAGAGCATATTGCACAGAAACAACTCATTGTCAGTCATGTTTCCAGTTTAGAACAAATTGCAGACATTCTCACCAAGCCCCTCTCTTTTGATCAGTTTGCTTATCTTCGTACCAAGCTTAATGTTCTCCCCAGAACTTAAGCTTGAGGGGGGATGAATTAGTTAAGTTAGTTATAGTGACGTGGCAGTCCAGTCAGCAAAGTAGTTGTTAGCTTGTTAAGTTTGTTACTCTGTTTCTCAGAAAGATAACATACACGTGAAAATGATGTATGCATTGAGAAGATTCTGGATAGCAGTTTATAAACTTGTAATCTCATTCTGTTAGTGTGTTGAATAAAAATGAATTCTCTTAGATAAATTTTCTCTCATTTTTACTCAGATTTTCTCTGTAATCAAACACTCTGAATCAGCTAATCAAACTCTAATTGAACGCATGTGTTGTTGCTTTGAAGGAGAAGAACAACATTGAACTTCAAATAAGTACACTCTTAAATTATATTACACAAACAAAAGCACGATAGAGTAACGATAATTGAGGATTCACCAATCACCATGTCTTGCTCCCTTGAGAGACAAATGAGTTCCACTTAGGACCCATTTGAGATTGCTTTTGAGAGGTTTAAAAGTGATTTTGAAAAGTTAAAAATTAATTTTAGTGTGTTTGATAATTTTTTTATAAAAAAAATCAATTTTAGTAAAATCATGTTATACTACAGCAGATTTGAAAAAATAGAAAAAGAGTAACTTTTCAAAATCTAATTTTAATTATCAGTTTTACACTTATTACAATTCCATAAAGATCCTCACATCTATTGTAAAAATCCAAAATTATCCTATTTTAATTTAAGAAGTAAAACGAAGGAATTAAAGAGAACAATATTCTTACCAATAATATTGAGATAACAAAATAAAAAAATAAAACTAATACAATAAAAATATTTTATTTTAATTATTAATTATTATGTACACAATAAAAAAAAATCATACATACATACATACAAGTACTTTTAAAACTCAGCACTTTTTAAAACCAATTTGATGAAATAGTCAGCTGATTTGTACAAACTGATTATATTTGTGGCACAACTAACAAAAATTATTTTAAAAATTATAGTATTACCAAAGTCGCCCTTACAAATAGGTAATAGATTATATTACAAGATCAAAATAATTATATTGGAACGATTTGAGGAATTGAACTCATTTCATGCCGCATTGAACGAGATAAAGCAAAATTCATCAAGTGAAAAATAATTTTAACTAGTGTCATACTAACAATGCGTGGTCACTGTCGGATTATACGGAACGTCGTTTCATTTAAAAATAGTGATAGAGCAATGTTAGTGATGAGAAAATAGGCAAAAATCTTAGTAAGTACAGTTCAATCGCATCATTTTCTTGGCCATTCTGAGAGCATCCAGCAATCAAAGCAGTCCAAAGAGACCACACTCCTTTCCGGCATGTCATCAAAACCCATTCTAGCATCATCCAATGAACCACATTTGCCATACACATTAATAATATGGTTACGTAGAACAACGTTTGGCCGGCACTTAAGAGGATAAAATATGATTATGGATTTTTCTTCGAAGTTGTAGAGATCCCAGAGAAGAGCACGCAGAGATCAAACTGGCACAAGTGCTAGGCCTTATCCTGAAGTTTGTATTGTTTTGCAAGAAGTCCAATGCTACAAGAGCTTCATTCTACAGATTCTGCCTACAGAGGTAGCTTATGTAATCATTACTGAACCGTTCAGTCCTAAAGTAAGTTAGAGCATTTGATAGTACAATAGGTTGACTGTGGTAGAAGGAGAACCGCAGTTGGGTTTTTAAGTTTCTAATCATGGTCAAAGCAGTTCACCAAAAAAAGTTCACCAAAAAAAATAATCTAGTACTAAAGGATAGATTATTTTAAAAGTAATAGAAAGAAGCAACAAATGTAAGCGATAAATTTCATACAGAGAGGCAAATCTCCGACTCTTATGTTACTTCATGAACCTAAATAAATCAAAGTCCCAAATATTATCAAAGCTTCTCAAAAAAGAATCGACCACCTCTCCTGCTTGATCCAACAACATGTACGCAGTTCAAATGCATCCCAATACTCACAGCACCACCTATGCAAATGACAAAGAGGCCAATAGGTAAAAGACATAATCAAAATATTGCAGTGACAAGCAGGTGAAGTGAAGAGAGAACGCCAAGATCGAAAACATAAATAAGTGCCGATGGAAAATATACAAACTCATTTCCAATAGGAAACTAAAATGAAAACCTCATATAAGATTATTTTTTATGTATTATCATAACAAATAACAATGCTTTAACAAAATTTTATTTTGTTATTTGTATGATCATAAAATTTATAATACATTAAAACAACGAATACAAATGATATGATGTTTTGCAATGACAACGAAGTACCAATTGAAAACAAACTTTTGCCATAAAGCATGGAAGCAATGAAACTAGACATGGAATAGGGAAGCAGAACTGAACTGTAAAGCCATCATTGCGAAAAATTGAAACTGCAGACAATTTAATTAAATTACCTTAAGATTGTTGGATTCTAGTAAATGTATTTAAGCAACGTCATTCTTAAAATCTGCATTAAGCCAAAGAAAAAAAACAAGTAAAACTTAAAGTAATGCACGCAGGTCTTTGAGCAGCAAAATGGCGCGCTTCAAGAGTTAAGCGGTAGTAAGGGTAAAATTGGTAGTTCAATTACAGATACGACGTCGTGCTTTCGACATTAAGCAGACCTATGTTGTTTTAATTTCGAATTTAGTTCATTTTCTTAAGTATCTTACGTTTTGTCCCCCTAGTTTAAACTTTAAAGATTGTTTACTTTCTTTTTTAGTGAGGTTATACAAACAACCATTGAATGTATAATATGTAGTTGAATTTAATATAACTACTATTTTCAAAATAAATACATATATGTCATCAGTAGTGCTACATATCCTAAATTATTTATTCTAAATAACTATTTCAAATGATGTGACATTTATTAATTGGTTAATGAGGATAATACAATTAATTCACTTGGATCTTGTAAAAAATGACTAACCAATCAATCAATGACATACCATTTGGGATAAATTTGGAATAAAATATTTGGGATGTCCGTCATTATTGATATGTCATAATATTATTTACTTGTTTTATAACATATTGAAGAATATTCTTGAAATTGAATGTTATACAATTGATAGTTACTAAAGTACTTATTAAATATCATAAAATTAAAATCTCACTTTTTCCCATACGAAAAAAGGACAACTACACCTAAAGATTTGTGGAAATTGTCACAAAAATTCTCAAGTTTTTAATAAGGGACACCAAGATCTCCTTCAACCATAATACCTTTTGACTTTATAAACTCCAAAAAATTTGACCTTAAAATTTTATAACAAATAGAAATTTGGCATTACAATAAATGTAATAATATATAAATTTTAAAATAATTTTAATATTTAAAAAATATTTTCATATTTTACAATATATTAGACCTATTTTATTATATTAAAGTAATTTTAATAATAAATAGAAACATAATATTAAAATTAATTAATTAATGAAAATTAAAATTATTTTGAGTATAACGTAAAAATAGTTTTAACTTTAGTAATAGGTAGATAGTCTGTTAATTGTAAAATATGTTTAACCCAAAGATTTATTTAAAATCTTTATAATAGATAAATATATATTATTAAGATAAATATACATTAATTTAAAATTTTAATATTATTTTAAATGTTAAAAATTGTTTAATAGTATTAGTCTACCAAATATATTATATTATTTATATTAAATTTGTATTAATTAAAAAATTTTAAAGTTAATTTTCTAATTTTTATATTCAAAGGATATTATGGTAAAAATAATATTTTGGAGTCCCTTTTTAAAAACTTATATGTCATTGTGACCATTTTTTTTATCATAGTTAATTATGGGCACATGCAATAACATGGGAACTTTTCATAATTTCATATTAAAACGACAAGTGAGGATCTTTATCCTCATAAAATTATAAATTGAATACCTTAAAACACCTGCTAACATGAGCATGCGTGTAATTTTGATCAGGAATAATTCGCTTATTAGAGCAATGCAGTATACACCTAAAGAGAAAATAACCATCAAGATGTATTAAATCCCTCAGCGTATGATTCAATGATCAGTGCGTCAATGTGAACGTTACTAAGAATTAGCATTAAAGAACTCATACAATCACTCAACCTCAAATGGTTTTGATATGATTTTCCAACATTACAATTATTCGCTAATTTACTTGTGGTCAATATAGCTGATATTACCTATTATTGGATTAAAACTTGGTCGATTATCTCTGTCAAAGACTTAAAAAAAAAGGTTTAAAAAAATTAAAAAATGCCCATAAATTCGACAACTATGAGGATATACCCACGAACCTTAAAAGGAGTTAACCTGCAACGCATGTAAAAATCATTAAGCAAAGCATGGAAAACGCATAAACCTATAAGATTCAACTACACGTCAAAAGCTAACATGAAAGACCAAAAGAATTGCCAACATTTGCTTCTAATCAAGGTCTCAGCTAACAATGATTTTGTTGACGCTGAAAGGTCAAAAGTTAATTTATTTTGAAAAATTAACATATAAGTAATAGTTATATTAAATATAAGGAACTTATTATCTTACATAATAAAGTTACTTACATTAAGTAAATATGGTCTGTTAGATTATACTAGTGAAATCGGACGGATGGATATTAATTGCACAGCTAAAGATAATAAGTGGGCAACCATGAAGAGGGCGGTCCAAGTTTGGGTGATTGAACCCGGCTCTATGAGAGGTAAAAAAATGTCAAAGCTTTAAGATACTACACAAGCCCAGGCAATTAAGATGCCGACATAATCATTAATAAATTTCCTTCTTTCTCAGTTTCCATTCTCATTAATTAAATTAGCTCTTCTTTCTCAGTTTCCATTCTCATTAATTAAATTAGCTTAAAAAATAAGGACTTACTCTTTTACATCTATCACGGCCATCAATGAAACATTAGACACAACCATGGTGCCACTGTGAAGCACTCTCTTTCAACCGCTCCTTTGGAGGCGGTATTGGGACTAGCAGTCAGGAAATTAAATTTGAAAGATTATAATCGGGTTGGTGGACAAGCAATGAAAGGCACAGAGGAAACGATGAATGAAGAATATCTGCACAAAAAGACAAAGGACTGCCGGAGTGTCGGACGGATTAAGCTGAGGATAAAAACACATATTCTTTCCTTTTTTTTTTTGAACGGATGAACACAGCATTCTTGGTATCGCTGATATTTGCTAAATGCAAACTTCTACATCGTTTTAGGCTTTACCGAGGTTAGTAGAAGGGATGAAAGCTACATTGATTATTTTTGTAACCGGGTTTCAACCGATCAAACCAGTTCTACCAAACACAAGTGGCGCAATATTGTTGATTTCATTAGTCTAATCTAGCGGACCATATTTGCCCGCTTATTATCTTTTGTTGTGCTATTAATCTCCATCTGTCCAATTTCATTAGTCCAATCTAACGGACCATATTTGCTTAATGTAAGTAACTTTATCATGTAAGATAACAAGGCCCTAAATATAATTATATATGATACGCAACATATGTCACTCAGATTTAAATAGTATTAAGGCTCTATTAAAATTTAGATTTGTAATGTTAACATTTTCCGAAGTAATTTAGGATTGTTTGCCCACCTTTTTGAGATGTATATCCAATATTTTAATGTGTGGTGGAATAATGACAGCTCTAATATATAGATGATTGGTACGGTAGCACTTTTTTTCTAGTCTGAAATCTGAATGGGTCTGAATTTGGCTGAAATCTAAATAGATTTGAATGCATATATCTGAATAACATATTTATTTTTCTTTGTTTAATATCTAGATATAAATGTTAAGTTGTTGTTTTTCAAAAAGAAAACATCTAAAATTTCGAAATTATATATTTATTAAAAATACTTATATTTATTGGTTAAATATATAACAAGTTGTAAATAAATCATTTGATTAGTTAAACAAAATTTGATAATGTGACACATGTATTTTTTTTTTACATTAACATATGATACTTATAATGTTATTTTTAGTATATTATATTGATATTTTTTCTTGTTAATTAAATAAATCAATCAAGAACTTTTTAATCATTTGAATTAAAATTAATGTATTAAATAAAATTCAAAATCGATTATAAAAATAGTAAACATAAATGTAAAGTGATGGATTTATTATAAAACACATTCATCTAAAACTTAATTATGTTTAAAATTCTCATTAACCAAAAAACTAATAGCGGAACACATGTATATAACCAAAAAAAAAAATATAAATAAAAAATAATAAAAGGATAATTTATATAATAGGAAATAAATTTATTTAATAAGGGTATTAATGAGAGAGAATATTAAAATTTCATTTAGATGTTGTCATTAAGATAAAAATCAAAATATTTAACTTTTTCTATTCAAGCTTTAATATTTTATAATCAGACATAAGAGATAGAAAACAAACAAAATAAAAACTGTAAATATCTTAAAATAATTAAGATTCAGACTTCAGATAGAAAACAAACAACCCCTAAGTCTCTAATTGGATCATCTCGTACTCATCGTTGTACTCCATGATAATTTTGAACAGTGTGTTTTACTTATATTTATCTTTTCTAAGTGAAATGATACCATTTCTAATTGAAAATAATAAATTTACTTGTAAAATTTCAACCAAAACTTGCTAAAATTTTCACTCAATTGCGCTCAATACATTTCAAGTTTTTGACAGATGCTTTAGTGTAAGTAACACAAAGTCACAATGGTTGTAATTTTAAACTTAAAAGCTTCAGCTTTGAAGGTCTTCGGTTCGAATATCAATTTAGAACAAGATTAGAATTTATTTTCATTCATTGATACCTTGGTGTCACTAATAAAAATTCCAATGATCTTTTTCTTGAACTTAAACGCTTCAATATTGGAGGTCCTCAGTTTGAGTTCTATCTGAAACATGATTATAATTACTTTGTTTTTATTACTAATACCTTAATGTCATAGATTCCTGACGTCTAACTTACAAACACTATAGTATCAGTAATTTGTAGTGCTTATATGTTAAATATAGAAAATCGTCCATATAATTTTGATAAAAAAAACTAACAAATGCATTTAATTTTTTTTAAAACATTACATCATAAACATCATTTTTCTTGTGTAAAACAAGGTTAAAAAACACTATTGATAAACAATAGCAAAAGCTCCCTAAGTAGCCGCGTGTTGTAATTTTAAGTAGATTAATTGGTGTGGCTAAAGCCAGTGTGTTATTGTCTCAATCCATGATCTACACCTCTAAAATCCTGAAGGCCTCGCCCCAAAAAATGAGTGCAGAACTTTGCTTTACGAATGCAAAGAGAATATAATTTGGATTCGGTCAAAAGGTATGAAGCTTGATTTATTCATTTCAAAATCAAAACTGTATTCATTTCAAAATCAAAACTGTCTGATGCTTTAATTTACTTTCTTCTCTTTTTCTTCTGCAACTTTTTTAAAACCGCGTTTCGGAAAGCCGAAAAAAAAAAAAAGGTTGGGTAAATGAAATCTCATGAAACACGAATATGTATATTACATAAGAAAACCTTTTCATTGTAATCTATCAACTAAAAGTTAAGTAATTTACTACTTCTTAATTTTATTCTTAGCTGTCCTCAAGACCTTAGCCGAGAGGTATCAAGTGGATTGAATTAGATGACCACCGAAATTTGAATCCTCAAAAAAAAAAAAAAGGGTTAAAAAATCGATTTTGGTTACCTGGTACCCATAACTTTTACAAAAAAAAAAAACAATCTTGGCCAGAGCACAGTCATTTACCTTCAACCTTGGCTGAAATAATCTTAAAGATGGTATCTCATTTACCTTCAACCTTTGCTGAAATAATCTTAAAGATGGTGTCTGCCTTCTCAAAAAGTCGAACCACTTTCTGCTTAATAGGAAAAGTGACTCACTATTCAATTTGCGGGCGGTTTAAACAGAAAGACAATTGTTTTATAGAAGTCTCTACACTTGTCAAAAGAAGAAAAAACGTGGATGTGACCAAAAAAACAAAAAAAAATGTAATAATATCATTTGGACTCGGTCTAAAGGCACATCACGATTGATTTATTCATTTCAAAACTGTAATGTTATTGAAACCACGTTAATGAAACATGAATTATGTATATACGAAATAAAAAATGCTTGTGCTTTCTCCAAAAAATTATTTAAGTGGGTAGAGTTTAGTCACCCGCAAGTTTGTTCATGAACAAATTGCAAAAGTCATTATAGCTTGAACCTAGCTTTGTTGAAACCATCTTAAACATGGCGTGTGCTTTCTCCAATACTTGCAGAGCAGTCATCGTATTCATATGGGCTGCCCTTACTCTTTTGATAGTCCATGTTGCATCTGCTACCAATATTAGTATTCATGTTGCAGCATCTGAAATAGAAAGACAAGCTTTACTCAACAGCGGCTGGTGGAAGGACAGGATTCCCCACAATACTTCAGATCATTGCAATTGGGTTGGTATCACTTGCGATTATAAAGGAAGTATCACCCACATAGAGTTAGTGGAATGCAGTATCAAAGGGGAACTTGGCAGCCTCAACTTTTCTTGCTTTCCAAACCTGCAATATCTCAATCTTTGGAACAATAATCTATCGGGAAGCATTCCACCCCAAATTGGTTCTCTTTCAAATCTCAAATACCTTAATCTGCGTTGGAACAATCTTACAGGTGAGTGAGTTACCAAATAATTATTGTAGCTAGCTAGCCTAGCTGTATGTTTGATTTATATTCGTTGAAAAATAATCATTGACATTCATTCGTCCTTTAATCAATCACATTGCAGGAACTATCCCAAAAGAAATTGGGAGCTTAAGAAATCTCGAGGTGCTTTATTTGAGTAATAACAGCCTCCACGGTGAGTTACCAATTGATTTTGGTAGCTAGCATGCCTAGCTATATATTTAATTTATATTCATTAAAAAACAATCATTAACGTTCATTCTTCCTTTAATCAATCTCATTGCAGGTACTATCCCTATAGAAATTGGGAGCTTAAGAAATCTAGAGGAGCTTTATTTGCGTAGTAACAAACTCAGTGGTGTATTACCTCAAGAAATCGGGAATCTAAAAAGTTTAATCTGGCTGTCTGTGATGTATAACACAGTAGGTGGACCTATTCCTTCAACCCTGTTTCGTTTAACAAATCTTGAGCGTTTATTTCTTGGTTGCAATCAGTTCAATGGCACAATTCCACGAGAAATAGGAAATCTAAAGAATTTGACGCATTTGTCTATCATAACTAACAAGCTAACCGGAGCTATTCCTTCAACTCTAGGTCATTTAACCAGCCTGCTGTATTTGGATCTCAGTTCTAACCAACTCCACAGCTTCATTCCACAAGAAATAGGGAATTTTAGTGCTCTAGAAGAGTTAGACTTATCTGATAACAAAATACGTGGTATCATTCAAGACGAGCTCTCCAAATTATCCAACCTTCAATATCTCAATCTTTCATCAAACCTACTTTCAGGCCAAATACCTTTTGCAATTGGAAAACTCTTTAACCTTGTGTCTCTAGACCTCTCTAAAAATAAACTTATGTTGTGTTCTTTGCTTTGGGGTGAGGTGTGGATTCTCCCACTTTTACTTAAAATGGGGAGGATTAGCCTCACCTATTTTTGGAGTGGGGAGTGGGAGTGGGACTCCCATTGGGGGAGGTGGGAGTGGGAATCCACTCCCACCTCTCCCATTTCTACCCTTTTTTTTATTTTATGTTTTATAATTAATAAAATAAAATAAAATAAATAATATTATATTTATTTAAATAATAATATTATATTTAACTAAATAATAATTTACATTGATTCTAAGTTAAAATTATTTTAAAATAATATTATTATATTAATAGAGAATTAATAAATATAATATTATTATATTTATTTTAAAAATAATAGTACTATATTTATTTAATAATAATAATAAATACTTTATTCTAAGAAAATATTAATTTTGTACTAAATAATATTATATTATTATTTTATATAATAATAAATTTAATATAATTATATTAAATAAAATAACATTTCATTTTATATTAAAATTACAATTAATAATTTATTGTTCATAATTAAGAATATTAATAATTATAATAAATTTACAATTATAATAAAATAAATATTATTCATTAAATATATTTTTATTAGTTTTGTAATTAAAATTATAAATCTTTAAAAAATGATAAAATAGTAATAAGAAACTATTTACTCCCAAAGAAAAAGAAACATAAATTGAATTCGATTCCAATTCCATTCCAGAAGTAAACAACCTACTCCCACTCCCACTCCATTCCTAGGATTCCTAATCCAATCCAAAAGAAACCTTAGTGGTTCCTTTCCAACTGGGATTGGCAACTGCACAGAGTTACAGCATTTAGCATTGAACCACAATAGCTTGGATGGAACTATTCCACCAGAGATTGGAAAAATTTTATTGCTTCAAAACTTGGACCTTTCTCACAACAACCTTTCAGGTACCATACCTATGACTCTCCATCCAATGTTTTTAGACATGTCATTCAACAATTTGGAAGGTGAAATTCCAACTTAATTGCGGGATAATCCACCAAAGAGTTTTGTAGGCAACAAGGGCTTATGCGGCCATGTTCAAGGTTTTCCTTCTTGCTCTCAACGACATAGACTTGCACCTTCATTCATTCTGTCTGTTAAAATTTTTCTTCCCCTCACTCTAGTTCTCGCCTTCACAATATTTGGATTCATTTTACTCCTTAAGGGTAAGAGTGAAAATCTGAAACTTGTGACAAGAGCTGCAAAGAATGGAGATGTGTTTTCAGTGTGGAATTATGATGGTAAAATTTTATATGAAGATCTGATTGATGCAACAGAAGATTTTCATATCAGATATTGCATCGGAACTGGAGGTTACGGCAGTGTTTACAAGGCAGAGCTACCAGACGGAAAAGTTGTTGCTTTGAAGAAGCTTCACCAATCTGAAACAGAGGATTCAGCTTTTGTCGAGAGTTTCCAAAACGAGGCTCGTGTACTCTCCACAGTACGACATTGGAACATTGTGAAACTTTATGGTTTTTGCTTGCACAAAAGATGCATGTTTTTGATTTATGAGTACATGGAAAGAGGAAGCTTGTTCTGTGTTTTACGCGATGATGACGAAGCTATTGAGTTGAATTGGACTAGAAGAGTGAACATCGTGAAGAGTGTGGCTCACGCTTTGTCGTACCTGCATCACGATTGCACTCCATCAATTGTTCACCGCGACATATCAAGCAACAACATTCTACTTAACTCAAATTTGAAGGCGTTTGTTGCTGATTTTGGCACTGCTAGACTTCTACATGTTGATTCATCCAATAGAACCCTACGAGCGGGCACTTACGGATATATTGCCCCAGGTGAACAAATTATTTGGTTCTGTTTCTCATTACACTCTATGGTTTTATTTTTGAAGACATAATCTTACACTTTTCTTTTCATGTAGAGCTTCCCTATACTATAGTTGTGACAGAGAAATGTGATATTTATAGTTTTGGGGTAGTGACACTCGAAGTATTAATGGGAACACATCCAGGAGAACTTCTCTCGTCATTATCATCCTCATCGGGCCCAAAAATCATGTTGATCGATATTTTAGATCAACGTCTCTCGCCTCCAGTCAATCAAAAGATTATTCAAGCTATTATTCTTGTTTCAACTATAGCATTAGCTTGCTTGCGTTCTAAACCCAAATCTCGACCCACAATGCAACGCATTTCTCAGGAACTTGAGGGAAAGACACCAATGAAAAAAGGTCTCAAAGAAATTTCCATTTCAGAGATGAGAAACCAAGAAATGTTTTGGCTTCATGAATCTGACAATACCCAATGAAAGGATTTCAAAATTTGAAAGTGAGCATCCTTGTGTTTGGCAAGACCTGTTTAGACCCAAATAATGATGGCAAAACCTGGACCTCGATGGCCGCATTTTTAAATGTATTTTTCAATCTAAGTTGGGTTATGTTTGCTTTTGTTGTTTGTAGCTTGGTAGAAGCTTGACTTGTCTTTGGGAAAACTCTTTTTTTTTTTTTTTTTTTTTTTTTCCACAACCGTTGGCTGAAAAATAAGTTAGAAAAGACAAAAAAATAGGGATGGCAATAGGGAGGGAAGGAGAGGGGACCAATCTTCTCATACCCATCCCCAATATTTTACGTATATCTATTTTCTCTTCTCATCCCCGTCAAACTTGCTTCAAAGAATCTTCATCCCCTCCCCGAATACTAATAGAGGATCCCCGAGGGTCCTCGATCCCCGAATACCTAATACATTTTTTTTTCGATTTTAATTTAATCATATTAAAATAAAAAATTAAATAAAAGTAAAGTTTGAAATATATTCTACATTAACATTGATTCATTATAAAAGTCACATGTAAAATACAAATTATCAAAATAATTATCTTTGTCAATCTTCATAATCCTACAATAAAAAGAAAAAGAAACTACTTTTATATCAACAATAAAATAACTGAAATAAATATAGATATTTAATTAATATTTTTAATAAAACTATTTACCTCTTGCACCTCATGCTCCTCTTGTTATTTCTCAAGGAATGTGGCAAATTGAGAGATAGCTTTAGATTTCAAACCTAAAATGATAAAAATAATATAAGTAATGTAACTTATAAATGAAAATATTAATAGTTGTATAATATAATTGCAATGCAAAATAAATTCATACCGCCATTGTAAGCTCTTAGCTAACTTTGACAGAACATTAAGGCCTCTAATATGCTTGGATGAAGTTTGTTACGGTGTGGGCTCACAACTCTGCCACTGGTGCTTAAAGCTGATTCGAAAGCAACAATTGTAATTGGAATTACCAAAATATCTCTAGCAATTCAAGCTAATATGGGATACCTATGTGCATTTATCTTCCACCAACTCAAAAGATTAAAATCTTCTATCTGTGGTATAACTTTCTCTTCCAAATATGAATCTAATTCATTTGCAACAGCTGCACAATCTCCATTGTTTACATAATCATCAAACCTTGTCATCCATTTGGTTGCTTTCTTAAAAGAATCTCCTTGTAGATCTAGTAGAAGAAGAACTACTACCAGTATAATCAGAGCAATAAACAGTTGGTGGAAACTTCAATTGATACTCTTCCACTAATTCCCACAAAGGGCGACCACTTTTCCAACATGTAACTCTTTGTCATCACCATAAACTATAGAAAAGTAATATTCAATGAACTTCTTTTTTATACCTTGGATAAAAAATACAAGCCACACCCAAAATTCCACTCATATCTTGCCAATATTTATCAAATTTCAACATCAACTGAGCCATATGTTGAATCCTATCACAAGGCAATAACAGACAATCTTGTAAAGATAATTTAATCTCACACACATGTTGCAAGAATACATTCGATGTCGGATATTGAGTTCTTGAAAATAACTCAGTGACATCATAAAAGTTTTTCAAATTTCTTCTAAAATGGTGGCAAACTACTAATCTTCCTCACTAGGCAAACCATTATATTGTCCATCAGTATGCTTTAATCGAAAAAAAATATTTTTATATTGAAAGCAGATTAAATCATAAGATATGTAGAATTCTTCCTAGTAGGACAATCAAGCACTAATTGTTTATCGTATTTAACATTGAACGACTAGTAAATTCTTCGAACTTCTTTTTTTTACATGATCTAGTCCAAAAATCAACATTCTCATGATTTTTTGCAATTCCATCACTAATCACATTCATTCCTTCTTTGACAATCAAATTTAATATATGGGCACAACAAAGAATGTGAAATATTTGTCCATGCAAGATGAAATAATCTCTATTAAGCTTAATCAAAAGATATTCCATCATGCGGTCATTGGCAGAGCAATTGTCCACAGTCATAGAAGATACCTTATGTTCAAGGTTGAGAACCATCAAGCAATTCAATAATGTGTCACAAAGCTTTAAGCTAGTATATGAACTTTTTACATGCTAAAACCTACAGGAAGGAAAGAAAAAAAAACATATATTTTATCAAGTTTTGTTTTAGTTAACATTTAAGAAAAAAATAAGTTAAATACAAAATAAAATTAAAGACCTTACCTCAAAACTAAACTCAGTAACGTCCAAGAGTCGTCAATAAAGTGTCCAGTAACTATCATGTACCCTTTTGTTTTGGTATCCCTAGTCCACATATCTGTTGTGATGGCCAACCTACTTTGATTAGTCGCCAAGGCATTCAAATTCTTAGCCTTTTCATTCTCGTACAAATCCAATTTCTCCTTTTTAATTGTATTTTGGGACACATGCTTCCACATTAGGTTAAGTGAGGATAATATCTCTCTAAATCCCTCATGATCAACAATATTTAATGGATACTCATACTTGACGATTGCATTGTTTTCCCTGTGACATCTTGATCAAAAATAAAAGTTTCTACCTTTGAATCTTTTATGATCCTTAATAGTATTCAACTTTGCTATGTAATGATTTATATCTTTTTGCTTTTTCATGAAAAACGATTTCATATGGTTGTGCAAATGCTGTGTTTCATCATTTTGCCTTGATACCAACGTGGAATTGCAATAGTTAGATACTTCTTTTTGTTCCCCATTAACTATCTTTTTCTCAAAATGATCCTAGACAATAGATCTTAATTTTCCAGTTCTTTCTCTTTTTGATGGCCCATTTGGAATAACATTTCTTGTTTGACCATTATCATCCACATGGACTACATCCACTAATTGTCGTGTAGCACTTGACATGTTTGCTTCCATTAGTTTAAAAATGTGCTAAATAAAATAAATTAAACATAATACCAATTTAAATTTTCAATTAAGAAAGATTTCTGTGCAAGAATTTTATAAAATCAATAAAAGCATCAGAGTTGTCTTTTTAAGTATAGGCCACCACTTCCACTACACAAAATGACCAAATCTTGGTTTACTTGTGAGATGTGACAGTAAGAGAGATAAATGATAAAAAAAATTAAACACATAAATTAAAAGAATTGAGACTTACTTGTGGGTGGTGATTGTGAATGTCTATTCAACAATAGTGATGTGGCGCATATAAATGATGGCATGTGAATGGATGTGAGTAATGAATAATGATGATCATGAATGGCTATAGCTACAGTGGAGTTCTAAGGCAGCTAGTGAAAATTAGAAATTAGGTATTAACTATTATGTTTACAATTATGCATTAACCTTTGTTTTATTAGATTTAAGTTTAAAATATTTAATGAATATTATAATTAAAATAAAATTTGTGGCTTAATAGAATCAACCTGGCCTTTTTAATATCCTAAATAAAAATTTAAGACTTTAATTAGTTAATTAGGACTAAAAGTTTAATAATATAAATATTTTGATATTTTTTATTTTTACCAATATTTAATATTTTATAATTCAAAATTTATTATTATTTACTAATAATTTTAAAAAATAAAATTAAAAATTAAAATGAGGAAATGGGGAGGGGATAGGGATTCCACCTCATCCCGTCCCTTTCTCGAATAAAAAAACTGAGTAAAAAATTATCTTCGTCCCTTCCCCAAATAAGAAATTGGGTATAAAATTATTTCCGTACCCTCTTTGAATGGGAAAAATCTCTAAACGTACTCGTTCTCGTGGGGATGTTTGCCATTGCTACAAAAAAAGCATATATAAAGGGGCTATCCCCTAATCCAATGAGATATAAGACATACTGTATATTAGAGAAGAATATTTGTTTATTAATAGATGGATTTTAAATAATCCAAGAAAATTTGGCCCTCAAAATTGAAAAATTCTGAACCTTGTTACATGAAAGTACTCATCAAACTTTTCAAAGTGATCAGTGAACTTCTACCCAAGCAATCCAGAATCCACCTAAAGATAGAGAGAAACAAAGCCTTCAAGATGTATTAAATCCCACAGCAAATGATTCAATTCAGTATATCAATGTGAGAATTGCATTAAAGAACTCGTACAATCACCCAACCTCGAATGGTTTCAATATAATTTTCCAAGAAGCTGCATGATTATTGATTGGGTCTAATGTCAGTAAAAAATATTCAATTATTCGTTAATCTAATTACTTGTGGTCAATACAGCTGATATTACCAATTATTGGATTAAACTTGTGGATTATCTGTAACGACTTATAAGAAAAGAAGAAAAAAAATTTTAAAAAAAAGTTCGGCAACTAGGAGAACATGACCACAAATGTTAAAGGGAGTTGACGGTTGACTAGTAAAAATCATTAAGCAAAGCATGGAAAACGCATAAAGCTATGAGATTCAACTATAAGTCAAAAGCTAACATGAAAGGTCAAAAGAATTGCCGACATATGGTCGCAGCCAACAGCAATAATTGCCATGAACGGCACACCAACGAGACATTCCAGACCAAGTCGTAAAGTGGCACACCTCTCTGGAATATCAAGATTCATTTTCTCCCATTTTCTTCTCAAGCCCTGTGAGTGTGACGATGATGAACATTCTTTCTTTCTTCTTTTACTGCTTATTGAACCCATGAATCTAATGCTTATACACAAATTAATTTTCCAGTTAATATATACAATTATATATAAGACTCTCATAATTTGAACTCTTATAATGTGTCTTTTAATAATAGTTTATGAGTAGTATTTAATTTTTTTATATTTTTAATTTATTAATTATCAATTACCACTTAAATTTTTACTCATTACAATATTAAATCATGAGAGAATTAAACCTGATCAAAATTACACACATGCTCATGCTAGCAGGTGTTTCAAGTTATTCAATCTAAAATTTTACGAGGATAAAGATCCTCACTTGTCGTTTTAATATGAAATTACGAAAAGTTCTCATGTTATTGCATGTGCCCATAATTAACTATGATAAAGAAATGGCCACAATAACCGGTAAGTTTTTAAAAAGGGATAACAAAACCTCCTTTTTATCATAACATCCTTTGAAAATAAGAATTAGAAAATTAAGTTTAAATTTTTTTAATTAATACAAATTTAATATGAATAATATAATCTATTTGGTAGACTAATAATATTAAATTATTTTTAAAATTTAAAATAATATTAAAATTTTAAATTATTATATTTATTTTAATAATATATTTTTATCTATATTATAAAGATTTTAAATAAATCTTTGGGTTAAATATATTTTACAATTAACAAAATATCTACATATTAATAAATTTAAAACTATTTTTACATTATATTCAAAATAATTTTAATTTTAATTTTAATTTATTTATTTTGATATTATGTTTCTATTTATTATTAAAAATTACTTTAATCTAATAAAATTGGTCTAATATATTGTAAATATAAAAATATTTTTTAAATATTAAAATTATTTTACAACTTATATATTATTACATTTATTTTAAGATTTTAAATTTAAAAAATTATTTAATGTCATATTTCAATTTTTTTGGGGTTTATAGAGTCAAAAGTTATTATAGTCAAATGGAGTCTTGATGTCCCTTATTAAAATCTTAAGGGTCTTTGTGACTATTTCCACAAACCTTAAGGTGTAGTTGTCTTTTTTCCATATGGGAAAAAGCGAGATTTTAATAAAAGTGAGATTTTCATTTTATGAAATTTAATAATTACTTTAGTAACTATCAATTGTATAACATTAAATTTCAAGAATATTCTTCAATAGGTTATAAAACAAGTAAATAATATTATGACATATCAAAATTGTAGACATCCCAAAACTTTTGTCGTAAATTCCATCCCAAATGATATGTCATTGATTGATTGATTGATTGATTGATAATTTTTTACTAGATCCAAGTGAATTAATTGTATTATCCTCATTAACCAATTAATAAATGCCATATTATTTGGGATAATTATTTGGGATAAATAGTTTAGGATGTGTAGTACTACTCATGACATATAATTTAGGATGTGAAGTGCACCTGTGTGCATCATCCAAGCAATGATTTGATGACACATCATTTCTATAATTCATAAATTGTCGATCGTCTCTCGAACGTATTTAATAACTTGTTCAATAAAAGTTTGTTACTACCTAAAAATCGATATTAGACCTAATGACCCAATTCAGCCCATCAGGCTCAGGCATGGGATGTATTACATGCTTCTCAGAGTTCGCACCAAGCACTGATTGATGGAAATGTACGAGGAGAATAGTCAGGCTAGCTGTTCAGGACATTTTGCGGCAGTATCTATTCTTACAACTTAAATACAGTAAAGTGGTGGAAATAAAATATTGCCAATCAATTTTGACAAAGCAAAATTTTTATTAAATTAATTAATTTAACAAATAAATCCTTATTTCAAAGCCCACCAATTTTGATAAAACAAAACAAATTATTTTTTAAAACCAACCAAAATTGGCATTTTGGGCTTGGCTTGCCCTATAAATAAGTGAGTTGAGAGCATGGAGAGATTATGAATTGAGAGAGTATTTTGAGAACTTTAAGTTCACACACACACACACACACATATATATAAGTCAGAACCACGTAAATTCTTATGTCTCCTATATTTTTCAATTTCATTTTAGTCATGTATCTACTTCACTCATAAATTCACTAATAGTGATATCAGAAGCTATTGATCGCAATTATTCGAACTAAAGATACTATTCACACATACAATATTATTCACAAATATATTACTATTCTCAGCAGGAATAGTTGAAGGCCAGAGTAGAGTAACCATATAGTTTTGTAGGAAAGTCTTGCCACCAAAGCTATAAGAGTCTAAGAAGTCTAAGAAGTCTGAGTTTTAAGTTAGATTGTTGTGGTCCCTTGAGTCTTTCTTCGGAACTTTTTAGTGTGCAATTTCACACATACTAGCACTTGTGAGTATTTAAGCTGAAGTCAAAGTTGCAACAAGAGCTTTTTAGGCCATATCAATGCCTAAATATGCTTTTGAACCTTGGTCTTTGAACCACAGAACAAAATCAGGCAGGTTGCAGACCAATCAGTCCAAATTTCCACTCAAATTTCACCAAGCCACGTGAAATAACAAAATTAGGCTCACACTTTGTCACACCTGCATCACAACTGCACACCATAAATTGTTTATCGCGACATATCAAGCATCACAATTGTTTATTTTCTTACACTTCATCTTTTCATGTAGAACTTACCTACACTATGGTTGTGACAGAGAAATGTGATGTCTACAGCTTTAGGGTGGTAGCACTCGAAGTATTAATGAGAACACATCCAGGAGAATTCTCTCGTCATTATCATCATCATCGGGTCAAAAAATCATGTTGATCGATATCTTAGACTAACGTCTCTCACCTCCAGTGAATCAAAAGATTGTTCAAGATATTATCCTTGTTTCAACAATAGCATTTGCTTGCTTGCGTCCTTGGACAAAATCTCGACCCACAATGCAACACATTCCTCAGGAATTTCTTGCAGTAAAAACACCAATGCAACAAGCTTTCAAAGAAATTTCCGTTTTAGAACTAAGAAATTAAGAAAAAAAAATTCTTCATGAATGTCACATATTCCATAAAAGGATTTCAAAATTTGAAGGTGAGCATCCTTTTGTGGGATCGGTACGTCTGCATCCAGCCATCGGACGTTTGGATTGGCCAGCATCTAGCATCTGCGCTTTCCCCTTTTGTGTTATGTTGGTTTACTTAGACCCAAATAATGATGGCACAACATGGACCTCAACAGGCGCATTTTTAAATGTGTTTTCAATCTAAGTTGGATTATGTCTGTTTGGGATGTTTAGCAGCTGTGCTGGGAGCTTGACTTGTCTTTGACAAAACTCTTTTTTTGTTTTTTTCCCACAATCGTTGACTGAAAAATAAGCTTAAAAAGACAACAAAAAAAAACATATATAGAAGGGCTATCCCCTAGTCAAATAAAATATAAAACATACTGAAAATTAGAGAAGAATATTTGTTCAGTAATAGAAGGATTATAAATAATCCAAGCAAATTTGGCCCTCAAAATTACAAAACTCTGAACCTTGATACATGAAAGTACTCACCAAACTTTTCAAAGTGATCAATAAACTTCCACCAAAGCAACCCAGCATCCACCTAAAGAGAAAGAAAACCATCAAGACTATGGAATCCCATAGTATATGATTCAATAAAAGAACTCATACAATCACTCAACTTCCAATGGTTTCATTTTGATTTTCCAAGAAACGGTGTGGTTATTGGTTAGGCGTGATGTCAATAAAAATTATTCAATTGTTCATTGGTTTACTTGTAGTCAATGCAGCTGAGTATTACCAATAATTAGATTAAAACTTCGTCGATTTTCTGTAACATTAAAATTCATGTAACATTAAAATAATTAGATTAAAAGATACGATGAGATTTTTATTTTATAAAAATTAATAATTACCAATTATGTAACATTAAAATTCATTGGGAATATAGTTTGAGAGATATTATTAAGTTTGTCATACAACAAATAAATAATATTAAGACATATATACGGCAGCGGATCTTAATGAAGACTAGAGTGGATCATAGCCCCTGTAAAACTTTTAATTCTTTTTAAATATACATGATATCCCTTAAATTATAATAGAAATTAAAAAATATCTTTAAATTATATATACATTATTCACTCCGGCCGTTATAATCAAAGTTTTGAGCTTTCGCCCCTGCATATGTATATTTATTTTAAAAAGTATTAATATAAATAATATTCAGATTAAATTCAACTATACTTCATACTTTCAATAGTTGATTGTATTATCTTATTAAAATAAGAAATAAACAATCTTTACCTATTTGGCTGTTTAAATTTGTAAGAAAATGAACTAAATTCAATTACTACGACATCGTATTCGGTAATTGAATTGCCAATTTTACCCCTATTACCGTTAAACTCTTGAAGCGCGCCATTTTGCTGCTCAAAGACCTGCTCGCATTATTTTCAGTCGACTTTATTTTAACCTTTTTTTTTGTTTAAATTCAGATTTTAAGAACGAGGTTGCTTGAATACAGTCACTACAATCCACAATCTTAAGGTAATTTAATTTAATTATCTGCAGTTTCGTTCTTTTGCTGTGATGGCTTTACAACTCATTTATGCTTCTAATTCCATGTCTAGTTTCATTGGTTTCACGCTTTATCGCAAACGTTTGTGTTTCATTGGAACTTAGTTGTCATTGCAAGATGTCGTAGCATTTGTATCCATTGCTCTAATGTATTATAAATTTTTAACTATTTTGTAGTCTTCTTATTTGAAGAATTGCCTCTTACAGGCTTTCACATTTTTGTTCCTGTCAAAAATTTTGTGAGGGGCCCATTTTGATTGCTTGAAAAATTCATTTAGCATAAGTTTGATTCGATTTGGAAGTTCGCCCCATTTACGTCATCCAACCAATGATATGATGACATATCGGTTTGTATACAAAACGTTTGTACGAGAGTTTGTATCCGTGCTTGTCAGCGCAATATGTTGATTATGTTTTTTTTATTTGTCATTTGCCTAGGTGGTGTTGTGAGTATTGGGATGCATTTGTACTATGTGTATGTTCTTGGATCAAGTGGGGGAGGTGGTGGATTCTTTTCCGAGAAGATTCGATGATATTTAGGACTTTGATTTATTCAAGTTCATGGAGTAACATAAGAGTTGGATTTTGCCTCTCAGTTCATGCAATTTACCACTTACATTTGTTGCTTCCTACTATTACTTTTAAAATCCAAATACAAATAGAATCTCAACATTTCTTATCCTTTAGTTATAGACTATTTTCTTTCTGAAATGCTGTGACCATGATTAGAAACTTGAAAACCCAACTGCGGTTCACCTTCTACCACAGTCAGCCTATTGTACAATCAAATGCTCAAACTTACTTTAGGACTGAACAGTTCAGCAATGATTACATTAGCTCTCTCTGCAAGCAAAACCTGTACAATGAAGCTCTTGTAGCATTTGACCTTGCAAAACAATACAAACTTCAGGATAAGACCTAGCACTTATGCTGGTTTAATCTCTGCATGCTCTTCTCTGAGATCTCTACAACTTGGAAGAAAAGTCCATGATCATATTTTATCGTCCAACTCTCAGCCAGATGTTGTCCTACATAACCATATTCTTAATATGTACGGCAAATGTGGTTCATTGGAGGATGCTAGAATGGTTTTTGATGAAATGCCGCAAAGGAATGTGGTCTCTTGGACTGCTATGATCGCTGGATGCTCTCAGAATGGCCAAGAAAATGATGCGATTGAACTGTACATACAAATGCTACAGTCAGGAGTTATGCCGGATCAGTTTACCTTTGGAAGCATAATAAGAGCTTGCTCTGGTCTATGCTGTGTTGGCTTAGGAAGACAACTTCATGCCCATGTCATAAAATCAGAACATGGTTCTCATCTGATTTCACAGAATGCTCTAATTGCAATGTACACCAAGTTTGATCGATTTTTGGATGCATGGAATGTGTTTTCCAGTATTGCTAGAAAGGATATAACTTCATGGGGTTCAATGATTGCTGGGTTTTCCAAACTTGGTTATGAGTTAGAAGCTTTGAGCCATTTTAATGAAATGCTCCATCATGGTGGTTACCAGCCAAATGAATTTATATTTGGCAGTGTTTTTAGTGCTTGTAGCAGTCTCCCAAATCATGAATGTGGGAGGCAGATACATGGTATATGCATAAAATTCGGGTTGGGTGGAGATATTTTTGCCGGATGTTCCCTTTGTGACATGTATGCCCGATGTGGTTTGTTAGATTTTGCAAGAACTGTATTTAATGAGATAGAAAGCCCTGATTTAGCATCATGGAATGCAATTATTGCTGGGGTTGCTAGTCGTAGCAATGCCAACGAAGCCATGTCACTCTTTTCAGAAATGAGGGACCGTGAGCTTATACCTGATGGGCTCACTGTTCGTTCCCTACTTTGTGCTTGCACCAGCCCTTTGACACTTTATCAGGGTATGCAAATTCACTCCTATATTATTAAGATGGGGTTTGATTCTAATGTTCCTGTCTGTAATGCTATGCTGACCATGTATGCTAAGTGCTCTGTTCTCTGCAATGCTTTACTGGTATTTAAAGAGTTGGGCAAGAATGCAGATTTAGTTTCTTGGAACTCAATTCCTGCAGCTTGTCTTCAGCACAACGAGGCTGGAGAGTTATTCAGATTGTTTAGCCTAATGCTTGCTTCTCAAACTAAGTCGGATCATATTACTTTCAATGATGTAATGGGGGCTTGCGCAGAAATGGCTACTTTAGAAATGGGAACTCAACTTCATTGCTACATAATGAAAACTGGGCTTGCACTTGATGTTTTTGTCATGAATGGATTGATCGACATGTATATAAAATGTGGCTCCCTTGGAAGTGCTCGGGAACTCTTTAACTTTATGGAAGATCCAGATGTTGTCTCGTGGAGTAGTTTGATTGTGGGATATGTTCAGTTTGGATGTGGAGAGGAAGCTCTTAAACTGTTCAGAAGGATGAGAAGTCTAGGAGTTCGGCCAAATCATGTGACACTTGTTGGTGTTCTTACTGTTGAAATTGGAGGTTTTTCACACCGTTTTTTCTTGACAAATTGGAGGTTGGTGGCATAAATATTTGACAGGTTGTTGCCATGCAAGCATTCAACTTTGGAGAAGCAAATTTGAAGACAAATTCCTAAGGTAGGTGCCTAATTTATGTTGACAATTTTGTTGGGGTTGGTGCAATAGTGCACCCCATTTTTTCTTATAAATAGAAGGTAATTCCTCATTTGTTAATCATCCCAATTTGAGAGAAGTAGAGAGCAATTGCAAGTGAGTTCTTTGAGAGAATTTGAGAGAGCTTCCACTTGAGTGTTCTAGTGAGGTTCCATTTGGGTGTATTGGGGTTGTGGGTTTTGTGAGTTTTTTTCCACTTTTGTAAAGTCTCATTGATAATAAAATTATCTTCCAGTTTTTGCCCGTGGACGTAGGCATTACGCCAAACCACGTAAATCATTGTGTTCTATTTTCTTTGCATTTATTTATCACCACATTTATATTTCTCCAGAAGTTGCAGTATTAGTAATTGCTCAACCCACGTTTCCGCAACAAATGGTATAAAGCCGTTCGTCTTGGGGATCTGGTATTATTTACGATACTGATCTTTGTTCACGATACTATTCTCATATACGGTACTGTTCACAAATACGGTGGAGACGACCATTTATACTTGGGAAACAGTCTATTGTAAGTAGTGTGTATTTTTGCATGTCTAGGAAAGTTCTGTCAACAAAGGCGATAAGAGTCTAAGGATTCTAGTTTTTAATTGGGATCGAGTTCCCGTCCAGTCTCCTGGGAACTTTCCTGGTGCATTTATTCACGCGAAATAAACATTATAGAGGCTGTTTTTTTAAGTGTAAATAGTTGTTGAAGAAACTGATCATTTGAGATAAAAATGATGGCAGAGGCATCGTCGTCGTCTTCATCAACGAGAACTACTGTGACTAATGCAAAGTTTGAAGTGGAGAAATTTGATGGTACCAATAATTTTGGTATGTGGCAATGTGAGGTGTTGGATGTCTTATGTCAGCAAGAGTTGGACGTTGCTCTTGAAGAAAAGCCTGACATGATGGATGACAAGGAGTGGATAAAGATCAACAGACAAGTATGTGGTACTATTCGCCTATGTTTGGTTAAAGATCAGAAATACTCTGTCATGAGGGAGACATTGGCAAAGAAATTGTGGGAGACACTGGAAGAAAAGTATATGAAGAAAAGTCTTGAAAATAGGCTTTATATGAAAAAGAAACTCTATCGATTTACATATACACATGACATGTCAATGAATGACCACGTGAACTCATTTAACAAAATATTGGCAGATTTGCTAAATCTGGATGAGAGATTTGAAGATGAAAATAAGGCACTATTGTTGTTGAATTCACTTCCTGATGAATATGATCATCTTACCACTACTTTACTTCATGGGAAGGACAGTGTCACATTCGATGCTATATGCAGTGCATTGTACAACTCTGAGACCAAAAAGAAAGACAGAAAGGATCACAGAGATACAGTTGCAGAAGCACTGACAACGAGAGGTTGTTCGCAAAGCTGCAAACCTGGAAAAATGAACAAGTCTAAAGGGAGACCTGCCAAAGATGAATGTGCTTTTTGTCGCGAGAAAGGACATTGGAAAAAGAATTGTCCTAAGTTACAAAAGGGCAAGGCTACTTCTGATGCATGTGTAGCAGAGCATGATGAGGAGTCAGACTTTAGTCTGGTTGGCATGACATTGATATGTCACTCAGATGAGTGGATTTTGGATTCGGGTTGTACTTATCATATGTGTCCTAACAAGGGCTGGTTTTCTAACTTCAAGGAGCTAGACGGTGGAGTTGTTTTTATGGGCAATGACAATGCTTGTAAAACCATGGGAATAGGTACAATCCAATTAAAGAATCATGATGGCTCAATCCAAGTTTTGACAGATGTTCGCTATGTACCAAGCTTGAAGAAAAATCTCATCTCATTAGGAGTCCTAGAATCTAAAGGGCTCACAATCACTTTAAGAGATGGATTGTTGAAGGTAGTAGCTGGGGCGCTGACGGTGATGAAAGGCACAAGAAGAAATAACTTGTACTATTTCCAAGGAAGTACAGTTATTGGATCAGCATCAACAGTTTCTGGAAAAGATGCAGATTCAGAAGCAACCAAGTTGTGGCATATGCGTTTGGGACATGCTGGTGAAAAAGCTTTGCAGACTTTAGCGAAGCAAGGCTTATTGAAAGGTACAAATTCTTGCAAATTAGAATTTTGTGAACATTGTGTTCTGGGCAAGCAGACAAGGGTAAAGTTTGGTTCAGCAATTCACGATACAAAAGGAATTCTGGACTATGTTCACAGTGATGTGTGGGGACCTACCAAAACAGCTTCTTTGGGAGGTATGCACTATTTTGTTACTTTTGTTGATGATTATTCAAGAAAAGTGTGGGTGTATTTGATGAAGAACAAAAATGAAGTTTTGGGCATATTTCTGAAATGGAAGAAAATGGTCGAGACTCAGACTGGTCGAAAGATCAAAAGACTTCGCTCAGACAATGGTGGTGAGTACAAGAATGATCCATTTCTTCAAATATGTCAAGATGAGGGTATTGTGCGACATTTCACTGTTCGAGATACACCACAACAGAATGGGGTGGCAGAACGCATGAACCGGACTATACTGGAGAAAGTTCGGTGTATGTTGTCCAATGCTGGATTGGGCAAAGAGTTTTGGGCTGAGGCAGTTGTATATGCGTGCCATCTGATCAACCGTTTGCCATCAACTGCAATTGAGGGCAGAACACCCATGGAGATGTGGACTGGTAAACCTGCTACTGATTATAATTCTTTACATGTTTTTGGTTCCACTGCTTATTATCATGTAAAAGAATCTAAGTTAGACCCAAGAGCAAAGAAAGCATTGTTCATGGGTATAACTGGTGGAGTAAAAGGATACCGTCTCTGGTGTCCTGTTACGAAGAAGATTATTTTCAGCAGAGATGTAACTTTTGATGAATCAACCATGTTGAAACAAAAAGATTCTCAAGAGGATGACAAGACCAGTAGCACTTTGCAGCAGGTGGAGTTTGAAAAAGTTAAAGCTGATCCAGCTGGTGTCGATGAGATGGATAGTGATTCTCCATCGACCGAAAATGATGAAGAGGTTCTGACCCAGGAACCTTCACAGCAACATGATTCAATTGCATATAGAAGGCCACATAGAGAGATTCGCAGACCTGCTCGCTTTGTTGATATGGTGGCCTATGCACTTCCAATTGTAGATGATGATGTTCCTTCCACTTGAAAGCGAAGTAATCCGGAAAGTATCTGATGGAAGAAAGCAATGAACGAAGAAATGCAGTCTCTTCACAAAAATGAAACTTGGGAGTTAGTTACACTGCCCAAGGAAAAAAAGGCAATTGAGTGCAAATGGGTATATGCAAAAAAGGAAGGATTTCCTCGTAAAAATGAAATTCGATACAAGGCTAGACTGGTAGCGAAAGGTTACGCTCAGAAGGAAGGAATAGACTACAATGAGGTATTTTCTCCAGTTGTGAAACACTCGTCTATTCAAATTTTGCTAGCCATGGTTGCGCAATTTGATCTTGAACTAGTTCAACTTGATGTAAAAACTGCATTTTTACACGGTGATTTGAAAGAGGAAATCTACATGACTCAGCCATATGGATTTAAGGTTGCTGGAAAAGAAAATTGGGTTTGCAAATTGATAAAGTCGCTTTATGGGTTGAAACAATCTCCGAGGCAGTGGTACAAGCGATTTGATTGATTTATGAAAGGGCAAAGGTACACAAGAAATAAATTTGATCATTGTGTGTATTTTAAAGAAGGATCTTTCATTTATTTGCTATTGTATGTCGATGATATGCTAATAGCATCGAAGAGCAAAGATGAGATTGAGAAGTTGAAGACTCAACTCAATCAAGAATTTGAAATGAAAGATTTAGGTGAAGCTAAGAAGATTCTTGGCATGGAGATATGTAGAGATAAAGTTCATGGCAAAGTAAGCTAGTCTCAGAAGCAATATTTGAAGAAGGTACTATAGCAGTTTGGCATGACTGAGCAGACAAAACCTGTGAGTACCCCGTTGGCTTTTCATTTCAAGCTTTCTACATAATTATCTCCTTCAACAGATGCGAAACGAGAATACATGTTACAAGTTCTGTATTCAAATGCAGTGGGTAGCTTGATGTATGCAATGGTGTGTACAAGGCCTGACATTTCACATGCAGTTGGTATAGTGAGCAGATATATGCATAATCCTGGTAAAGGACATTGGCAAGCTGTGAAATGGATTCTACGGTACATTCAGAAGACCGTGGATGTTGGTTTACTATTTGAAAGAGACGATACACTTGGTCAAGGTGTGATCGGGTATGTTGATTCTGATTATGCTGGTGATTTGGACAAACAACGGTCAACCACCGGATATGTATTTACTTTTGCTGGAGGGCCAATTAGTTGAAAGTCTACACTCTGATTTACCACGAGTACATGGCAATTACAGAGGCTATTAAAGAGGCTATTTGGTTACAAGGTTTGCTTGAAAACTTGGGATTGGCACAGAAGCACATTAATGTGTATTGCGATAGTCAGAGTGCTATTCACTTAACGAAGAACCAAGTTTATCATGCGCGTACGAAGCACATCGATGTACGATTTCACTTTGTGCGGGAAATTGTTGATGAGGAGAAGATTCTTCTTCAGAAAATTAAAACTGCAGATAATCCTGCAGATATGTTGACCAAGGTAGTGGCGGCGATCAAGTTTGAGCATTGTCTAAACTTGATCAACATCTTACAAGTTTAAAAGCAGCTAGAGAAGGCAGAAACTGGAAAGTAGTTTGTTGATAGTCGGCTCAGATTTACTAAATCTTCGCCGAGGTGGAGAATTGTTGAAAAGTCAGCCCACAAAGCTTATTTTCACACGGTTTTTTCTTGACAATTTGGAGGTTGGTGGCACAAAAATTTGACAGGTTGTTGCCATGCATGCATTCAACTTTGGAGAAGCAAATTTGAAGACAAATTCCTAAGGCTGGTGCCTAATTTATGTTGACAATTTTGTTGGGGTTGGTGCAATAGTGCACCCCATTTTTCCTTATAAATAGAAGGCAATTCCTCATTTGTTAATAATCCTAATTTGAGAGAAGTAGAGAGCAATTGCAAGTGAGTTCTTTGAGAGAATTTGAGAGAGCTTCCACTTGAGTGTTCTAGTGAGGTTCCATTTGGGTGTATTGGGGTTGTGGATTTTGTGAGTTTTTTCCACTTTTGTAAAGTCCCATTGATAATAAAATTATCTTCTAGTCTTTGCCCGTGGATGTAGGCATTACGCCGAACCACGTAAATCATTGTGTTATATTTTTTTTACATTTATTTATCACCACATTTATATTTCTCCAGAAGTTGCAGTTTAGTAATTGCTCAACCCACGTTTCCGCAACACTTACAGCCTGCAGTCATGTTGGACTGGTAGAAGAAGGGTTGCAGTTGTATAGGATCATGGAAAATGAGTTTGGGATTATACCAACAAGAGAGCACCATTCTTGTGTGGTTGACTTGCTTGCTCGTGCTGGACGTGTACATGAAGCTGAGGATTTTATCAACCAAATGGCTTTTGACGCTGATATCGTGGTATGGAAGTCTCTGTTAGCTTCCTGTAAAACCCATGGGAATGTTGATGTTGGGAAACGAGCGGCCGAGAATATTTTGAAAATCGATCCTACAAATTCTTCCGCTCTTGTATTGCTTTGCAACATATATGCTTCTTCCGGAAAGTGGGAGGAAGTCGCTAGATTAAGGGGCTCAATGAAAGAAAGAGGTGTAAGGAAAGTTCCTGGTCAGAGCTGGATTGAAATTCAGAGTAAGATCAATGTGTTCTTTGCAGAAGATAGTATGCATCCAGAAAGGGACAAAATATACACAATCCTGGAAGCGCTCTGGTTGCAGATGCTGGATGAGGGTTATGTTTCAATCCAGATGTTGGCTTCAACTGAACATTTACAGTGGTCGAATGAGCTTCACCCTCACTATTCAACAAAATAGAATGTGGCTGGCCATCCAGGAGGTTCCATATTAACCATTGTCCTTGGAGTCTTGTTCAGAAAAACTTACGGGTATGCTTTGGTGCTTTATCATGCCTTCAAAATTTTTTAAATCTTTTTTATTGTATTTAAACTAAAGATTTGTTGGTGACATAATTATTGAAAAGTGACTACAATGAAGGATTTTCCAATACTAATGGGCATGATCTCTCATGATAGTTTGAATAACAATTTCTTGAGCTCTAACAATTTGCTATTTTATTTTAATAATCAATTTTTGGTCTGAAATATTAACTGCTGATTGATTTTTTTCCCCCCTTTTGTTTAACTTTTTTGGCAGGGGAATATTCTTGTGTGATTAACAAGATTACTGAGCCTGCTCTTCCTGGTACTTCATCAAAGCCTCATGGCTTACCCACTCTGCCTGGTACTTTATCAAAGCCTCGTCGCTTAAGTTTCTTATTGTCTTGATGAGCTCAAGAATCATTTTATACATTGAAAAGGGGTTTATGCTTTCTCTAAGACTTAAACATGGAATTTAGATTAGGGAGATAGAGCTCTATAACTTGACAGGTTTATAGATGATTCTAAATTGCAATTGGTATATGTGTAATGTGTTTGACTACAATGCCATGCTGGCGTTGATTGACCTTGACCTGTAAGGCACACCAGTAATTTGCAGTAACTTTCCGAAACTTTCGACAGTGAAACATATGCTGAAAACAAATTCGTAGCAGCCCATGGATTCATGCTTTAAGACATCAACACAGTTACGACTCATTAGCATGTATTACAAAGTTCATGAGGATGCTGGCACAACATGATAGCCATTTTCTGGTTATATTATTTTAGGTGCGCACTCAGCAGTCAAGATGTAGATTAGGGAGGCAGCATTCATTAAAGGCATGCACTCTTGAAGACCACACTTGAGGAAATCTTCCAAGATGCCGTAAACCCAACTATGAATCGTCCATCCTCTTCGTGTAACGGCTTAGATCTTCTGTTCAATTATTGCTGCTGCAGCTTGCTTGTCATAAGTTGCCACTGGCTACAGCTGCTAAAGTAAAAGCATCTTCATGTGCTTGTGCGTGTTTATTTGACTAGCTGTCTTCTAGTGATCTTTGTTGCCCTCGATCAATGTGCTAAGATATATGTAAATTGCTTTAGGAAATGCACGTTCTTCCTCATCTACAGGATTTTGCAGTTCCAAAATCATAAATCCAATAGAAACAATAAATAAATAAATCATCCTCAAACAAGTAAATGATTCCAGAATATTTGTGGTCCTATGAGAATACAAGGGATCTATTTGTTCCGTGGTATCACTAGTGTATGTAAAACTGTGGAAATTTATGTTTCTTTTATGCATGGTGTTGGCCTTGCAGCTGGCTAGATTTCAAAAATATGTTGAGCCATTGAGAATCCAAACAGTGTCTGGAACTGGAATTAAATAGATTATAGCAATTACATTTTGTTCCAGAATTAAATAGATTATAGCAATTACATTTTTGTTATCAGAAGAGCACAAATGGTAAATACAGTACTAGTTTCTATGGACTTGATGCAAAGAAACAAATAAAGCCAACAACAAAAAACTGTTTAATAAAAATTGACGGTGACTTGCAGCTTTACTCTTCATCATCTTTTGGTTTGGTTGAAATTGATTCTCTTCGTGGGCGATGCTATTAGAATGTTCTAATAGCTGTGTTTCAACTTGGAATTTTCTAACAAAAATAAAGCGCAAATAAAGGGAAAAACATAGCGCATTCTTCATCAAATTTCCTATAATTAAAAATGGTCCTCTTTGTCAATGGATAATTGTGAATCATGAATTGAAAGGTAGCACTATTAATTGGCAAGTTAATGAACTTTTTCAATGAGAAAGAGTTTTGATTTTTTCTTTTAAAATCTTAAGATATGAAATTAACCTACTTGTTTGTATTTGAAGACCTTTTCGCTTAAGTAGTATCAGATACTCTTTGGTGATCTCTAATTTGGTTTAAGAAAATAATCTACACTATAAAAAATAATCCTCATCTAGATCCAGATAAATTAATCAAAAACCTTGAGAAAAATACAACACAACCAATAAACAAATAACACCATTGATTAATTTATTCTAAAATCCAGATAGATTTTTAATTTTTTTTTCTTTATTGCCAAAATTAAGCTGCGGGGTCGGTGGAAGCATTATTTCCTCTGATAGATATTAATACGGCCAGAAGCAACATGCAAGTGGGCGATTAAACAGAAATGTGTTTTTATCTTCTAAAAGAAAGAAAAAAAAAAAATATAAAAAATACATGTTTTTGTTTCACTAAACAGCTTTGTCGTAATGCACACACATCTTAATAGAGAGAGTGAGAGAGAGAGTGCGACTGTGCGAGAGACAGAGTGGAACGGTGACATCTCCAGGATGGAACCTCGCAACCAGAGGCTTTCATTAAATTAGCTATGTTACGCAAAAATGGAATATCGTCTTCTGTGTAAAGCGTTATAGCTTCTCCACTCCTCCCTGCCCTGCCAGCGTGACCTGCATCGACAAAACTTGGCTTCAATTGACCAACAAAAGCCAATTCAAAAAATCTTTAAATAATAGAAATTACCATTTTGCTTTATGTACGTACAGAACAAGCATGATCATATAAACAGCTATGTATAAAGAATTGATACAGAGCTGAGAACGTATTTGGCAGAGGCGCAAAACAGATTGTTCAATGTTTAATCTAGAGCATCAAAATACTTAGGAAAAGGAAGCAAAAAAAGAAAAATAATAATTCATGCAACAAAAGTTCCAGAGACTGCTCATCAATAATCAACTATAAATCTAGGAACTAATAGAACATTGAAGCTCCAAAAATTGCAATGAATATATCTTACTGATGACAAAAGTGATAAAAATCCTTGAAGTAATTTTGTAAGTCCAGACCATCTCAAATTTCAGGATTGGATCATTAGACCACACTTAACGTTTCAGGATTAAAAGGGGTATTCTGTGAATGTATGCAGCACCAGAATCGGGAAAGTCATAATTAATCACGCAGTTTACACCCTTGAAATCCATGCCCCGGGCAATGACTTCAGTGGCAATTAAAGCCCATGTTTTGCCAGCTCTGAAGTCATCAACAGCTCTGAAATAGGGTCACCACGTTAGCTAAAAGCTAATTCTACTAACACAACAAATATGCTTTCTGTCACATGCTTAATTGCATCATACCTCTGCAAAGCTTTGACGTAGTGCAAGAAGTTCCCCTTCTTCACTTCCAGCAAAAACCAATTTCTGCTTGATTGATTCAGAAGCTGTGCTCCTGTTCAAAACTGCAGAAATATAATGGACACCATGTACACACTCTGCTATTTTAATAAAGTAAATCCTTATACTTACTTCCTGCCAACTACAACTCTAACAGCTTCATGCATTATTGATCTTGCAAGCTCCTCAACAACAAGCGCACTATCGAAGGATTAGAGCATGCTTTCACCACAGGATCGATAATGCTTTAACAGGTTGCCTACCTCGAATTGTTTGTCAGCTTCATCAAGGACAAGATATTCAACCCTACACAGAAAACACATGTGAGAAGCATTTCAACTTCAATAATGGGAAGTATCGAACAAATAGAACTTAACAACATGACTCGGAGATGTTCAGCTGCTCGTTATAGTAATAATCTTAGTAATCAATATTCATCTTATACCCAACCAAGTTTGACTTACTCCCATCTGAGTTTCAATTTCACAGGAATATTTAACACCATCTGAAGTAAATCATTAAGTTACCAAGACTAGGGTTAAAACAATAGTTTGTATCCATATTCGAATCCAACCCTTTGATGCATGCAGCATGCCTAAGGGGGAAAAATGCAAGTAAAAGCCACTCATTATTTTGATAGATATGTGGACTAAAATGATGAATCCAAAACTTGAGCATATTAAACGGCAACGTTCAGAGTATGTTTAATTAGCTCAGGAAGTCACGAGCTCAGCATGTGGCTTACTAAAGATCAAAACAACAAGGATTGAAGACGTTTTGACCAAGGTTTAAGTGAAGCACGTGAATAAGCACGTGGCGGGAGAATCAAGTTAGTTAGAAGCTGTTAATCCAGGTGGCAGAACTCTGTGCTTTCTGGGCTTTTTATCAGCTGGGATTTAAGCTGATCTTCTGAGCAGTTTCTGTATTGATCCGAAGCATTATAGAGAGAGTTAAAGGAGAGAGAAAGTTTTGTCTTGTTCCTAGCAATTAACTCTTGTGTTGCTAGTCTTCCTTTGTAAAGCTCTCTCTCTCTAATAGAGAGGCTGGAATGGAAGTATTGAGGGGTCATAAGGACCCGGGTGTTCACTCCTTGGGAGTGTAAAGTAGATCATCATTTTTAGTTCTTTAGCTATAGTGCGTTTGGCTAGGCTCTCTGGGGAAGCAGAGAGTATTCTCGGAGGAAGGGATTCGTAGTCATATTGGTGTGCTCACCCTCATTCATTAGCTGCCATGGATACGGACGAATTAATTCGAAAATGCAAAGCAATAACTATCCGAGAGGAAGATAAAGCTAGAGTGACGTTGGAGGTGGACTTGAAAACTAAGAAGGAAGGAATGCTTGCAGGATGTTTAATGGGTAAAGTCCTTCTATCGAGAGGAGTTAATAAAGAAGGGCTCAAGGCTGCGTTACAACAGGTGTGGAGAACGTTCAAAGAAGTCAAAATTGAGAGCTTGGGGAATAATATCTTCATGTTCAGATTTGCAGAAGAAACAGACAAAAAAAGGGTATTATCAGGGGGTCCGTGGCACTTTGATAGGGCAATAATAGTCCTAACTGAGCCCCAAAGTATCGAGGAAGTCACAAAACAATCCTTTAGCTGGACATCCTTTTGGGTGCAGATCCGGAACGTCCCAATTGCTTGTATGGAAAAAGATTTTCTTCAAGCATTAGACGGAAAGATTGGGATAGTAGAGGAGGTCGAAACCGATGATAATGGAGATTGCTTTGGAGAATTTGCTAGAATCAAAATTTCAGTCAACATAACACAACCCCTAGAGAGAATATTGTTCCTCAAACAAGAAGGTGAGCCAGACATCCCAATGCCGGTGGTTTATGAACGATTGATCAACTTTTGTTTTTGTTGTGGGATTATTGGCCATCAATACAAGGAGTGTGAAAATTACAAGAGTCAACAAAAAGAAGAATTACCGTATGGGAATTGGATGAAAGCAACAACAGTAGGGAGCCAAGCAAGAAGATATCAAAAGAGGGAGAAATTGAGCTATGGGGTAACGAAGAGAAAGCTCGAAAGAACCACAACCTCTCAACAAAGAAAGCTAACCCATCAAGGGTAAACGGGTCGGAACCCATTGGGGCTGAAATTGGGCAAATCAGGGAGCATGACAAGAGGAGTGGTGTGGAGGAATATGTGAACAACATTTAATGAAGGAAGTGATAGAATCGATGGGAAAAAAGCAAGTAGACGGCTACAAGCAAGCTGAGGGCTTGGGAAATGGCACAGTCCCTAGAAACGAGGAATTAGAGGCGGGAAATGGAAACCGAAAAGAGAGGGAAAGGGTGCAAGTAAACCAAATGAGAAGGGAGGAAGCTGAAATAGACGATGGGCTGGTAATTTCACAATTAAGGCCCAATAAGCGGAAATGGAAGAGACAAGCCCGAAGTCCAGGAGAGGGGGAATCCAAATCTCAGATTGGGACTCAGAAAAGGCCAAGTAAGGAAACTTTCGGGCAAAACCCCAAGAAAAAAATGAAGTTAACTGGCTCCAGCAAACCAAAGCTTAACAAACTTGATCATTTCCCGCTAACAACAGGGGCCAAGATGAGCAAAGAGCTCTTGATGCTGGAAGACATTGAATCAAACATTGCAGAAGTATCAGCGGAGGCTGGCAGTCAACCCCGCCGAAAACCATGAAAATTATCAGTTGGAACGTTCGGGGTTTGGGAATCCAAGCCCTTGAAAAAAATCCTCCTTTTGCATGGTGCTCAAATTTTTTTTTTGTGCGAGACAAAGGTTTCAGTTTTGCAAATGAACGGGATTGCGAATAAGCTAAATTTTGATAATTGCTTCGCGGTAAATTGTAGTGGTAGAGGTGGAGGCTTAGCGTTGCTCTGGAGCTCAGGAAGTAGGGTGCAAATCAAGTCTTTCAGCATGCACCATATCGACGCTGAAATACTAACGACATCTGGTAGACGAATGAGGATTACAAGAGTGTATGGTCATCCAAAAATGGGGCAAAAAAAGCATACTTGGACGCTTCTAAGACGGCTGGCAGGTTTGTCTTTTAGCCCTTGGCTGTGTTTTGGTGATTTTAATGAGGTTTTGCATCCGGGTGAGAAAAGGGGGGGAAATGATAGGAATGTGAATTTAATCAGTGATTTTAGCGAAGCTTTGAGGGATTGTGACTTAAAGGATGTTGGGTTTAAGGGGTATCTGTTTACATGGAGTAATGGGAGATATGGGCAAGATTTTGTGGAAGAAAGGTTAGATAGATTTGTTTGTAATAAAGAGTGGAGTGAAATTTTTGTGGACGGTGAAGCTAGCAATCTTGACACATGGTTTTCAGATCACTGCCCTGTGTTGATGGAAGTTCAAGAGAGGAATGGGGGAATGATTTATGATGGAAGGCACCGTTTAAGAATCCATTGCGAGGATATGTGGAGCTCGTATGATAAATGTAAGGAAATCATTAAGGAAGAATGGAAGCTGTTCGGCAATTGGAGGAGTGAAAATCCGATTAAGTGTTTGAACTCAAAAAAAATCGATGGCTCATTTGTATTGGAGCAAAGGGGAATTTAGAAGGCGGGAGAAGAAACTAGAGGAGCTGAGGGTGCAGCTGCAGGGGCTAAAGCTTAGAAAGGTGCAATTTGAAAATGGAGTAGAAATTAAGAAAGTGGAGAAGCAAATTCAAAACATCATCATCGAGGAAGAAATCTATTGGAAGCAGCGCTCAAGAGCGGATTGGCTCAAGGAAGGTGATAAGAATACAAAGTTCTTTCACAACAAGGTGTCGTCGAGGAAGAAGAAAAACAGAATATGGGGGATAGAGGACACCTCGGGAAGATGGACTGAGAAGCCAAAAGAGATAGAGCAGGAATTTTGCAGCTATTTCAACAATCTTTTCGCAACAACTCAACCAAGTCAAGAGCAAATCTCAGCAGCCATGGAAGGCATGACCTCGAGAGTATCGGAAGATATGAATGAGATATTGAAGAAGCCCTTTTCAGCTGAGGAAGTGATGGATGCTCTGAGCCAAATGTGCCCAACCAAGGCTCCGGGTCTGGATGGATTGCCTGCAGTTTTTTACCAAAAGCATTGGCAAATGGTCAAAGATGGAGTCCTTGCTACTTGCCTGCACATCCTTAATTCACAAGGTTCTGTAACTCCTATCAACCATACATATATTGCATTGATTCCAAAAATTAGGAAGCCTAGAAAAGTCACAGAGTTTAGGCCTATAAGCTTGTGTAATGTTATCTATAGGATTGTTGCTAAATCAATTGCTAATAGGTTTAAACAAATTTTGCACAAAATCATCTCCCCAACGCAAAGTGCGTTTATTCCTCATAGGCTGATAACTGACAACATTATATTTGGTTATGAATGTCTTCACAAGATAAGACATTGTAAGGGCAAAAGAAATGGTTTGGTGGCTTTAAAGCTTGATGTGAGCAAAGCATATGACAGATTGGAGTGGAGTTTTCTTGAGCAAATTATGAAACGCCTAGGCTTTTCCCATCAATGGATTAGTCTAATAATGAGGTGTATTAGTTCGGTGTCTTTTTCGGTTATCATTAATGGATCGGTTAGGGGCTTTATCAAATCTCAAAGAGGGTTAAGGAAAGGCTGTCCCCTTTCCCCGTATTTGTTTATTACTTGTGCAGAGGCATTTTCCTCCCTGTTGCAGCAAGCTGAGCAGCAAAGACTTATACATGGATTGTCATTTGGAAAAGAGTTGAAGATCTCGCATCTATTATTTGCGGATGACAGTCTTGTTTTTTGCAGAGCTTTAGTTGCCAATTGCAAAAAGCTGAAGATGATCTTGGACTGTTACTCTATGGCATATGGGCAAATATTTAACCGAAATTCTCCTCTTTCTTGGTAACGCCCAAAGCACAAGCTTGGAAACATATTTCATCTCAACATTGTGTCCAGGCATGAAAACTACCTAGGCCTTCCTGCTATGGTTGGGAGAAAGAGAAGTGGCTTCTTCAATGACATCAAGCTGAAGGTTCTTAACAAAATCTCAAGTTGGCAGCATAATTTTTTCTCTTGTGGGGGCAAGGAGGTGTTGATTAAAGCAGCTGTGCAAGCCACTCCAGCATTCGCTATGAGTGTGTTTAAGATCCGTTGGGGATTTGTGAAGACATTCAAAGAATAGTGGCCAATTTCTGGTGGGGATCCAGCGGGGAGAGACGAAGTATTCATTGGTCGAAATGGGAGAAAATGAGTCAGGCCAAGTGTAAGGGGGGTATGGGATTTCGGGATTATGCAAGCTTCAACCAAGCTCTATTAGCGAAGCAAGGCTAGAGAATTCAGTAATGCCCCGATTCTTTGGTGGCCAGGGTCCTGCAAGTGCGGTACTTCCACTCATCCAATTTTTTGAATGCGAAGCTTGGCTCTAATCCTTCGTATATTTGGAGGAGTATTTTGTGGGGAAGACAAATAATTTGTGCGGGCTCTAGATGGAGAATTGGAAATGGTCAAGATGTCCATATTCACAAGGCTAACTGGATTCCAAAACCTTTTACTTTCAAGCCTGTGATTAAGCCAACAATGCCTAGTGAGGCTCTAGTTTCTGAGTTAATCAATGGTGAGAACTATTGGGATGAGGAGCTGATATACAGGCATTTTGATAAGATGGATGCTGATGTTATAACTCAAATTCTGCTGCCAAGAAGATCAAGGGAGGATTAACTCATTTGGCATTATGGAAAGAGTGGCCAATATATTGTCAAAAGCGGTTACCAGACAGCTCTGAAAATTAGATTTCCAGCCATGCCTTCAAGCTCGGAGTCTTCGAAAAATGAGTGGAATATCATTTGGTCTCTTGCTTTGCCGAAGAAGATCAGAATATTTATTTGGAGGGCAGCCAAAAACTTACTTCCTTCAGCTAAGAATTTGTGGAAGAGGAAGATTGTCCAAGAGCCTACCTGCTAGCGTTGTAAAATGGGAATAGAGAATTTGTTTCATGCCTTAGTTGATTGTAAAGCAGCCAAGAAGGTTTGGAGACTATCCCTTTTGATAATGATATTCAAGCAGCCCCTGGGCAAGATATTTTAAGCTTGTTGCATGGCGTGAAAAGATTGAGAAGCAAAGCTGATGTAGATTTGTTTGCTGCGATTCTCTGGGCAAAGTGGAATGCAAGGAACCAATGGCTGTTCAAAGGCAAGCGAGAGAACCCCCAATCTGTTGTGGCTAAAAGTGAAGTGATGGAGGCTTATAAAGAGTGCACCTTGGTGATGTAAGCCATGAAAGCGGCGAAAGTGGTAAGTTGGGATGGAATCCCCGAAGGTTTTGTTAAGATCAACACCGATGCTACCAACTCGAGAAAAAGAATCTTCTTTTGTGATTAGAGATGAAAGCAGGGCAAGTGACGCGATCAAGGTTTCAAAATTCCATGGAAGTGTAGCTTATCTTTGAAAGCTATGGAATGGGGCTTAAAAAAGATGCACATGAAAGATGTAATTTTGGAGTCGGACTAAGAAGTAGTTAGTTTAGTAAACAACAGAGAGATCCGAGATCTATTGGGTAGTATTGGAAATTCAGAAATTGAAAGAAAGCTTCGATCATGTTAGTTGTGTGTATACACATAGATCTTGCAATGTCATTGCCCATTCTCTAGCTAAATTAGCATTAGAGAAATGCGAAACTGTTGTATGGAAGGGTTCATACCCTCTACAAGTCATGTATCTGTTATCTTCTCTGAATTAATAGAAGTTTCTTTTCAAAAAAAAAAAAAAAAAAAACTCTTGTGTTGCTCTGTAAAAATCACTAGAATCATCAATAAATCTTGTTCTGTTGGCTTTTCCCGTGGATGTAGATTGTGCTTACTTGCACAATTGAACCACGTAAATTCTTCTCTTTTTTGTGTTTGATTTGTTCCCAATTCTTGTTTTGATGTGTTCTGATCATAGTCATTTTCATCACAAAGTTTTCTTAAATCTCAAAGTTCGATTGTTTTGGGTTCAAAGCATATTTGTTGATCTGGTTTGTGATCTTGGGCAGTGATTGAGTTGCTCATCTAATTCTATAACACTCAAATCACTATAATATATGCACACATGCACTTACAGTGGCATTCAACTGATTGGTGATAAATATTGTTCGATAAAACTTTGTTATCAATTACTGAAGATAATTTTTCAAAGTAGGTTGGAAAATAATAAACGCATGCTCTAGATTCAAAATTATATGTCATTGATTGATTAGTTGGTAATTTTTTACAATATTCAAGTGAATTAATTATATTATTTTCATTAATCAATTATAAAATAAATAAAACAAAATACCCCGACAACTATGAAAACATGACCGCAAATGTTCAAAGGAGTTGACGTGTGATACAGGTAAAAATCATTGAGCAAAGCATGGCGCATGGAAAACGCATAAACCTATAAGATTCAACTACACGTCAAAAGCAAACGTAAAAAGTCAAAAGACTTGCCAACATATGCTTCTAACAGCCAACAGCAATACTTTCTCAAGGCTTATCAGGATTAATTCCTCCCGTTTTCTTTTCAACATCTGTTGTGAGTGTGACGATGATGAAGATTCTGTCCATCATTCCTCTCCTACTGCTTATTGAACCCATGAATGTGGTGCATAAGCAGACAAATAGGTTTTCCGTTTAATATTACAACTATCTCCTTGTGAAAGTTTTCTCGAGGTTTTAATTTTTTTTTTTTGCAACGTGTCTTAAAATAGTAATTTATGAGTAGATTTAGCTTTGATTTTTTAAATTTATTAATTATCAATCACTATTTTACATTTTGCTTAGTATAATATTAGATCACGAGAGAATTAATTCTAATCAATTACACACATACTCATGCTACCAGGTGTTTCAATCTAGAATTTTACGTGGATAAGATCCTCACTTACTATTTTAATATCTATGGAAGTTCACGTAACATGTCATGTTCCCATACTTAATTATGATAAAAATATGGTGAGATTTTTATTTTATAAAAATTAATAATTACTAATTACATAACATCAAAGTTCATTGAGAATATGGTTTGAGAGAGATTATTGAATTAGTTATACAATAAATAAATAATATTATGACATATATATATATATATTATATTTTCAAAATCTTCTATATAAATAGTAGTTATATCAAATTCAACAACACATTATATATTCAATGGTTGGTTGTATAACCTCACTAAAAAAAGAAACTAAACAATCTTTAAAGTTTAAACTAGGTGACAAAATGTAAGGTATATAAGAAATGAACATAGGTCTGCTTAATGTTGAAAGCACGACGTCGTATCTGTAATTGAACTACCAATTTTACCCTTACTACCGTGTAACTCTTGAAGCGTGCCATTTTGCTGCTCAAAGATCTGCATGCATTACTTTCGATCTACTTTGTTTTCACCTTTTTTTTTTAATTCAGATTTTAAGAATGACGTTGCTTAAATACATTCACTAGAATCCAACAATCTTAAGGTAATTTAATTTAATTGTCTGCAGTTTCAATCTTTCGCTACGATGGCTTTTACAATTCAGTTCTGCTTCCCAATTCCATGTCTAGTTTCATTGCTTTCATGCTAGTAGGTGTTTCAAGTTATTCAATCTAGAATTTTACGAGAATAAAGATCCTCATTTGTCGTTTTAATATGAAATTATGAAAAGTTTCTATTTTATTGCATGTGCCCACAATTAACTATGATAAAGAAATGGTCACAATGACTTGTAAAAAAAGGGACAACAAAACCTCCTTTTCATCATAATATCCTTTGAGTATGGGAATTAAAAAATTACTTTTAAATTTTTTTAATTAATACAAATTTAATATAAATTATATAATCTATTTAGTAGACTAATAATATTAAATGATTTTTAACATTTAAAATAATATTAAAAATAAATTATTATATTTATCCTAATAATATATTTTTATCCATTATAAAGATTTTAAATAAATCTTTGGGTTAAATATATTTTACAATTAACAGAATATCTACCTATTACTAAAGTTAAAACTATTTTTACATTATATTCAAAATAAGTTTAATTTTAATTTTAATTTATTTATTTATTTTAATATTATGTTTCTATTTATTATAAAAATTACTTTAATATAATAAAATAGGTCTAATACATTGTAAATATTAAAATTTAAATATTAAAATTATTTTAAAATTTATATATTATTACATTTATTATAATGCCATATTTCTATTTGTTATAAAATTTTAAGGTCAATATTTTTGGAGTTTATAGAGTCAAATGGTATTATAGTCAAAGGGAATATTGGTGTCCCTTATTAAAAACTTGAGGATCTTTGTGACAATTTTCACAAACCTTGAGGTGTAGTTGTCCTTTTTTCTTATGGGAAAAAGTGATTTTAATTTTATGAAATTTAATAACTACTTTAGTAACTATGAATTGTATAACATAAAATTTCAAGAATATTCTTCAATAGGTTATAAAACAAGTAAATAATATTATGATATATCAATAATGATAGACATCACAAATATTTTATCTCAAATGGTATGTCATTGATTGATTGCTTGGTAATTTTTTACTAGATCCAAGTGAATTAATTGTATTATTCTCATTAACCAATTAATAAATGCCACATCATTTGAAATAGTTATTTGGAATAAATAATTTAGGATGTGTAACACTACTCATGACATATATGTATTTATTTTAAAAATCCTCTATACAAATAGTAGTTATATTAAATTCAACTACACATTATACATTCAATGGTTGTTTGTATAACCTCACTAAAAAAGAAAGTAAACAATCTTTAAAGTTTAAACTAGGGGACAAAACGTAAGATACTTAAGAAAATGAACTAAATTCGAAATTAAAACAACATAGGTCTGCTTAATGTCGAAAGCACGACGTCGTATCTGTAATTGAACTACCAATTTTACCCTTACTACTGCTTAACTCTTGAAGCGCGCCATTTTGCTGCTCAAAGACCTGCGTGCATTACTTTCAGTCTACTTTGTTTTAACTTTTTTTTTTTGCTTAATGCAGATTTTAAGAATGTTGTTGCTTAAATACATTTACTAGAATCCAACAATCTTAAGGTAATTTAAGATTAAAATTATTTAATAGTGTTAATGTAAAAGCGGTTAGTTGATACAAATGTGAAAAGAAAGGTGGTGCAAAGTACATGTTAAAATTTTGTAGTGGTTGGATGAACATAAGGCAACATAAAAGTGATGCAATGATAATTTCTCTAAATTTTAATTGCTAGAAACTCAATGGGTTAAATTTTTGTTGGAAATTTTTTTTATTTATGCTTCTAATCAAGGTCACAGCTAACAATGATTTTGTTGATGCTTGAAAGGTCAAAAGTTATTATTATATACACACACACGCGCGTACACACACACACACATATATATAAGGAGTGAAAAATTTTATAATACATAAAAAATACCACTTCAACTGTACAATAAACTACTAATACCATATCATGTATTTATTTGTTTTGAACAATTAACACATAAGTGATAATTATATTAAACATATTTATATATGTTATGCAACGTATGCCACCCAGATTTAGATAGTATTAAGGCTCTATTAAGATTTAGATTTGTAATGTTAACATTTTCCGTAGTAATTTAGGATTGTTTGCCCACCTTTTTGAGATGCAAAGGAGATGTATATTCGATATTTTAATGTGTGGTGGAATAATGACAGCTCTAATAGATAATTGGTACGGTAGCATTTTTTTTTTTTTTTGGTCTAAAATCTGAATGGGACTTAATTTGGCTGAAGTTTAAATAGATTTGAATGCATATATCTAAATGACATGTTTGTTTTTCTTTGTTTAATATCTAGATATAAATGTTAAGTTGTTTGTTTTTCAAAAAGAAAACATCTGAAACATATATATATATATATCTAACACATGTATTTTTTTTACATTAACATATGATACTTATAATGTTATTTTTAGTACGAGATCCCTCCTGAAGTTTTCTCTGAAAACAAAAGGATGGGAGTGGTAAACAGAGTTGTCATGACTCTAACTTTAGTCTCTCGTCATGAGTGTGGCTCTTTGAAATGTCTTTGACTTTCGTTAGTTTTAATGCTCTCAGAGGAAGTATTCTAGATTAATTTCAGAAGCAGGAGTTGCAGGATTTGGGTAGAAAGTTTTAAGGAGTTTGGTGTCCAACCATTTGCTGCAGTTCTTAATTACTGGCGGCTAAAGCAAATGGATACAGATGAGTTAATTAAGCGGTGTAGAGCCATCCAGCTAAGTGAAGAAGAAGAAGGGAAAGTCACGTTTAGGAGCAGAATGAAAACAAAAGGGGAAAAGATATTAACAGGCTGTTTGGTCAGAAAAATATTCTTATCAAGAGAAGTCAAAGTAGAAAGATTGAGAGTAGCAATGCAACAGGTGTGGAGAACAGGCAGGGAAGTCAAAATTGAAGGACTGGGTGATAATATTTTCATGTTCAAGTTTGGGTCAAATGAAGATAAAAGAAGAATTCTAGCGGGTGGACCATGGCATTTTGACAGAGCACTTATCGTGCTTATCGAACCTTCTGGAATTGGAGACATTAAGAAACTAAACTTCAATCATGTATCCTTTTGGGTACAACTACATGATGTTCCAATTATGTGTATGGAAAAAGAGACAGCTGCAGAATTGGGTGGAGCAATCGGAAGAGTAGAGGAAGTTGAAACGGATGCAGCGGGGGAATGTATAGGAAAATTCTTACGAATGAGGATTTCGGTGGACATCACAAAGCCATTAAAGAAGATTGTTGTGCTGGAACAGATGGAGAAATGGGATGAGAAAAACGAAGAAGAAAACAAAAAGGAAGAGATCCCAATGCTGGTGCAGTATGAAAGGCTCCCTGATTTTTGCTTCTGCTGTGGGCGTATCGGTCATCAATATAAAGAGTGTAGTCATTATAAGTTTCAGTCCAAAGATCAACTAGCTTATGGCCCATGGCTAAAAGCAACAACCATGGCAGAACGGCTAAGACAAAGTAGAGGACAGGATCGATGGAGCACAGAATCCAGTCAATTCAATGCCAAAAATTCAGCTGGAGTAAACAATGAACTACTACAGCTCAAAGAAAGGAGACAAAGTGAGGTAGAGGAGAAAGGGGCAGAAGTGGAAGGGAATCAGATTCAGATCCAAACGGATTCGGGTATGGATAATCCTTCTTTAGAGAAAAAAATGGGTAAAGGAGGTGATGCTGATCATTTAATGCAAGCAGCAGCAAATCTCAGAGAGCTAGAGAATAGCTATTTAGGGTCAGAGCAGCAGGCTGACAAAATTGCAGTTCATGGGGAAGGGACAAATTGGGCGGGAAAGAAATTACAACAAGACATGAATTTAGTGGAAAAAGAAGCGGGAAATGGTGAGCGGGAAGTGGAAGGAAAAATCTGGAAATTAGAAAGTTTAGAGCAAAAACAAAAGGCAAGTGGGCTTTCCTTTCAAATAGAGTCAGAGGCCGAAGATGGCAACAATGGGCTAAAGGATGAAAAGCTTAGGCCCAAAAGACGGAAATGGAAGTATCATGCACGAAATTATGAAGGAAAAGGGGGAACAAAAGATGGGCAAACAAAAGGAAAAAGGTCGGCTAGCTGGCTAAATTTGGAAAGCCCAAACTCAAAGAAGCTCAAAGGAAGTACCCCAAAAAAATATGGCTGTCATCAACGAGCTCAACTAAACATTACAGAAGCTACAACGTTGAGGCTAGAGGATGAAGAGATGGAAGCAGTTGCATGTAGTGTCAATGAATTATCGGCGGTGGCTGAAAACCAGCCCCGCCGACAGCCATGAGGATCTTAAGCTGGAACGTTCGGGGATTGGGGAGTGACCGGACGTTCCGAGAAGCTCAGGAGGTAGTCCATGAGCACAAGCCCCAAATTGTGTTTTTTTGCGAGACGAAAATGACGAGGGAGCAAATGAGAAAAAGGAGTTACGAGCTGCATTTTGCAAACTGTTTTGCAGTTAGTAGAGAAGGAATGGGGGGAGGTTTGGCAATGCTATGGAATTCGGAGATAACAGTGGAAATAAAATCCTTCAGTTGTCATCATATTGATGCTGTGGTCTATAGTGAAAAGGGGAGTTATTGGAGATGTACGGGTATATATGGTCATCCAGAAGCAGCTCAAAAACAGCATACTTGGAAATTATTGAGAAGGTTAGCAACGTTATCTTCTTTACCCTGGCTCTGTTTTGGGGACTTTAATGAAGTCTTAAATTTAAATGAAAAGCTAGGAGGAAATGAGAAACAAGTTAACTCGGTGGCTGACTTTAGAGAAGCGGTTAGGGAATGTGATTTCATAGATATGGGATTTACGGGGTATCCCTTTACTTGGTCAAATAGGAGGTTTGGTGTTGGGTTGATTGAAGAGAGATTAGATAGATTTCTTTGCAGTAGGAGTTGGGGCAATTATTTCCAGGAGAAAGCAGCAATGAATCTAGTGACTTGGAGCTCCGATCACAACCCAATTCTTATGGAAGTGCTGGAAAAAGGAAGTGGTTTGAGGTATTCCAGAAGAACTTTCCGCAGAGTTCATTATGAAGATATGTGGAGCCCATATGAGAAATGTAGAGAAATAGTTAAGCGGGAGTGGAAGGAATCAAGCTGTTGGGACAGGGGAAATCCTGTTGATCTGTTTCAAAGGAAGTCAAAGGAGTCACTAGCTGAACTCAAGTTATGGAGTAACGAGGAGTTCAAGGGCAGACAAAAAAGGCTGAAGCAGCTGAAGGAGAGGTTAAAGGAAATCAGACAGAACTATGGCCATTATGACAGCGGATTAGAAGTCAAAAACATAGAAAGACAGATTGATAATATTCTAATTGACGAAGAAATCTTCTGGAAGCAGAGATCGAGGGCGGATTGGCTGAGAGAAGGGGATAGAAATACTAAATTTTTTCATGCTAAGGCATCGGCGAGGAAAAGAAAAAATAAGATAATGGGGCTGGAGGATGAAGATGGATTATGGAAAGAGGAAGCAGAAGAAGTGGAAAGATTGTTGTGTGATTATTTTGCAAACATTTTCAGCACAACGAATCCATCCCAAACTCAGCTGGAGACAGCCGTAACAAAACTACCAAAGCGAGTAACGGAAGAAATGAATTGCTTTCTGGATCAACAGTTCACTGCCGAGGAGGTAGCAGAGGCTCTTGCTCAGATGTGTCCCACCAAAGCTCCAGGCCCGGATGGTCTCCCAGCAGCCTTTTATCAGAAGCACTGGAGCTCAGTCAAGGAAGGTATAACCACTACCTGCCTGCACATCCTAAATGAGGGAGGTTGTATCGCTCCTTTAAATCATACTTATATTACCTTGATTCCAAAAGTACAAAATCCTAGGAAAGTGACTGATTTCCGGCCAATTAGCCTTTGTAATGTTATTTATAGGATTGTGGCAAAAACCTTGGCAAATAGGTTGAAGCAAATTTTGGATACTATTATCTCTCCAACTCAAAGCGTTTTTATCCCGAATAGGCTAATTACGGATAATGTAATAATCGGGTATGAATGCTTAAACAAAATTAGGCAAAGTAGGGGTAAAAAATATGGGTTGGTAGCGCTCAAACTAGACATTAGCAAAGCCTATGATAGAATTGAGTGGAATTTCTTGAAAACCACAATGCAGCAGCTAGGCTTCTCGGCAAATTGGGTGAACTTGATCATGAACTGTATATCCACAGCAAGCTTTTCAGTTTTGATTAATGGGGAGGCGAAAGGTTTAATCTATCCTCAAAGAGGTTTAAGACAAGGCTGCCCATTATCACCATATTTATTCATCATTTGTGCAGAGGTGTTCTCGAATTTACTCATGTAGGCTGAAAAACAAAAGCTGATCCAGGGGCTGAAGTTCAGTAGATATTTGTCTATTTCTCATCTCCTTTTTGCAGACGACAGCTTGGTTTTCTCAAGGGCTTCCAGTGTAGACTGCAGGCACCTAAAGAAGATCTTTGAAGTGTATGCTGCTGCTTCGGGACAGATATTCAACTTTGAGAAGTCTTCAATATTTTTCAGCACCAACACAAAGCAGAGCCAAATGGATGAAATAGGAAGCATTTTTAACTTGAACGTTGTTTCGAGACATGAGAGGTACCTGGGATTGCCATCTATGGTGGGAAGAAAGAAGACCAATTTTTTTAACTATGTCAAGCTAAGGGTGCTTAATAAGTTAACCAGCTGGGAAAGCAAATTTTTTTCTTGTGGGGGAAAAGAAGTGCTCATAAAAGCTGTGGCTCAAGCGGTGCCGGCATATGCTATGAGTGTATTTAAAATACCTCAAAGCATTTGCGATGACATTCAAAAAGCTGTAGCAAAATTCTGGTGGAGTTCTGCAGGAAAGCACGGAGGCATTCACTGGGCAAAATGGGGGAGACTATGCCAAGCCAAGATAAGAGGAGGGCTGGGATTTCGAGATTTTTCATGCTTTAATCAAGCCTTAATTGCAAAGCAAGGCTGGAGACTTATTCAAAATCCAGAGGCTTTGATGGCTCGGGTGTTGAAGGCTAAGTACTTTAAGAATTCCAGCTTTATGGATGCAAAGTTAGGTTCAAATCCATCTTTTGTGTGGAGAAGCATTCTTTGGGGCAGGTAGATTATTCACAAAGGCTCAAGATGGAGGATCGGCAACGGAGAGCAAGTGTATGTTTATAAGAGTAACTGGATTCCAAGGCCTGAAAATCTAAAGCCTCTGTCCATCCAGACATTACACCCAAATTCTGTGGTAGCTAATCTGATCAGCAACCAAACCTGGAAGGAAGATGTGATTTCTCAGAATTTTTCAGAAGAGGATGCAGCAAGAATAAAAAGAATCATTCTTCCAAGTTCTCCTCAATTGGATCAATTGATATGGCATTTTGACAAGCATGGTAATTATTCTGTTAAGAGTGGGTATCAGTTATCTCTAAATCCCGATTTGGCCAGTTTATCAAAACTCATTGGAAGATTATTTGGTCAATGGAGATCCCAGAAAAGATTAAAAATTTCATGTGGAGGGCAGCTCAGAATATGCTTCCAACAGCCTATAACCTCTGGAAGAGAAAGGCTATAAAGGAACCAATGTGTGGCAGATGTAGCAAGGAGAAGGAAGATGGTTTTCATGCCTTAATTGGATGCAAGTATGCCAACAAAGTCTGGAAATTGACTGATTTTCACCAGAACATGAAAATGCTGGCTCAACAGGATTTATTAAGCACCCTCCAGGAGATGGGGAAAATTGCGAGTAGGAAGGACATGGAACTGATTATTGCTACATGCTGGTCAATTTGGTCTTCTAGAAATCTATTCATTTTCAAAGGGAAGGAAGAAGATGCTCGAAATATCGAAGGAAGAAGTCATACTGAAGGATTAAAATCCAAAACTGTTTCACAGGCAGCAACAACCAACAAACATGGCTACCTCCTCCAAATGGGTGGTATAAGGTGAATGTGGATCGCCATCGAGACCCTCAAATCAGACAGGCCTCGGTGGTTATCGAGACTCGAGAGCAAAGGTTGTAGCTTGTAATACCATTTACAAAGGGATGTGGAATGCATGAGCGGCAATCAATTTTGGCATCCAGGTGGCTCAAAATACAAATTTTCTGCCAATGATTATAGAGTCAGATTCAAAAGGGGTGGTTGATCTTGCTTGTAACAGAAAAGGAAGCATAACGGAAATCTTCTGGAAGATAGCCACAATTCAAGATAGCTTAAAGAGGCTAGGTAGGGTGCAAATCCAGCATGTTCCAAGATCTTTCAATCGTATTGCTCATGGGCTAGCAAAGAAAGCTTTAGAGTATGTAAGTTCTGCTATTTGGCTGGGAAATTACCCAGATGAGATTTTGTTGTTACTCACTATTGATTCTTAATGAAAGCTTTACTTTCTCTTTCAAAAAAAAAAAATATAATGTTATTTTTAGTATATTCTATTGATATTTTTTCTTGTTAATTACATAAATCAATCATGTTTAATCATTTGAATTAAAATTGATGGATTAAATAAAATTCAAACTATATTATAAAAATAATAAACATAAATGTAAAGAGATGGACTTATTATAAAACACACTCATCTAAAATTTAATTATGTTTAAAGTTCTCATTGACCCCAAAAAAATAATAGTTGAACACATGTATACAACAAAAAAAGGATAAATAAAAAATCATAAAAGGATAATTTATATAATAGGAAATAAATTTATATAATATGGGTATTAATGAGAGAGAATATTAAAATTACATTTTGATGTTTTGTCATTAAGATAAAAGTCATGATATTTTATAATATTCAAGCTCTAATATTTTATAATCAGACATAAAGATAGAAAACAAAAAAATATATATAAATATCTTAAAATAATTCAGACTTCAGACAGAAAATAAGCAACCACCAAGTCTTTAATTGGATCATCCCATACTCATCGTTGTAGTCCTTGATAATTTTTACCAGTGCGTTTAACTTATATTTATCTTTTCTAAGTGAAACAATACAGTTTCTAATTGAAAATAATAAATTTACTTGTAAAATTTCAACCAAAACCTGCTAAAATTTCACTCAATTAGCACTTGATACATTTCAATACAAAAAAAGCCTTTTTTTTTTGGGAAATTATCAGTCATATACCCTTAAATGACACCAGTATCAAACGTGTTACAACACTTTTCAAGTGTATCACTCGTATACCCTAAGTTGACAAAACACTTCTGCCGTCCACCGATCCGTTAACTGCCGTTTACGAGCGCTGGCATCACAAGGGTAATTTAGTCTTTTTCTTAAAAACGACATGTCATCCCATTTACCTAGTAAAAAACGACATGTCATATGATATATTTTGATAAAAATGACATGTCATCCCATTTACCTCATTTTGAGTTTAAAGGGTAAAATAGTCATTTTGCTCAAATTCTGTTAAGTTCTTAACGGTAGTAAACGGAAAGGTGGACGCCAGAACTCTTTTGTCAACTTAGGGTATACGAGTGATATAAGTGAAAAGTGTTGTAGTATGTTTGATAACGGTGACATTTAAGGGTATACCGGTGATAATTTCCCTTTTTTTTTTAATGGATACATTAGTGTAAGTAACAAAAAATCACAGTGGTTGTAATTTTAAACTTAAAAGCTTTAACTTTGAAGGTCTTCAGTTCGAATATCAATTTAGAACAAGATTAGAATTTATTTTCTTTCATTGATACCTTAGTGTCACTAATGAAAATTCCAATGATATTTTTCTTGAACTTAAACGGTTCAATATTGGAAGTCCTTGGTTTGAGTTCTATATGAAACATGATTAGAATTACTTTGTTTTTATTACTGATACCTTAGTGTCAAAAATTTCTAATGTCTAACTTATAGATGCTATAGTATCAGTAATTTGTGGTACTTACATGTAAAACATGAAAAATGGTCCATGTGTATATATTAATACTTTTTTAAAAAGTGTCACAAGCTAAATGTTAGTAAAGATTATTTTTCTAATAGTACGAAATATTTGAGTTTGAATGATTGTCCTACAAATTCGATCAAGTTGTGTTCAAATCAGGTTTAACAATCCAATTGGATCGGTAAAAGAAAAAAAGAAAAATTAAAAGCTAAGCTATAATGTAAAAAAAACTGTCCAAAAGTAGTTATTGGGGGCATTTCCTCACAATAATTAGGCTGGAGCAAATATCAATTCAAATTAAATGGATTCACATGATTTTCTTTTAGTTTCTCGAGGGACTAGGTCTTATTTATCAACCCAATTGATTCTACATTTTCGTTACACTAATTCAATAGAAAAAAAGCACAACAGCCTCTTTTCTCTTCAATTCTTTTCCATTCACCTAAGAAAAGCACAACCTAGTCGGCCTATTCTTCAACCTTGTTTCGGTTAACAAACCTTAGAGTTATTGAGTGTTGCTTTAAATCGGTTCAATGGCTCAATTCCAAGAGATAGGGAAGAATTTCTTCTATGGCTTTTCACGTTTTTTTAATAATAACAGAGTCTCATGATCAGATGGATGTGACACTGAGACAACTAATGATGAGTATCGAATTTGCTTGCAAAGCTGGCAACTGTCTATTAGAACGACATAATCTTTATCATTCCACCACATCTTAAAATTTTGGACAAATATCACAATCACATCTTAGGAGTTATTCAATGTAAGAAATTTTATGGATGGTTTATTAGGTGAGCTGTGACAAAAATGGCATGTGGGCACCACCCTTCTAGAAGGTGGGCCCACCCATTTTGAAGAAGAAGGCATTGCTTCCTTCTTTGATTGGAACAAAAGAAAAATAGAGAAAGAAGGAAAAAATGGGTGTCGGGCCCAAAAAGAAGAAGAAAAAAATAATTAATACAATAATAAAAATAATATATAATTGATGAATAGTACCTAGATTTTCTCTATAAATACAAACGAAGAGAAGGAGCAAAATCATTCAGTTTTTGTGAGAAGCAATTCCTGCATTTAAGAGAGCAGAGAATTTTGTAGAGCTTAAATAATAAAATTCTTGTTTTAATGTTTTGAGAGTTTGGGTGTATTGGGGTTTTAGGAAGTAAAAAATCTTCAGATATTTCTTTAACTAAGAAAATATTTTTCTTTTTCTTGTGAAAAAAAAAACGTAATTTCTTGTGTGATTCTATTATTCTTTATTTTCTTATAATTTTATCTTAGTTGTGGTCTTATTTCACCCATTAATTTCCTAATAAGCTGACACGGCTTGTGTTATATACAATCACTCACAATACTCCATTAGCAAAACTTGCTTTTTCAAGAAATTTCGATCCAAAAACTTCATAAACAAGGAAAGATTTTGGTTGATCGATCGATGTGGTTTGTTTAATCCTTGTATGTGTTTCATTAACGCTATTAATGTACATTTCATTGAAGCTGTTTTGCAAATGGTCAATGTTTCCTCATCAAACAACATTTTTAGAAATACCTGTAGAACTTTGGCTTCAATTTTTCATGTGCATGAGTTACAATTTAAGTTCTAGTCATCGAAAAAATACTGCAATAAAGTGAAGGTGATTATTCAATGAAACGCAAGTAGTGGAGTAATTTTCAAACTTGAACAGTAAATTAGAAAAACCAAGTGTGACTTTGTGCGTGAGAAAATGTAACCAAACTTGTTTTTGCTCTTTTCATTTTTATATATAATTTTGATAAAAAACTAACAAATGCATCTAAATTTTTTAAAAAATATTACATCATAAACATCATTTTTCTTGTCTAAAACAAGGTTAGAAAACCCCATTGATAAACAATATCAAAAGCTCCCTAAGTAGCCGAGTGCTGTTATTTTAAGTAGATTAATTTGTGTGGCTAAAGCCAATGTGTTATTGTCCCAATCCATGTTCTACACCTCTAAAATCCTGAAGGCCCCGCCCCAAAAAATAAGAAGAAAACTTTGCGTAAGAATGCAAAGAGAATATAATTTGGATTCGGTCTAAAGGCATGATGATTGATTTATTCATTTCAAAATCAAAACTATGTCTGATGCTTTAATTTACTTTCTTCTCTTTTTCTTCTACAACCTTTTTAAAACCGTGAGAAAAATGGTTGGGTACATGAAGTCTCATGAAACACGAATATGTGTATTACATGGGAAAACCTTTTCATTGTAATCTATCAACTAAAAGTTAAGTAATTTACTACTTCTTAATTTATTCTTAGCTGTCCTCAGAACCTTAGCAGAGAGGTATCAAGCAGATTTAATTAGATGGCCACCAAAATTCGAATCCTACAAAGAAATAAGGGCTAAAAAATCGATTTTGGTTACCCAGTACGCATACCTTTTACAAAAAAATAAAAAAATAAAAAATTCTTGGCGAGTGCAGAGTCATTTACCTTCAACCTTGGCTGAAATAATCTTAAAGATTGTGTCCGCCTTCTCAAGAAGTTGAACCACTTTCTACATAATAGGAAAGGGATTCATTATTCAATTTGCAAGCAGTTTAAAAAGAAAGACATTTAATTGTTTTAAAGAAGTCTCTACACTTGTCAAGTGAAGGAAAAACGTGCCAAAGACATATCATGATTGATTTATTCATTTCAAACTGATGCTTTACTTTCTTCTGTTCTTTTACTGTAATTTTATTGAAACCACGTTAATGAAACATGAATTATGTAGATACGTAATAAAAATACTCGTTGACTATAGTCCATCATCTCAAAATTATTTAAGTGGGTACAGTTTAGTCACCCGCAAGTTTGTTCATGAACAAATTGCATAAGTCATTTTAGCTTGAACCTACCTTTGATGAAACTATCTTAAACATGGCGTGTGCTTTCTCCAATACTTGCAGAGCAGTCATCGTATTCACATGGGCTGCCCTTACTCTTTTGATCGTCCATGTTGCAGCATCTGAAAATAGAAAGACAAGCTTTACTCAACAGCGGCTGGTGGAAGGACAGGATTCCTCACAATGCTTCAGATCATTGCAATTGGGTTGGTATCACATAGAGTTAGTGGAATGCAGTATCAAAGGGGAACTTGGCAGCCTCAACTTTTCTTGCTTTTCAAACCTGCAATACATCAATCTTTGGAACAACGATCTATCGGGAAGCATTCCACCCCAAATTGGTTCTCTTTTAAAACTCAAATACCTTAATCTGCGTTGGAAAAATCTTACAGGTGAGTGAGTTACCAAATAATTATGGTAGCTAGCTAGCCTAGCTGTATGTTTAATTTATATTCGCTCTGTATGTTTAATTTATATTCGCTGGAAAATAATCATTGACATTTATTCGTCCTTTAATCAATCACATTGCAGGAACTATCCCAAAAGAAATTGAGAGTTTAAGAAATCTGGAGGCACTTTATTTGCGTAATAACAGCCTTAATGATGAGTTACCAATTAATTTTGGTAGCTAGCTTGCCTAGCTTTATATTTACTTTTTCCACTAGAGATTGGAAAAATTTTATTGCTTCAAAACTTGGACCTGTCTCACAATAACCTTTCAGGTACGAAAGTTATTTTGGGAATTTTAAGATTCTAGGATTTTATTATTTTAAAACTTTCTTTTATTTTTAGAGTCAATTAAGGTATGGGATTTAATTAACTTAGTAAAGTATCTTTTAGTTTAACAATTTTAAGATTTAGTTTTCCACTTTTAAGTTAACTTAGGGAAAGTATATTTTATTTCCATTATAATTGTGATTTTTCCTTTTTAAGTTAACTTAGGGAAGTGAGTTTCCTCTCTTATAAATAGAGAGACATTGTCATTATTTTCAGAACTTTTTCAGACTGAATTATTCAATAAACTTTTTATTCAGAAACTTGTGTTCTCCATATTCACAATTCCGCTTCGTCATACCATACCTAAGACTCTCCGTCCAATGTGTTTGGACATGTCATTCAACAATTTGGAAGGTGAAATTCCCACTTATTTGCGGGGTAATCCACCAAAGAGTTTTGTAGGCAACAAGGGCTTATGTGACCCTGTTAAAGGTTTTCCTTCTTGCTCTCAACGACATAGACTTGCACCTTCATTCATTCTGTCTGTTAACATTTTTCTTCCCCTCACTCTAGTTCTCGCCTTCACAGTATTTGGATTCATTTTACTCCTTAAGAGTAAGAGTGAAAATCCAAAGCTTGTGACAAGAGCTGCAACGAATGGAGATGTGCTTTCAGTGTGGAATTCATGATGCTAAAATTTTATATGAAGATCTGATTGATGCAACGAAAGATTTTCATATCAAATATTACATCGTGGACAAAGCATTTAACTTGCCTAATAAATATTGATTTGAATGTGGATTTATCGTTATGACAGCATCAACTCAGTCAGAATTGGTGAAGTTGCAACAAGAGAAGTTAAAAGCAATAGATTTAGATTTAAGGGACACAAAGCAGAGGCTCAATAATTCATTGGAATTTGTTAAAGGGAAAATTTCCATGCTTGCTGCCAAGCTTGCTATACAGGCATTAGAGATGCAGTAACTCTGTAACTGTGTACTATGCCATTGTGAATTTTTTTTTTGCTAAGCTGAGGAATGAAATGTTAGTTAAGAGAAAGAAATCAGGGTTTATACACAACAAGGTTAAGTAAGGAGTTGTTTTAATATTCCATTTGAAGTTTAAGCGTGACTTGACTTCAGTCGTTCATATGTTTTTATTTCCTAAGCGTGACTTGACTTCAGTCGTTCATATGTTTTTATTTCCTAAGCGTGACTTGACTTCAGTCGTTCATATGTTTTTATTTCCTATTCTCTTGGCTTAATACTTATTTTAAGATTTGTTTTTGATTTATAACTGATTCTTTTTTTTTTAATAACTTACCTCTTAATGGAAAAAAATTTGGATGCGATAAAAAATAAATTATGGTTAACTTTTTTTTTAAATTATCTTATTAGAAAAGCTTATCATTTTTTACGAATAAGATTTACGATGATAAAAATAAGAACAAATAAAAGGAAACGAAAACATTGATTTGAGGTGGAAAGTGAGGTCAATAAAAATATCCGAAAGTCAACCTAAAAGCAGAGACACAGAAATGCAGCTGGCAGCAGCCCCCTTATTTGGACCGTCGGCTTCAGTTTTCAAGTCATTTTAGCTTGCACCTGGCTTTGTTGAAAACTATCTTAAACATGGCGTGTAATTTCTCCAATACTTGCAGAGCAGTCATCGTATTCATATGGGCTGCCCTTACTCTTTTGATAGTCCATGCTGCATCTGCGACCAATATTAGTATTCATGTTGCAGCATCTGAAATAGAAAGACAAGCTTTACTCAACAGCGGCTGGTGGAAGGACAGGATTCCTCACAATACTTCAGATCATTGCAATTGGTTTGGTATCACTTGCGATTATGAAGGAAGGATCACTCACATAGGCTTAGCGGAAAGCAATATCAAAGGGGAACTTGGCCGTATCAACGTTTCTTGCTTTCCAAACCTGCAATATCTCGATCTTTCGAACAATAATCTATCGGGAAGCATTCCGTCCCAAATTGGTTCTCTTTCAAATCTCAAATACCTCGATCTGGATCGGAATAATCTTACAGGTGAGTGAGTTACCAAATAATTATGGTGGCTAGGTAGCCTAGCTGTTTATTTAATTTACATTCATTGAAAAATAATCATTGAAATTCATTCGTCTTTTAATCGATCACATTGTAGGTACTATACCAAAAGAAATTGGGAGCTTAAGAAATTTGAAGGAGCTTCGTTTGGGTAGTAACAACTTCAATGGTGAGTTACCAATTAATTTTGGTGGCTAGCTATTTATTTAACTTATATTCATTGAAAAATAATCATTGAAATTCATTCGTCCTTTAATCGATCACATTGCAGGTACTATACCAAACGAAATTGGGAGCTTAAGAAAGCTAGAGGCTCTTTCTTTGGATAGTAACAAACTTAGTGGTGAGTTGCCAATTAATTTTGGTAGCTAGCTAGCCTACCTATATATTTAATTTATATTCATTGAAAAATAATCATTGAAATTCATTCGTCTTTTAATCGATCACATTGTAGGTACTATACAAAAAGAAATTGGGAGCTTAAGAAATCTGGAGGTGCTTGATTTGAGTAGTAACAACCTCAATGGTGAGTTACCAAATAAATATGGTGATTTATATTCATTGAAAAATAATCATTGAAATTCATTCGTCCTTTAATCGATCACATTGCAGGTACTATACCAAAAGAAATTGGGAGCTTAAGAAATCTGAAGCAGCTTGATTTGAGTAGTAACAACCTCAATGGTGAGTTACTAAAAAATTATGGTGGCTAGCTAGCCTAGCTATATATTAAATTTATATTCATTGAAAAATAATCATTGAAATTCATTCGTCCTTTAATCGATCACATTGCAGGTACTATACCAAAAGAAATTGGGAGCTTAAGAAATCTAGAGGGGCTTGATTTGAGTAGTAACAAACTCAGTGGTGTATTACCTCAAGAAATCGGGAATATAAAAAGTCTAATCGGACTGTTTGTGAGGAATAACACATTAGGTGGACCTATTCCTTCAACCCTGTTTCGTTTAACAAACCTTGAGGTTTTATATCTTAGTTTCAACCAGTTCAATGGCACAATTCCACGAGAAATAGGACATCTAAAGAGTTTGACTTATTTGTTTATCAAAGTTAACAAGCTAACCGGAGCTATTCCTTCAACTCTAGGTCAGTTAACCAGCTTGCTGCAATTGGATCTCAGTTCTAACCAACTCCACAGCTCCATTCCACTAGAAATAGGGAATCTTAGTGCTCTAGAGGAGTTAGACTTATCTGATAATAAAATACATGGTATCATTCCAGATGAGCTCACCAAGTTATCCCAACTCAAAAATCTCAACCTTTCCTCAAACCTACTTTCAGGGCAGATACCTTCTGCAATTGGAAAACTCTTCAACCTTAAGTATCTCGACCTCTCTAAAAATAAACTTGGTGGTTCTATTCCAACTGAGATTGGCAACTGCTCAGAGTTAAAGAATTTAACATTGAACCACAACAGTTTGGATGGAACTATTCCCCCAGAAATGGGAGAAATTTTATTGCTTCAAAACTTGGACCTTTCCCACAATAACCTTTCAGGCACCATACCTAAGACTCTCTGTCCAATGCATTCAGACATGTCATTCAACAGTTTGGAAGGTGAAATTCCCTCTAATTTGCGGGATAATCCACCAAAGAGTTTTGCTGGCAACAATGGTTTATGCGGCCATGTTGAAGGTTTTCCTTCTTGCTCTCAAAGTCAGAAGCATCCACCTTCAATCATTCTGTTTGTTAAAATTTTTCTTCCTCTCAGTCTAGTTCTCGCCTTCATTATATTAGGATTCATATTACTCCTTAAACGTCAGAATAAGACTCTGAAACTCAACTCAAGAGCTGCCAAGAATGGAGATGTGTTTTCGGTGTGGAAGTATGATGGTAAAATTTTATATGAAGATTTGATTAATGCAACGGAAGATTTTCATATCAAATATTGCATCGGAACTGGAGGTTATGGCAGTGTTTACAAGGCAGAGCTACCAGACGGAAAAGTTGTTGCTTTGAAGAAGCTTCACCAATCTGAAACAGACGATTCAGCTTTTGTCAAGAGTTTCCAAAACGAGGCTCATGTACTCTCCACTGTACGACATCGGAACATTGTGAAACTTTATGGTTTTTGTTTGCACAAAAAATGCATGTTTTTGATTTATGAGTACATGGAAAGAGAAAGCTTGTTCTGTGTTTTACGCCATGATGACGAAGCTATTGAGTTGAATTGGACTGAAAGGGTGAACATCGTGAAGAGTGTGGCTCACGCTTTGTCGTACCTGCATCACGACTGCACTCCATCAATTGTTCACCGCGACATATCAAGCAACAACATTCTACTTGACTCAAATTTGGAGGCATCTGTTGCTGATTTTGGCACTGCTAGACTTCTACATGTTGATTCATCAAATAGAACCCTACGAGCGGGCACTTACGGATATATTGCCCCAGGTGAATTAAATAATTGGTTGTATTTCTTTTTACGCTCTATGGTTTTCTTTTTAAAGACATAATCTTACACCCTTTTCTTTTCATGTAGAACTTGCCTACACTATGGTTGTGACAGAGAAATGTGATGTTTATAGTTTTGGGGTAGTGGCACTCGAAATATTGATGGGAACACATCCAGTAGAACTCCTCTCGTCATTATCATCATCATCATTGGATCCAAAAATCATGTTGATCGATATTTTAGACCAACGTCTCTTGCCGCCTGTGAATCAAGAGATCGTTCAAAATATTATTCTTGTTTCAACAATAGCATTTGCTTGCTTGCGTTCTCAACCAAAATCTCGACCCACAATGCAAGGCATTTCTCAGGAACTTCTTGTGGCAAAGACACTAATGCAAAAAGCTCTCAAAGAAATTTCCATTTCAGAGCTGAGAAACTAAGAAATGTTTTGGCTTCATGAATATGACAATATCCCATGAAAGGATTTCAAAATTTGAAGGTCAGCAGCCTTGTGTTCTGCTGGTCTCTTTAGACCCAAATAATGATGGCAAAACCTAGACCTGGATGGCCGCATTCTTAAATGTATTTTTCAATCTAAGTTTGAGTCATGCTTGTTTTAGCTGTTTGCAGTTTGGTGGAAGCTTGACTTGTCTTTGGCAAGACTGACTCTTTTTTTTTTTTTTTTTCACTTGACCGAAAAATAAGTTTAAAAAGACGAAAAGGGCATATATAAAGGGGCTATCCCCTCATCAAATGAGATATAAAACATATTGGAAATTAGAGAAGAATGTTTGTTCATTAATAGAAAGATTATAAATAATCTAAGCAAATTTGGCCCTCAAAATTGCAAAACTCTGAACTTTGCTGCATGAAAGTACTCATCAAACTTTTCAAAGTGATCAGTGAACTTCTACCCAAGCAATCCAGCCTCAAGATGTATTAAATCCCACAGCAAATGATTCGATTCAGTATATCAATATGAGAATTGCATTAAAGAACTTATATAATCACCCAACCGGAATGATTTCAATATGATTTTCCAAGAAACTGTATAATTATTGATTGGGTCTGATGTTGATAAAAAATATTCAAGGGTTATTATCATTTTATTATTTTAAAAATTATCAAACATCAAATGACTACATCAAGTATTGTAATCGAAATAAATTCGAAATTAAATGATTTTTAAATTCGAAATGAAAACAACATAGGTCTGCTTAATGTAGAAAGCACGACGTCGTATCTGTAATTGAACTACCAATTTTACCCTTACTACCGCTTAACTCTTGAGGCGCGCCATTTTGCTGCTCAAAAAACTGCGCGCATTACTTTCAGTCTACTGGAATCCAACAATGTTAAGGTTATTTAATTTAATTGCCTGTAGTTCAGTTCTGCTTCCCCATTCCATGTCGGCATGTCTAGTTTCATTGCTTCCATGCTTTTATGGAAAAAGTTTGTGTTCAATTGGTACTTCGTTGTCATTGCAAAACATCTTTGTATTCGTTGTTTTAATGTATTATAAATTTTAAATCATTCTGCAGTCTTCTTGTTTGAAGAATTGCCTCTTACAAGCTTTCAAATTTTGTTCCTGTCAAAAACTTTGTGAGATTTTTTAGCATAAGCTTGATTCGATTTGGAAGTACGCCCATGTATATCATCCAAGCAATGATTTGATGACACATCAGTTTGTATATAAAAAAATTTGTACGAGAGTTTTTATCTCTATTATTGTTGTTTGATTTGAACTTATTGTATCATAATTCATAAATTGTTTATTGTCTCTCGGAAGTATTTAATAGCTTTTTCAGTAAAATTTTAACTGTAAAGGAAGTTGTTTTAGCATGCTGGGGTCCAATAATCTTTAAGAGGTTTTCATTTTATTTTCCTAATGGAAATGAGTTTGTATATTTACTATCGGGCACTTATTTATGTTTTCAATGTTGATGTTCTCTCTTCACTTCACCTGCTTCTCACTGCCATATTTTGATTATGCTTTTTCACCTTTTGGCCTCTGTCATTTGCATTGGTGGTGTTGTGGTTATTGGGATGCATTCGAACTATCTATATGTTGCTGGATCAAGCAGGGAAGGTGGTGGATTCTTTTTTGAGAAGCTTCGATGATATTTGGGAACTTTGCTTTATTCAGGTTCTTGGAGTAACATGAGACTCGGATTTTGCCTCCGTTCATGCAATTTACCACTTACATTTGTTGCTTCCTACTGTCACTTTTAAAATGCTGTGACCATGATTAGAAACTTAAAAACCCAACTGCGGTTCACCTTCTACCACAGTCAGCCTTTTGTACCATCAAATGCTCAAACGTACTTTAGGAACGAACAGTTCAGCAATGATTACATTAGCTCTCTCTGCAAGCAAAACCTGTACAATGAAGCTCTTGTAGCATTTGACTTCTTGCAAAACAATACAAACTTCAGGATAAGACCAAGCACTTATGCTGGTTTAATCTCTGCATGCTCTTCTCTGAGATCTCTACAACTTGGAAGAAAAGTCCATGATCATATTTTATCGTCCAAGTGTCAGCCAGATGTTGTTCTACATAACCATATTCTTAATATGTACGGCAAATGTGGTTCATTGGACGATGCTAGAATGGTTTTTGATGAAATGCCGCAAAGGAATGTGGTCTCTTGGACTGCTATGATTGCTGGATCCTCTCAGAATGGCCAAGAAAATGATGCGATTAAACTGTACATACAAATGCTACGGTCAGGAGTTATGCCAGAACAGTTTACCTTTGGAAGCATAATAAAAGCTTGCTCTGGTCTAGGCAGTGTTGGCTTAGGAAGGCAACTTCATGCCCATGTCATAAAATCAGAACATGGTTCTCATCTTATTGCACAGAATGCTCTAATCGCAATGTACACAAAGTTTGATCAAATTTTGGATGCATGGAATGTGTTTTCTGGTATCGCTAGAAAGGATATAACTTCATGGGGTGCAATGATTGCTGCATTTTCCAAACTTGGTTATGAGTTAGAAGCTTTGTGCCATTTTAATGAAATGCTCCATCATGGTGGTTACCAGCCAAATGAATTTATATTTGGCAGTGTTTTTAGTGCTTGTAGCAGTCTCCTACATTATGAATGTGGGAGGCAGATACATGGTATATGCATAAAACTTGGGTTGGGTAGAGATACATATGCTGGATGTTCCCTTTGTGACATGTATGCCCGATGTGGTTTGTTAGATTTTGCAAGAATCGTATTTAATGAGATAGAAAGCCCTGATTTAGCACCATGGAATGCACTTATCGCTGGGGTTGCTAGTCATAGCAATGCCAACGAAGCCATGTCACTCTTTTCAGAAATGAGGGACCGTGAGTTGATACCTGATGGGCTCACTGTTCGTTCCCTACTTTGTGCTTGCACCGGCCCTTTGACACTTTATCACGGTATGCAAGTTCACTCCTATATTATTAAGATGGGGTTTGATTCTAATGTTCCTGTCTGTAATGCTATTCTGACCATGTATGCTAAGTGCTCTGTTCTCTGCAATGCCTTATTGGTATTTAAAGAGTTGGGCAAGAATGCAGATTCAGTTTCTTGGAAATCAATTATTGCAGCTTGTCTGCAGCACAACCAGGCTGGAGAGTTATTCAGATTATTTAGCCGAATGCTTGCTTCTCAAATTAAGCCGGATCATATTATTTTCAATGATGTAATGGGGGCTTGTGCAAAAATGGCTTCTTTAGAAATGGGAACTCAACTTCATTGCTACATAACGAAAACTGGGCTTGCACTTGATGTTTTTGTCACGAATGGATTGATGGACATGTATATAAAATGTGGCTCCCTTGGAAGTGCTTGGGAGCTCTTTAACTTTATGGAGAATCCCGATATTGTCTCGTGGAGTTGTTTAATTCTGGGATATGCTCAGTTTGGATGTGGAGAGGAAGCTCTTAAACTGTTCAGAAGGATGAGAAGTCTAGGAGTTAGGCCAAACCATGTGACGCTTGTTGGTGTCCTTACAGCCTGCACTCATGTTGGACTGGTAGAAGAAGGGTTGCAGTTGTATAGAATCATGAAAAATGAATATGGAATTATACCAACAAGAGAGCACTGTTCTTGTGTGGTTGACTTGCTTGCTCGTGCTGGATGCGTACATGAAGCTGAGGATTTTATAAACCAAATGGCTTTTGACGCTGATATCGTGGTATGGAAGTCTCTTTTAGCTTCCTGTAAAACCCATGGGAATGTTGATGTTGGAAAACGAGCTGCGGAGAATATTTTGAAAATCGATCCTACAAATTCTGCCGCTGTTGTATTGCTCTGCAACATATATGCTTCTTCCGGAAAGTGGGAGGAAGTCGCTAGATTAAGGGGCTCAATGAAAGAAATGGGTGTGAGGAAAGTTCCTGGTCGGAGCTGGATTGAAATTCAGAGTAAGATCAATGTGTTCTTTGCAGAAGATGGTATGCATCCAGAAAGGGACAAAATATATACAATCCTGGAAGAGCTCTGGTTGCAGATGCTGGATGAGGGTTATGTTTCAATCCAGATGTTGGCTTCAACTGAACAATTACAGTGGTCGAACAAGCTTCCTCCTCACTATTCAACAAAATAGAATGTGGCCGGCCCGAGAGGTTCCATATTAAACTAGTGTCTCTGGATTCTCGTTCAGAAGAACTTAAGGGTATGCTTTGGTGCTTCATCACGCCTTTAAACTTTTTTTAAGATCTTTTTTATTGCATTTAAACTGAAGATTTGTTAGTGACATAATTATTGAAAAGTGACTACAGTGAAGGATTTCCAATACTAACGGACAAGTTCTCTCATGATTGTTTGAATAACAATTTCCTGAGCTCTAACAATTTGCTATTTTATTTTAATAATCAATTTTTGGTCTGAAATATTAATTGCTGATTGATTGTTTTTTTTCCCCTTTTGTTTAACTTTTTTGACGGGAATATTCTTGTGTGATTGACAAGATTACTAGGCCTGCTCTTCCTGGTACTCTATCAAAGCCTCATGGCTTACCCACTCTTCCTGGTACTTTATCAAAGCCTCGTGGCTTTAAGTTTCTTATTGTCTTGATGAGTTTAAGAATCATTTTATTCATTGCAGGGGAATTTGTGCTTTCTCTAAGACTCGAACATGGAATTTGGATTAGGGAGATAGAGCTCTAAACATGACAGGTTTATAGATGATTCTCAATTGCAATTGGTATATGTGTTCGACTACAATGCCGTGCTGGCAGCAGCTGACCTTGACCTGTAAGGCACACCAGTTATTTGCAGTAACTTTCCACAACTAGTGACAGTGAAACATATGCTGATAAATTCGTAGCAGCCCATGGCTTTATGTTTTAAGATATTAACATAGTTGCGACTCATTGACATGTTGCAAAGTTCATGAGGATGCTGGTACAGCATTATAGCCGTTTTCTGATTATATTATCAGGTAAGCGCTCAGCAGTCAAGAATGTAGACTGAGAGACAGCATTTCATTCCAGGCATGCACTCTTGAAGACCACTCTTGAGGAAATCTTCCAAGGTCCCATAAACCCAACTATGAATCAACCATCCTCTTCGTGTAATGGCTTAGATCTTCTGTTCAATTATTGCTGCTGCAGCTTGCTTGTCACAAGTTTGCCACTGCCTACAGCTACTAAGGTAAAAGCACATTCATGTGTTTGTGCATGTTTATTTGACTCGCTGTCTTCTTGTGATCTTTGTTGTCCTCGATCAATGTGCTAAGATATATGTAAATTGCTTCAGGAAATACACGTTCTTCCTCATCTACAGGATTTTGCAGTTCCAAAAGCATAAATCCAATAGAAACAATAAATAAATAAATCATCCTCAAACAAGTAAATGATTCCAGAATTTTTCTGGTCCTATGAGAATATAAGGGATTTTTTTGTTCTGTGGTTGTATCACTAGCTTATGTAAAACCGTGGAAATTTATGCTTCTTTTATGGATGGTGTTGGCCTTGTAGCTGGCTGGATGTCAAAAATATATTGAACCAATGAGAACCCAGACAGTGTCTGGAACTGGAACAGTACTAGTTTCTATGGACTTGATAAAGGAAACAAATAAAGCCAACAACAAAAAACTCTTTCAAGAAAAATGAAGGTGATTTGCAGCTTTACTCTTCATCATCTTTTGGTTTGGTTGAAATTGATTCTCTTCGTGGCCGATGCTTCTTACCCTTCAGTTTTGGCAAGGTCAAGATCCAGGATGGAACCTCGCACCCAGAGGCTTTCATTAAATTAGCTATGTTACGCAAAAATGGAATATCGTCTTCAGTGTAAAGTGTTATCGCTTCTCCACTCCTACCTGCCCTGCCAGTGCGACCTATATCGACAAAATTTGGCTTCAATTGACCGACAAAAGCCAATTCAAAAAATCTTAAAATAACAGAAATTACCATTTTGCTTTATGTACATACAGAACAAGCATGATCAGATAAACAGCTATGTATAAAGAATTGATACAGAGCTGAGAATGTATTTGGCAGAGGTGCAAAACAGATTGTTCAATGTTTAATCTAGAGCAACAAAATACTTGGGAAAAGGAAGCCCCAAAAAAAAAAAATCATGCAACAAAAGTTTCAGACTGCCCATCAATAATCAACTATAAATCTAGGAACTAATAGAACATTGAAGCTCCAAAAATTGCAATGAATATCTTACTGATGGCAAAAGTGATAAAAATCCTTGAAGAAATTCTGTTAAGTCCAGACCATCTCAAATTTCAGGATTGGATCATTAGACCACGCTTAACGTATCAGGATTAAAGGGGATTGAGCAACATACCTATTCTGTGAATGTATGCAGCACCAGAATCGGGGAAGTCATAATTAATCACGCAGTTTACACCCTTGAAATCCATGCCTCGGGCAATAACATCAGTGGCAATTAAAACCCATGTTTTGCCAGCTCTGAAGTCATCAACAGCATTTTCTCGCTGTATTTAACAGCAATAAATCAGCATAAGTAACAAGAAAGTCATATGATATGCAAGTGATGTGTGATATGAAAACATCACGGTAATAGCATATATGGAATTACAATATCACCACTCAGAAGTTTGTCCGCATTAGTCAATTCAAACCATCTAAACTTGGGCGTTTCTATTACTGATAATGATATTGTAAAACCAATAAGGTTTAGGCAAAGATGAGAAAACATCAGAAAAAATTCCAGGAGCTTCAGTCTTTCAACATAAACTTTACAGGCTTAGATTTCAGGCCCAGATTTTTTCTCACAGGTCATATAATCAAGTAAACACATTCAAATATGACCACCATCATTTCCTTAATGTACATATGACTTTCTCAACTAGAAAATTCATGCAAAAGATAATGTGATTTAGTTCTTTTGACAGCCAAAATCAAAATACCTGAGTTTGGGAGAGATCAGAATGAATAACACCAGCCCTAATGTCATCAAATGCTAGCTCCCCATAAAGTTCCTTTGCTCGCTCTTTGCTTTGCACAAAAATGAGTACTGGTGGATTCAAGCTCTACTGCCAAGTATGATATTAGAGCAAGAACAATCAATCAAGAATAGGTAAAAAGTACAACGGTTGAAGATACTGAGAAAACGAAACTAGAGAGATAGGTTGAAACATTACTCAACAATTTTCTAGCAAAAAATTTCTAAAAAGATGGAAAAAGTACTGCGGTTGAAAACAGTGAGACAACCAAACCAGCGAGATAGGTTGCAAAATCACTCAACAACTTTCCAACAAAAAAATTGCTAAAAAGAATATGCATGTTGAATTATATTTGGAACATTTCTATAGGAGTTTTATTCCATGCAACAAATAACCAGACATAATCGTAGCTATCTGACATGTAGTGACTCATAATTAGCGCGCACAGAGAGTTATGAAATAGATAACCATATCAAACCAGTTAGAATCATGCCAGACAAACGATTTACATCTGTTATTATGTCTTATGGCAGGAAGTTACCACTGTTTACTAATGCGCGTCATTTAATTTGAAAGAGCGCCAATGCATTCCAGATAACTATAAACCATTACAATATGATGTAAGATTTTATAAATGGCTCGGGCAGAAATTTTCAAATTCAAATTGGAAGTTCCTTAGACCACAATATCAAAAGTAAAGGAAACCCATAGTTAGCACAAACTGATGCAAACAAATTCAGTCATGAAAAATCCCAAGCAAGAATAACAAATCTAATCCTCCTAATTCCAGATGAAGTAGGGTCACCACGTTAGCTAAAAGCTAATTCTAGAAACACAACAAATATGCTTTCTGTCGCATGCTTAATTGTAGCATACCTCTGCAAAGCTTTGACGTAGTGCAAGAAGTTTCCCTTCTTCACTTCCAGCAAAAACCAATTTCTGCTTGATTGATTCAGAAGCTGTATTCCTGTTCAAAATTGCAGAAATATAATGGACGCCATGTACACACTGCTATTTTAATGAAGTAAATCCTCGTTCTTACTTCCTGCCAACTATAACTCTAACAGCATCATGCATTGTTGATCTTGCAAGCTCCTCAACAAAATCAGGTAAAGTAGCACTGAACAATGAGCGTACTATCGAAGGATTAGAGCATGCTTTCACCACAGGATCGATATGCTTTAACAAATTGCCCACCTCAAATAGTTTATCAGCTTCATCAAGGACAAGATATTCAACCCTACACAGAAAGCACATGTGAGAAGCATTTCAACTGCAATAATGGGAAGTATCGAACAAATAAAACTTAACAACATAACTCTGCGATGTTCAGCTGATACAAATATTCAGATACTCGTTATAGTAATCTTAGTAATCATTATAGTATTCATCGTATACCCAATCAAGTTTGACTTACTCCCCTCTGAGTTTCAATTTCACAGGAATATTTAACACCATCTGAAGTAAATCATTAAGTTACCAGGACGAGGGTTAAAACAATAGTATGGAATGCAGCCATACCAAAGAGGGGGAAAAAAATGCAAGTAACAAACACTCATTATTTTGATAGATATATGTACGCATGCAGGTACCGTGGCATTCAACTGATTGGTGATAAATACTGTTCCACAAAACTTTGTTATCAATTACTGAAAATAATTTTTCAAAGTGGGTTGGAAAAAAATGAACGCATGCTCTAGATTCAAAACCAAAAATGTATTATCAAGGAGCAGGGGCAAATCAATCGTAAATAATTTGTCAGACAAGTGCCGACAATAGTCTAGTACTATAATATTTCTCAAATACATTTAATTTAATAGCTATTAGTAAAATGTATTCCACCAGCACGAACCTGCTTAAATCAATCTTCTTTCTTCGGATAGCCAATCGTAATCGCAATGGTGTAGATATAAGTATATCGCAGGAAAATTTTGACAAATCAGTACTTCTTACAAGTTCTTTCTTCATTAACTTGATTTGAAATTTATTTCCTTTAGCCAGTTTTTTGCATTCCCTTGTTGTCTGAGTTGCTAATTCTCGTGTAGGACACAAGATAACAGCTCTAATGCCATCTTTGGATGCACACTGATCATTAAGAGAAACATTGTCAGACAAACTCTAAAAATTAAAGTTCACAAAAGTAGTCAAAAGGAATGAACAATACCTTAAGTTTCATAAGCATCGGACACAGAAAGGCCAAGGTTTTGCCAGAACCAGTTGGTGCACAAGCAAAGCATTCTCGATCCTGAAACAAATGATGACCAATCAGCTATCATCAAAAGCTAGCAAAATGCTAAGAGCATTTAATCCCAACTCATCACTTTTCAAAGATCAATGAAGTTAAAAAGCAAATAAAGCAACTTCTGATCTACATTGTGTAGCAAACAAACTAGGAAAGATAGAAGGGAAAGAGAAGTTGAAAAAGAAGGAAACATTAAATAAAAATCGTTGACAGGTGAAGATAGACTAATTAGAAGATCATACAGATAGAAGCACTGGAATAGCCTGCCTTTGGATTGGGGTTGGCTCTTTATAGCCATGCTCAGCCAAATTGCGTAACAAATACGACTCACATCCAAATCTGCAGGAAAACCAAGTAAATATCCATTCTATTGCAAGGAAGCATATAGTAAGAAGCAAGATGGACAGACAAGGCTGCAGCAATTATGAAATTTGTAAAGATCAAAACATGGAAAGAAATTGCCATCCACAACAAGAATAATACACCTACAAATAAGTAGATGATGGCACTGCTACGACATAGAATAAAAGGAGTACCAGAATTAGTATCCCACAAATAAAAGCATCTATGATCATAAGATTTCAATAGTAAGCCACACTGCAAATTCTTTAGGTGAAGTAATTATACAAACACAGATAAATCTTACAAAATCTGAACCAACATGTTAGAAACAAAACTTAAAAATAGTTATTGTTACAAATATAAATATTTATTGACAATTACGAGAATAGTAGCTACATTGATTTATTCACAATCATTTCTAAAGGAAGAAGAAGGGTGAAGACAACAGCACTGTCAAATAAAATTGAAGCTTTGTTTCAGTTAGTTTATATGAACATTGAAGGAACCATGAAGACTTTAGTTGTCAAATATCCTTTCAAACTAAACAAAAACATGTTACAGAAAGCCATACTACAAGTAACTTAGAGTCAGTTAGAGATATATAAAGGGGAAAGAAATAACAGAGGTACATACCTTGAGCTGAGCTCGGCGAAAGTCCTAAGCGGGGAAGGGACATTGGCCCCAGACACATGAATGTTATACTTCTTCCTAAAAACTGCATCCCTCTGACCTCATAAAATATTTAATTACAATAATAAGTCTAACAAGTAAAGACAAGCATAAGAATGGCAACGACTATGTGAAAAGCAAAGCGAAGGAAGAAATAGAACCTCTATTTGTTTATTTAATTCTTTTTTCGCTTTTGAAGGCCCATCTTCCACTTTCTCTTTCTCTTTATCTACTGCAGGCGCTAATTGCTTTGAACTCTTAAAGACATTGAATCCTTCCACTGTTTCTTTTTCCAACACAAACGGAGTAAAACAAAAAAAATCAGCATATGGAAAAATTTAACATTAAAAAACCTGAAGAACAATGTCAAAGCTTCTCTCGTAAGAACAATGTCAAAGAAATAACAGAGGTACTATATTCTATATATATATATATAGAGAGAATATATAAGAGAATATACCACCAGCAATTGACTTCCGCTTCCTCTTCTTGACAAATGACACCATTGCTTTCTCTGGATCGGTTTTTTCACCCTCGACAAAGCTAAAATCATCCGCCAAATTTTCACTTTCTTTCTTTTCCTAAGTTGTATATAATCATAATATCAACAAGAAAAATTAAATCACAATTCTAATTATTTTTCTCGAAAACCAATGTACAGCATATGGAAGAAATTATTACCTTAAACCTGGCGAGATCAGTAGCAAATTTTTTCTTATCGAAACTGACTCCAGCAAACAAGAAAGAGGGACCTTTCTCCATCGCAGTCTTTGGAAAACAATTTAAAACAAAGCACGAAAATGGGAAAATCAAAATCAATAACTAAAAATTCAAATAATTTTATTGTTCTATTGTACCTATTGCAACAGTTTAATAAATGAAACGAAAAGTAATGGAAAATGAGATATAAACTACCGAAAAAAAAATTGTAAAATCAATCGACAAAATCACGTCTAGTAAAATATCACAAGGAGCTTACCTCTTAATGTAAAAAAGTTGCAAAATTGTTTAAAAGATGAAGTTAAATATTCATTAATTGCTGCTGCCAGGATTATGAGATTGCAGTTGCAGGAGTCGTTGTAATGAACTCGTTCGATTTTGCATTTGTTTTTGAAAATTTAAAACCCTCACTAAGGTTTAAGAAACCATATTGTATGTAGCCCCTCCATCTTATTCGAAATTACGTTTAGCACCCGTTAGGGTTTTGCTATTTTATTTGCAAATTTTGTGTGATAAGGCAGGGCCCAGAGTGGTTGTGAGGAAAATAAGAGAACACTTAGCAAAGTTCTTCGTATTCGATTATTTGTGTCAGTGGCCCATTAACACAATCAATCCACTCAACCACTTAATCTAACTTAAGTGAATGGTTTTACGTCGGCATTGCTGAGATTCAATTCTCCTCTTAATTAAATTGGATAAGGGTAAAATTATCTTCATAATAATAGGAGAACATAAATATCCCTTTGGTATTATCTAAGAATAGAAATTTAGGCTGTACCGTATTAAAAGTATCAAAAATTATCTTGATAGATTTCTAATTGTAAAATTTCTGATTATAAATATTAGTAAAATTCTAATTGTAATATATCAGCGTATTAAAAAAAAATTATTTGTCTTAGTATTCTCATTTCTTTTGCAAACAATTGGCTGCTATTTATAGATTTTGTTCAAGCAGCTATTAGATAAGCTCAACTAACCGATATGATGCTACATTTCCTGCTCGCTTTTCTTTCTTGCTTATAGCCTCGATAGCTGCTGTTAGGTGGGTTCCTTCAGCTACTTGAGCGTGTTCAAGAACTCCAATGGTTGCTTGCTCTCGATGGTTTGCAATAGCTGCCTGTGGAAGATTTTGTCACATGCACCACACTTTCAAAATTCAATTGTATGAAACACACAACACAATAACAAAGGCTTATTTTGAAACTCAAGGTGTTGTCTATAATAAACCTTCTAATTTGATGTATATGTGCTACACTACACAAAAATCAAGTGGTAGATAAACATAATCCCATAAATTGGTAATAGGTTGGGTCAGACTCAGGTTATGTCATGCCCTGACCTGATCTTATGACTAAAGTGAAAGGTCATAATCCTTAAAATGCCCAACACTTCAAACGAAGGGTCCGGCTCGGAGCACAACTTTTTTTTTTTTGTATTTTTTAGAATAGGACATCTATTTTGCATTCTTTATTAATAGTATTGTATTATTATTTTTCTATTTTAATGTTGAATTTGTTTGTAAGGGATTTAATAAAATTATTTTTTTCATTTAGCTTTAACAATAACACAACATATAATAGTCTAACCAAATTAACAAATTAACCAAACTAACAATAAGTAAATAATTCAAATCAAAATAACTAAATTAATGAGAAATAGGGACAAATATATTTAAGGTATAGTTGTAAGCACGTACGTGGTGTGAGTGTTTTAACAAATTCCAAGTGTTATATTTTTCTATTTTGAAAACTAATTTAAGGGTCAATGATTGGGTCTAGGCTTTTTGATAATGCCTTAACCCTAACAAGAAAATAACCAGACCCTGATTCCTTGAGCTTTACTCCGACCATTAACTCTTTAAATTAGAGACAAAACCTTAAAAATTAAGGTCGGGTCAATCAAGCGAAGATCCAAGTCAGTGAAATACTAACTAGGCAACCCAAGAGGGGAGATGAATTGGGTTTTTAAAAATTAAACCACAATCCAATCTATTAATAAATTGAAAATAATAAATTCAATGAAAGCACAATAATAAATGAGCAAGGAAGAAAAGCAAACTCAGGATTTTTACGTGGTTAATCACGTTCGTCTCCAAGACACTTTGATTATCCCAGCCTTTAAAACTGCGTTCTGATTGACGATGAACCTTCTGATATTATCTCTCCAATCTCTTCACCCCAAGTGTTTCTCACACTTGTACACTCACAATTTGATGAGAAATGAAAATTACAACAATGAAACTCTCTTTAATAGTGAATATACAAATGATAGTTTAATGAAGATTTAATCTATGATGATTTTCGAATTTGAAGCTCAATATAAGTTGTGTGCACTTGTTTATGCTTGCTTGGATTACCAAAAATGAATTGGTTTTGAGTTTATATAGTTTGAGCTCAAAAACTAGCCGTTATGCACATTTTGGTCATAACCGGCTTGCCGTTTAGGAATCCGGTAAGCCGCTTTTATGTTACCGTTAAGGCAAAAATTTGAATTTCAGAATATCCGGCATGCCGCTTTTCATATCCGGTAAGCCGCTTTTGAAATCCGGATTCTTTCCGCTTTTCTTAAAATCTGGTTTACCATATCCGTAAAAGACTGCTACAGTAAAGTATTTTTTAAAATTATCGTTTGGCCCCTAAACTTTTCATATTTGTATTATGGCCCAAATAGTTATGAAAATTTGCAAATAAGTCTAATTTCAGAATTTCTTAATAATACTTTGTTAATCCCAAAACTTTATGAAATTATGGTATAACCCAAAATGCTATGACACTTTTCAAATAAGTCCTTCTCCAAAATTTCAAGCAATACTTGTTGATTTCAAAGTTTTCAAAACTCTTTCAATTAAATCATAAACTTGAAAAACAACCAATTTCATAAAATCATTTTTCCATTAAATATAAAACCTTTAAAATGTGAAAATAATGATTTATTTAAAATGTATAAAAAATAATTTGAGCTTAAAAGATTAATCATTCTTAATCTTGTTTGTTATCATCAAAATCAACATTATGGAAACATATATGTTAACAATCTCCCCCTTTTTGATGATGACAAACATTTCATGCATTTAAAGAATGATTCCACAAATTGCTCCCCCTAAATATAATATTCTCTTACAATTTGCCAATTAGCTAAATTAACAAATTTAAATACATACATTTTTCTCCCCCTTCATCATCAAAAGAAAACTTAATTAGCAAAGAGAAAGAGTAGTAAATTTTTTTTTTAATTTAAAAACATGTATTCTTCTCCCCCTTCATCATCAAAAAGAACATTTAAAAAAAAAGAATAAGAGTAGCAAATTTATTACTCATGTTTGTCCGAGTAGAAATTTCAACACATTCTCCCCCTAACAACAATCATTACCTCAAATACAAGTTTAGTAATATTACTCCCAAATTATTATAAATCATGATACAAGCCAACTCCATACACAAATCATCACACCAAAATATCATGAACCATTATTCCATTAATTACCAAATCGACAACTCATAACATAAAATTATCATATAAAACAATTATGTAATCAAATCACTATCATATCTCAAAATCATCACCATAAGAACATATTAATCATCAAAAGAATATTCAAAGTGCATATTATTCTCATCCTTTTAACAATATCGAAATGATATATTACTTTGTCTCCCCCTTTGGACAATAAAAAAATTGAAAATGCATATTATCCAAAATCATATTATATGCTCCCCCTAAATATATGGCCAATTTAAAAATTTAACTAAAATGATTTTATCCAAAAACATATCATATTTGTCTCCCCTTATCAATCATCAAAACCTCAAATCAAGCACATTAGTTCAAAATTATCCAAAACATAAGTAAAGAACATAACATATAACTATATCAAATCCATATAATTCAAAACAGACATATAATCCAAAATCATAGCAAACATCCACATAAAACATTCAAATATCAAACAATAATCATCATCAATCCACAATGAAAGCAACAATGCATATGAAAATGTAAGTGCATAATATAATAGAAAACTATGGTAAAATCCATAAGAAGAGCACACTATGGAAGTGGTAATTTCAAATACTCAAAATGTACAAATTCGGATTTTCAAGATATTGAGTAAAATGGGTAATTTTAAATCAATTAAAATGATCGTAGAGATGATTTAAGGTGATGTATGGTACTGATTAGATAAAAAAAATGGTGGATTTTAGAGAGAGAGAGAGAGAACTGGAGAAGCACTATTCACGCGTGAGAGATGACGATGAAATGATGAAGAACAAGTGAAGAAATAATGATTGGGAAGTGTTTAATGAAAGTGAAATGCATGGGTATTTGTTTCAATCATTGATTTTGGCATAAAAATGGGTGAGAAATAAAGAGAAATTGAATGAAAATAGAGGTGAGCAGCTCACAGTTTTGGAGAGAGAAAGAACATGTGAAGAGAAATGAAAAATGAAGAAGAAAAAGCTCAAAACCCGTGACCAAGCAGTAAGGCAGCAACGCGAATCCGGATTTTCGGATAAAGGAACCGGCTACCCGGTTTTGAGGCAGAAAAGGAGTTGTACAGATCCGGCTTTTCGAATGTCATAACCGGCTGACCGGTTGTTGTCCAGAAATGAAACTCTCTCAAACGGCTTACCGGTTTTGCCAATCCGGTTATCCGAAATTCAACCTGAGAGCAACCAAAGCCAATTCGGTTTACCGGTTGCCAATATCCAGCTGACCGGTTGTGCTCCAGTGAGCACTAAAAAGAATTCGCTTACCGGTTTTAAATGTCTAGTTATCCGGATTTCATCCACAGAGCTCCAAAATGAAAAACGGCTTTCCGGTTGATTAGAAGTGGTATACCGGTTAAGCTTTGGAAAATATTTGTGAAATTTTGTAAGCTCTTAGACTTGTATTATACACATCAATTTACTTTTGGCTTAGAAATTGATTGATTTTAAAAAACCATTTAACTTTTCAATAAGCCAATTAGTGCATAAAACATATATGCATACAAGACCAAACATATGAAATCGTATCAAACAATGATGTTAATTTTATAAATGAATGATGATATAGCACAATTAGTGGCATATGAATTCACACATATATAAGAAATGGACAATGATGATAGACAATTAAGAAGATGAAATCAAAGACCATACAATCATCAAAATCAAACAAAGGCATCATAATAAATCACTCAATGTTATACATAATGATAATTCTATCATGTAAACATACAAGCATACTTTCGCAAATTCATTTATCATGATTCATTCAACAAAATTAATATGGCAAGAATTGTTACCAAAATAATTAAATCATCTTGCCTCATCTTATTCTCCTAGATTAGACTCAAGTGATTATCCTCACAAGCTTTCATCAAGGAACTTCTCCACAATTCCTTGATTGTGTACCTATAAAGAAAACATTCACGTTGTGCCCTTTGGTACCCAAATACTATTGGGTCCTTGAGTGTTAGCAATGGTTCATTTTGGAACCCAAACACATTTTACTCCATAATATACTTTTCTTTTAATAGGACAACCAAATTTCATGGGACCGTTTTGATTACAATAATGACATACAACTTGATTGTTAATAGATGTACTCTTCACAAAATAGTTCTTATAATATTTTTGTTTTAAATTTGGCTTATAACCAAGTCCTCCTTTATCAAACACACATTTTTTGTGAATTAACCAAGTTATCCAACATCTTTTGTCCATTTGTAAATTTTAAAACAATCTCATTTAACGCATTGCTCTTCTTCTTAAGCATTTCATTTTCCTTTTTCAAGTCATCTATGTGATATTCTAGATGCTCATGTGAAGTGCTAGATTTCTTATTTGATAATGCAACTCTATCATACACTGTTTTATTCTCTAATTCTAGGCATATAATCTTTGCACATAGAGATTCATTTTCATTTTTGAGCTCTATCATTTTCTTTTTAAGACATGCATTCTTTTTACCAATTTTCATCCACTCATCATGCAATTCTTTAAAAGCATCATGTAATTCATCATAAGTAGAAAGATCATTTACCTCATCAAGTTCATCATCCGATTCATCTCCAATTGCCATAAGAGCTTAAAAGATTAATCATTCTTAATCTTGTTTGTTATCATCAAAATCAACATTATGGAAACATATATGTTAACAGTCGGGTCTTTTTTCTATGATTCTATCCCTACAATCTCTCACTCCTTAAATATCAACAACTTGGTGATTCTTGTATTTAACCTTCACTTAGAAAAACTTTTATAGGGTAAAACCCTAAGCAAAAGAGACATAATTTAATGAATTATAAAGTGGCGTTCAGGCATTAGACATGCTTTAAAACTACATCATTAAAAACTGTTATTAGTATAATCCAGTAGATAAAACCTGATCAAGGAAAAAAGAATACAGTGCACATGTGTCCAAATTATTTATAGAAGTTCTTCACGAGAAATATTATGATCCCTCTAATAGGTGGTCCCTCTGATGAGCGCTCATTTTGATTAGTGCCCCTTTAATGATAAGATGTATCAACTTGATAGTTTTTCAAGTCGATGAAAGTCAAAGTCATATATAATTTCCTCCTATGTTGATGTAGAGAAAGCTCTAACCAATATTCCTCTAAAACTTATAGAGATTGATATGTTCTTGTAACACAATAAGATCAATACTTTGTGTAAAGATCTTTGCAAGATCAATTTTAAGTTGTACACACTTGAATAAGCTATTCAGATTAATCCAATATCACAAATAGATTAAATAAAGCACTTGTAAATGAATCAAGAACAAAACTAAAAGTTGAAAGCAATTAAAATAAAAGCACACACAAAAATATATGGTTCAGTCTTTTGCAAGAACTACATCCACAAGTGAATCTATCAAGCAAGCTTTCATTAATGATTCAAGGAATGAGATAAAGAGCTTTACGAATAAGACTCCGAAGAACAAGATAACATTCTCCCTCTCATTCTCTCTCTCTCTCTCTCTCTCTCTCTCTTTGTAGTACTCTCAAATTATCTCAAAATTACCTTGAAAAACTCAACTTATAAACCAACTTCATAACAGCTTTGACAATCTAAAATGTACAGGTGTTTGACGCATATACACCAGGGCATTATAACAAACTCAGTTTTGCTCAAGTAATTACTGTTAACATAAATTATTCTTTATTGATTTTGATGATAACAAACATGATTAAGATTGATTAATCTTTTAAAAGCTCAACATAATTTTCATCTATTTTGACAAGTTTCATAAAGTATTTTTATAAAGATTTGGAGACAAAACAGTCATTTTGCAAAATAGTTCACTGCAGCAGTTTTTGTGGAAAATGGCTATCCGACATGTGTAATAAACGACTCGCCGATATCAACCAGAACTGAAGTGTAGCCTCTGGACCTAAACAGCGAACCGACATTTGTGATAAACAGCTCGCCGATATCAACCAGTAGCCTCTGGACCTAAATGGCGAACCGACATTTGTGATAAACGGCGAACCGATATCAACCAGTAGCCTCTGGACCTAAACGGTGATCCGACATATAGTTGACGGCGATCCGACAATTTGAAAAATTAGCCCAACGGTCATATTGACCAGTCAAACGGCGATCCGACAATGTGCAGAAAGTCAATAACGACTAGTTTTCAGCTGCAGCTATAAATAAGCTCATTCAAATTCAAACAAGGGTTGATCACAACACGACCATTGAGCTAATATTCGAGAATACAATCTTCATAGAGCTTAGAACACATTCTTGCTTCATCTATTCACATATTAAGCATCATTGTGTAATCCTATATATTGTGAGAGGCAAATCAATTTGTAATCTTTTACTTTGAGTGATTGTAAGTGTTGGGATACACTTGGGTTAAGAGATTGGAGATAATCTCTTGTTGTAAAGGTTTATTGACACCTTGGAAGTCAAGTGTAAGCATTTGAAGCCTTGCTTATGGAATCCTCAAAAGCTTGGAGGCGTGGACGTAGGCGAGGTTGGCCGAACCACGTAAAAATCTCTATGTTTGAATCCCTCTTCCCTTATCTTTTTATATTGTGATCAACTTAATTGTTATTGCTTTGAATTTGGATTATATTTGCATTAAGTTTTTCTTTATAAATTGAATAATTTTTAATCCCAATTCACCCCCTCTTGGGTTGCATACTTGTATTTCAATTGGTATCAGAGCCTTGTTCTCAGGTTAAGACTTAATCGTCTAGAGTAAAAGATCCATGGTAACCCTAAATGACTCAACCTTTAGAGAAGGGCAATCTACAACTAGACCACCATTCTTTGATGGAAATGACTATGCCTATTGGAAATCTAGAATGAGAATCTACTTGCAGTTTTAGATTATGAAATTTGGGAAGGTGTTTGTGCCAGTCCATTCATGCCTATGTTTAAAGATGAAGTAGGAGATGATATTCCTAAACCATCAAGTCAATGGAGTGAGTTAGAAAAGAGAAAAATGTCTCTAAACTCCAAGGCTATGAATGCTTTGTTTTGTGCCCTTGATAAGAAAGAATTCCATAGAGTATCTAGTTGTGAAAGTGCACAAGAGATATGGAACAAACTTGAAGTTGTCTATGAAGGGACAAATCAAGTAAAAGAGTCTAAAATCAGTAGATACACTCGTCAATATGAGTTGTTCCAAATGGAACAAAATGAAAATGTGTATTCTATGTATACTAGATTCACGGACATAGTGAACACCCTAGGTGCCTTAGGGAAAACCTTCTCAAATAGTGAGAAAGTTAAGAAAATCATTAGGTCACTTCCAAAAGAATGGAGACCTAAAAGAACCGCCATTGAAGAGGCCAAAGATTTAAATACTTTACCTCTTGATGATTTAATTGGTTCTCTCATTTCACATAAAGAGGATTTAGCTGCAGAAAAAGGACATGAGGAGAAGAATAAAAGCATTGCTCTCAAAGCTTCAAAATATGAGAGTGATGGGGAGAGTGAACCAGATGATGAAGAGCTAGCCATGCTAGCAAGGAGGTTCAGAAAATTCTTCAAGAAAACCGGAGAGCGAAGAAATTTCAGAAACTTCAAGAACCATAGGGAGAAGAAGGAGGCAATCACATGCTATGAATGCAAGAAGCCTAGACATATAAGATCGGAGTGCCCACTTATCAACAAACTCAAGAAGAAAGCAATGGTTGCAACTTGGGATGATAGTAAGGAAGAATCAAGTGATGAAGAAGGATCACAAGAAGTATCAAACCTAGCACTCATGGCAATAGGAGGGGATGATGATCTCAATGAGGTAAGTGATCCCACCTATGATGAATTGTATGATGCTTTTAAAGATTTGTATAATGAGTTGATGAAGATTGGTAAAAAGAATGTATGTCTTAAAAAGGAAATGACAAAGCTTAAAAATGAAAATGAATCTCTAAATGCAAGAATTGTATGCCTAGAAGTAGGGAACAAAACATTGCATGATGAAATTGCATTATCAAATGAGAAACCTAGCATCTTACATGAGCATTTAGAATCACACATAGATGAGTTGAAAAATGAGAACGAAATGCTCAAGAAAAAGAGTAATGAATTGAATGAAATTGTTTTAAAATTTACAAATGGGCAAAAGATGTTGGATAATATGCTTAACTCACAAAAATGTGTTTTTGATAAAGGAGGACTTAGATATAAGCCTAACTTGAAGCAAAAGTATTATAAGAATTATTTTGTTAAAGCTACCTCCACAAATGATCATAAGATTGTATGTCATTATTGTAATCAAAATGGTCACATGAAATATAGATGTCCCGTGAAAAGGAATGCATATTATGGTGTCAAATGCATTTGGGTTCCAAAAGGAACCGTTGCTAACTCTCAAGGACCCAAAAAGCTTTGGGTACCTAAAACTTGAGATTTTTTCTTGTAGGGCTTGAAGAAGAAGAAAAATAAATGGTACTTGGACAGCGGTTGTTCAAGGCACATGACCGGAAACTATGCATGGTTCTCAAGCTTCACCAAAATTGAAAATGGTGGAGATGTATCTTTTGGAAACAACTCAAAAGGAAAAATTATTGGAATTGAAAATGTTGGTAAAGTCTCTTCAACTCTAATTGAGAATATATGTTTGGTTGAGAACTTGAAACACAACTTAATTAGCATTAGTCAATTATGTGACAAAGGTTATAAAGTTATCTTTGATAAATTTAGTTGTGTTATTGAGAACTCATGTGATGGCAAAACCTTATTTGTTGGGAATAGATGTGGTAATGTCTATATCATTGACATAGAATGTGCATCTACTCTTGATAAATATTTTTCGGCATTGCATGATGATTGTTGGTTATGGCATAGAAGGTTAGGACATGCAAGTATGGATTTGATTTCAAAAATTTTGAAAGATGATTTAGTTAAAGGTCTTCCGAAAATTGGTTTTCAAAAGGATAAGATTTGTGAAGCTTGTCAATTTGGAAAACAAATTAAAACTTCTTTCAAGAATAAAAACTATATTTCTACTTCAAAACCACTTGAACTTCTTCACATAGATCTTTTTGGGCCATCTAGATATGCGAGTCTAAATGGCAAATATTATGCATTTGTGATAGTGGGTGATTATTCGAAATATACGTGGGTATTATTCTTAGCCAATAAGGATGATACTCTTGATGCTTTTAAAGTGCTTTGTAAGAAATTACAAAATGAAAAAGGGCATGGTATTGTATGCATTAGGAGTGATCATGGAGGAGAATTTGAAAATCATGCATTTGAGATTTTTTGCAATAATCCAAAAATCTAGGCATTGAGCATCAATTTTCATCACCTAGAACTCCACAACAAAATGGAGTTGTTGAGAGAAAGAATAGGTCTATTCAAGAAATGGCTAGGACCATGCTAAATGAAAATGCATTACCAAAATATTTTTGGGTCGAAGCCGTCAACACCGCTTGTTATGTTTTAAATCGGGTGTTGATTAGACCTAATCTTAATAAAACTCCATATGAGCTTTGGAAAGATAGAAAACCCAACATTGGCTTTTTTAAAGTTTTTGGATGCAAATGTTTTGTTTTGAACACAAAAGATAATCTTGGTAAATTTGATCCAAAATCTGATGTTGGTATTTTTCTTGGTTATTCAAATTCAAGCAAAGCTTATAGAGTCTATAACAAAAGAACTTTAGTTGTGGAAGAATCTATGCATGTCACATTTGATGAGTCTAACCCCTCCTCTACGGAGAAAGTCGTTGTTGATGATAATGCAGAAGAAGAACAACAAGAAGAAGCATCAAATGACAACCAAGAAGACGCACTACATGGAATTCAAGAGGAACATCATGAAGAACCAAATGTGGAGCAAAATGAAGGTACTTCTCAAACACTCCCCAATGAGTGGAGGTATGTCTCTTCTCACCCTAAAGATGTAATTTTAGGAGATCCCTCACGAGGTATTACAACTAGATCATCACTTAGAAATACTTGTGAGCATAATGCATTCATTTCTCACATTGAACCAAAATCCTTTGAGGATGCGGAAAATGATGAATCTTTGATTATGGCAATGTAAGAGGAGTTAAATCAATTTGAAAGAAACAATGTGTGGGAATTAGTTCCTAAACTAGAACATCAATCCGTCATAGGTACTAAATGGATATTTAGAAATAAGATGGATGAATCCGGTGTGGTTGTAAGAAATAAAGCTAGATTAGTGGCTCAAGGTTACAACCAAGAAGAAGAAATTGATTTTGATGAAACTTTTGCACCCGTTGCTAGACTAGAATCAATTAGAATGTTGTTGGCATTTGCTTGTCATAAAGATTTCATCTTATTTCAAATGGATGTGAAAAGTGCTTTCCTAAATGGGTATATTATGGAAGAAGTGTATGTAAAACAACCCCCTGGTTTTGAAAATGAAAAATTTCCAAATCACGTTTATAAGTTGCTTAAAGCCTTGTATGGATTAAAACAAGCACCTAGAGCATGGTATGATAGACTTAAGAATTTCCTGTTGGAAAATGATTTTTCAATGGGAAAAGCGGATACTACTCTATTTGTTAAGCATGAGAACCAATATATACTTATTGTTCAAATTTATGTTGATGATATTATTTTTGGTTCTACTAATAAATTGTTGTGTAAAGAATTTTCATCGTGTATGAGCAAAGAATTTGAGATGAGTATGATGGGTGAGTTGAAGTACTTATTTGGACTTCAAATCAAACAAAACGAGGAAGGAATTTTCATAAATCAAGCCAAGTACGTAAAAGATCTACTCAAACGATTCGGCATTGATGACTTAAAGACCAAAAATACACCAATGAGCACAACAACCAAAATTTGGACAAGATGAAAAAGAAGTGGATATCAAAATGTATCGGGGTATGATCGGATCCCTACTTTATTTGACTGCAAGTAGACCCGATATCATGTTTAGTGTATGTTTGTGTGCAAGATTTCAGTCATGTCCCAAGGAATCTCATTTGCTTGCTGTTAAAAGAATTTTCCGTTATTTGAGTGGAACCATAGATATTGGCCTTTGGTATCCTAGGGGAACTCATATAGATTTAACATGTTATTCGGATGCAAACTTTGCCGGTTATAAAGTAGATAGGAAGAGCACTAGTGGAACTTGCTATATTCTAGGACACTCTCTTGTTTCATGGTTTAGCAAGAAACAAAATTCTGTCGCACTTTCAACTACCGAGGCTGAATATATAGCTGCCGGAAGTTGTTGTGCACAAGCACTTTGGATGAAACAAACACTTAGAGATTATGGCATTAATCTTGAACAAATTCCTATTAAGTGTGATAATACTAGTGCTATAAATCTTTCAAAGAATCCCATTCAACACTCTAGAACCAAGCATATAGAAATTAGACATCATTTCTTGAGAGATCATGTTCAAAAGGGAGATATTGCATTAGAGTTTATTTCCACGGAAAAACAACTTGCCGATATTTTCACAAAACCACTTTGCGAAGAACAATTTTCAAAAATTCGGCATGAACTTGGGATGATGAAATTTTCGCATTAATATCTCTATTCATGCTATTGAGTGTACTGAATTGATTGACTTAGTTGTGATCAAATATTTATGAAATGCTTGAGCTTGATAGTTAAATGATGAATTTACCTTGTTAATTCTTGATTATATGAATTAAATTGGTTGAAAACACGTTCATGAATCATGCATTAAAATGGCTCATAAAATATTTTCAGATCAATTAAATGATTTTGGAATATATTATTAGCTGGCCAAAAATTAAATCAAGTGTGCAAAATTACAAATAAAATAAACGGATAACCGTTTCCAATAAACGGTGAACCGTTTTGTTCCAGAAACGAGATTATGTGTCTGTCCGTTTACTCTTTCACCGTTTGCTACAATCGGTGAACCATTTGAAAACAGAGAGTCCTCTAACAGTTACTCCTTAGCCGTTAAGCACTTAAGCTTTCACCGTTGCCCTTTCTTTAGCCTCTGGAAGTTACCCCTTAACCGTTTAAATAAACGGTTAACCGTTTTCGCGATTATAAAAACTGTTCAAAGGTTTTTCTTCTCCTTCTCCAGTTACCCTCTCATCGTTTTCGCCATTGTTCCGCAGCCGAAGGTTTCTCTGCCATCAAAACCCTCATTTTTCTTGCTTTTCTTGCCAAATCAAACCTTCAAAATCATTCCTTATCTCCTTTAGAATACTTTCACCGATTTAAAACTTCAAATCAAGCCCAAATTTCAAAAATCCCAAATCTAAACCCTAATTGCCGCGGGTCGGGTTTCTTCGTTTTTAATCCGATTCTTCCCTTTCTTCAACCAAATTGAGCATCAAAATCACATCCTCTACTCATTCCTAAACAAATCATCGATTCGTTGTGCTTCTCCATGGCTGAACCCCCTCGGAGAAATCTCAGGCGTAAATCCGTGCCTCCAAGGAATCCTATACCACCACGGGAAGTCTCTGAATTTGCAATGATTCACTTCCCCACTCCTTCCTTGGCTAAGCGGTTCGAAGAACGCTTCGATGGTCGAAAGGTACTTGACTCCCTCTTTTTCTTTTAACATTTCGGAGTTTTTGGATATTACTGTTTGTGGTCACTCCATTACTCAAATGCTTAGTCATTGGAAGCAAGCATTAAGTATTGAAGAACCAATTTATGAAAATCTAGTTCGAGTCTTTTATTCTAACATCGAATTCCCCTCTACTCGTCGTGACGAGCTTTGTACATCTGTAGGAGGAATTCGCATTGCTTTTAATGAACCCGACTTATGTAGTATTCTGGGAATTGCTTATGGAGGGTTAGATATGTACACCGCTAGGAAAGAACTATCTTTTAGTGAATTCCGTCATGTGGATGGTGTACGGAACATTTGTCGTCGTCGGGATCTTTCCGATGACATCTGCTCTCTGTCCTTTAGGTCTCAACTCCTCCCTTTTCAGATTCCAATACTTCACATTATTCTCCAACACATGGTCACTCCTAGACAGGGTCACATTGATAAGGTCACTAGGCTTGATATTGGTCTATTAGATTCTTATCCGTAGACGCCATGTGAGCTTATCATACACTATTCTGTGTCATATGTTGTCCACTCCTAAAGTCTCCAACCGATCCCTTCCTTATGGCAGCATCATTACTAGGATCTTGAACCACTTTCAAATTCCTATCGTCGAGCCTGTTTTTCTCGAGACTCGTAAGCTCAGACGAGAAATTATTTCTGCCATCGGATTCTTTAAGAAGCGTGGGAAATGGGAAAAGACCACATCCTTTAAAAACGAAGACACACTGCTTGCACCAGAGGATGATCGTATGTTGAATGACGTCTACTCCGAGGATGAAGTTACTGATTTTACTGACCGCGTGTTCTCGCCGCAGGTGCATCTCAGGATGACGAGCCTACCGAGATCGTCCTCCCGCAAAGATCGGCCGTTCGAGATCGCTTCCAGCTCGACAGTGGATGCTCTGTCCAAAGAAGAAGAAGCTGATTTTGCAACCTTTCGGGAGCAAATTTCAGATCAGCAGATGGAGTTACTTGCGGGCCACGATTCTCTGGATACTTTGATATGACCGGCCTCACGTTTCCATCTTAGCTTTTCTGCCCCTCTGATATTCGCACAGACATTTCTCATTTCATGTTATTTGCCTTATGCGTATGATGTTATTTATTTTGTGTTTATGCTTCTGATATTTCATGTTGGACATGTGCTCTTGATTTATGCTTGAGTTGGCTTTGGTGCTATATTGTTTATCTTGCTAATTATGGAAGTGTGTAATTGTTGGTATGGAAGTTGGTTGATATGGTGGCATATTTATATGGAAGTGTTTTTCTTTTTAACTCTGTGTATTGTTGAGGAAATGCTCATATTTCAGGGGAGATTCTGCCAAAATTTTTCCAAACATAAGTCATTCCTCGCGCCTATTTCTTTTTTATGATGAAGGGGGAGATAATTGGCATTGGCATAATTTTTTTTTTCTTTTCTTTCTTCCAATCAATCTGTTTTAAACTTGTTTGAGATTAAAATTAAATGAACTCTTTTTTAAGGGAAGTTTAACAAGTCTTTCAAAATCTCACATAGGGGGAGCACATATTTAGGGGGAGCAAAATTCCACAAGTATTTTCTTGAAAAGTTTGTCATCATCAAAAAGGGGGAGATTGTTAACATAAATTATTCTTTATTGATTTTGATGATAACAAACATGATTAAGATTGATTAATCTTTTAAAAGCTCAACATAATTTTCATCTATTTTGACAAGTTTCATAAAGTATTTTTATAAAGATTTGGAGACAAAACAGTCATCTTGCAAAATAGTTCACTGCAGCAGTTTTTGTGGAAAACGGCTATCCGACATGTGTAATAAACGGCTCGCCGATATCAACCAGAACTGAAGTGTAGCCTCTGGACCTAAACGGCGAACCGACATTTGTGATAAACAGCTCGCCGATATCAACTAGTAGCCTCTGGACCTAAACGGCGAACCGACATTTGTGATAAACGGTGAACCGACATTTGTGATAAACGGCTCGTCGATATCAACCAGTAGCCTCTGGACCTAAACGGCGAACCGACATTTGTGATAAACGGCGAACCGACATTTGTGATAAACGGCTTGTCGATATCAACCAGTAGCCTCTGGACCTAAACGGCGATCCGACATATAGTTAACGGCGATCCGACAATTTGAAAAATCAGCCCAACGGTCATATTGACCAGTCAAACGGCGATCCGACAGTGTGCAGAAGGTCAATAACGGCTAGTTTTCAGCTGCAGCTATAAATAAGCTCATTCAAATTCAAACAAGGATTGATCACAACACAACCATTGAGCTTATATTCGAGAATACAATCTTCATAGAGCTTTAAGCACATTCTTGCTTCATCTATTCACATATTAAGCATCATTGTGTAATCCTATATATTGTGAGAGGCAAATCAATTTGTAATCTTTTACTTTGAGTGATTGTAAGTGTTGGGATACACTTGGGTTAAGAGATTGGAGATAATCTCTTGTTGTAAAGGTTTATTGACACCTTGGAAGTCAAGTGTAAGCATTTGAAGCCTTGGCGGCTTGCTTAGTGGAATCCTCAAGCCCGGAAAGCTTGGAGGCGTGGACGTAGGCGAGGTTGGCCGAACCACGTAAAAATCTCTATGTTTGAATCCCTCTTCCCTTATCTTTTTATATTGTGATCAACTTAATTGTTATTGCTTTGAATTTGGATTATATTTGCATTAAGTTTTTCTTTATAAATTGAATAATTTTTAGAATCTCAATTCACCCCCCTCTTGGGTTGCATACTTGTATTTCAATTACGTGCTTGCTTGCGTGATAGCTTCAATTTGGTCAAGCTCAACACGACTCCAATTAATATTGTTTAGTTCTTAAGTGATCTTATGCCTCTCACATGTCTTCATTAATCCATTAGGAAGGCTGAAACGCTGTCGTTTGGCAAGAAAGGTGTTTGAATTCATTTTATAAACAACAATTCTCCACTTTGAATCAAACATCTTGCAACTAATTCATTCCCCAAATTAAGCCTATGAGGAACCGCATACACTAGTTAAGTCCAAGCATTTCTTGAACTTACCTACATGAACAACTTTTACGAGCATGTCAGCAGGACTATCATCAATATGTATCTTAACCATCTTGATCATCCCTTTTGAAACCTCATTTCTGATAAAGTAAATCTTAATATCAATATAGTTTGTCTTCTCATAGTGAGCAGGATTCTTGCAAAAAATGCAATGCCTTGGAACTATCACAGAAGATTTATACACTCTCGTGCTTGTAACCAAGCTCAGCTATTAAACATTTAGACCAAATAACTTCCTCAGTTGATTCAGTGACTACTATAAAACTCTGCTTTAGTTGTAGAGAGTGCAACAACATGTTGTAAACTAGCTTTCCAGTTGATTAGGCAATCATTAAACATGAATATATAGCCTATAAAAGATTCATTTCTATCCAAATCCCCCACATAATAGAATCTACATAACCCCATCAGTCATTTTCAGCTCTATATTTCCTTCCATATAGCAATCCAAGTTTCAGAGGCCCCCTAAGATACCTAAGTATCCACTTAACTCCGTTCCATTGTTTTTTGCCTAGTGATGCCATGTATCTACTAATAACACTCACAACATGTAAGATATCAAGCTTTATTAGTACCATGACATACATTAAACAACCTACAGCATTTGCACATGGAGTATGCAGCATCTCAAGCCTCTCATCCCCTGTCTTAGGACAGTAAAGTTTACAAAGTATGAAATGAGCTACTAATGGAACTTGAAAATGTTTTAAATCTTCCATATCAAAGGTCTCTAATACCCATTGTATGTATTTATCTTGAGACAAAAAAATCAAGCATCACTTCTATTCTTGATGATATATATTCCCAATATTTTATTTGCACCTCCAAATTCTTCGTATCAAAAGCAATACTAATAAGTGTCTTTAAAGCATAAATTTCATACCTTTCTTTGCAAGTAATAAATATGTCACCTACATATAAGAGTATATATATGTGCTTATTTAGGTCTAGCTATTCGAAGTATACACAATAATCATAGCTACACCTTTTGAATATATGTGTGACCATGAATTCACCAAATTTGAGATATCATTGTCTAGGAGATTGCTTCAGGCCATAGAGGGACTTTTTGAGCAAACATACATGCTCTTCCTGCTTGAAACTTCATACCCTTTAGGTTGAATTATGAAGATTTCCTCATGAAGTTCTCCATGTAGAAAAGCATTCTTGACGTCAAGCTGCTTCAATTGTAAGTTCTATAATATTTTCAAATCCTACAATACTCTTATTGATACATGTCTTACAATAGATGAGAAAACTTCTTTGAAATCAACCCCTTCTTTCTAAGTGTATCCTTTATCAACTAGTCTAACCTTGAATCTTCTTGGTTTAGTTGCAGTAATGTGCTCTCTGATTTTGTAAATCTATTTGCAAACAACAATCATTTTATTTCCAGGCCTTTTAACCATATTATAAATATAGTGCTTATATAAAGAATTCATCTCCTCATCAATTGCCTTCTTCCATTCATTTACATACTAACAGTTCACAATATCTCTAAAGCTTTTTGGTTCTTCAACAACTATTTCATATACAGAATAAAAAGTAAATGTAATCAAATCAGTATAATCGTACCTCTTAGGTGGTCTAATCTAACTTTTTTGTTTGTCTCTAGTTAATTTATAGTCCTGAGCTTGAACTTAAGTTGAAGTGTCATTTTGAAATGTCTTTCGTTCGCTTGAGTAGTCATCAATCTCATTTGATTCTGCAGTATCAGAAGACTTGCCCTTTACAAATGACTCCACTTTAAATTATACCTCAGGAGTTTGACTAACTTGTTTGTATCTGTCTTTATGAAACTTATCAATTTTTTCTTCTTCATTGAATACAACATCTCTACTGACCAAAGTTTATACCCCTTGGTTCTATCAGGACATCCAATGAAGATACATTTCAAAGCCCTTGGAGCTAATATCCCTTAGTTTATATGAGTATAAACCAAATATCCAAACACTTCAAGATTCTCAAAATTGGCTGGTTTTTTAAACCAAAGTTCAAATGGAATTTTAAATTCAATAGCAGTTAGAAGGACTCAAGTACGCTAGATAACAAGCTATGTTTAGTGTTTCAGCCTACAAGTTTTTAAGTACTTTAGCTTCAATCAACATACCCTTCACCTTATCCATGAGTGTTCTATTCATCCTCTCAGCAAATCTATTCTACTGAGGAGCCATTCACACGGTCTTGTGTCTAGTTACACCTTCATCAACACAAAAACCATCAAATACTTCCAGCCTATTATCAGTTCTAAGCTTCTTCATTTCTTGCATGTCTGGTTTTCAACCGAAACCTTTCAGTTCTTGTATTTTTCAAGCACCCAGTCTTTGTTTTTAAGTAAATAAACCTATACTCTTATTAAAAAATAAAAAATATAGACAAACAATACCTTGCATCATCTATAGATACTTCTTATATAGGTCCCCACAAATCTAAGTGTTTATAATCCAGGATGCCTCTTAATGTGTGAACTAATGACTTGAAGATGGTTCTTGTAGATTTTCCTAATACATAATCTTCACAGAATATCAGATCTTCAATTCTATCATTTTCTTAACAACCTTTATTTAGATAACTCTTTAAGGTCCTTAAGACTCATATGACCAAGTCTCAAATGCCATAACATAGTTTTATCAACATTAGAGCTGGATGACACTGATACCTCCCTTATAGTAGCTATATCTTCCAAGATATAGAGTCTACTCTTCTTAGTTCCCTTTAACAGAACTAATGACCTTTTTAACTATACTCAAAACACCACGCTGAACTTTAATAATGCATCTTATCTTATCCATCATATCAAGTGAAATCAGATTTCTTTTGCGCTCCGGAACATGTCTCACTTGTTTAAGCTCATAGATTAAACCATCATACATTTTAAGTTTAATATTTCTTATTCTGACTACTTTACACATTGCATCATTTCCTATCATTACTCTACAAACAAATAATTCTTAAAGGGACACATATGATAAGAGCATCCAAAATCTATTACTCATTTACCTTCTTGATTGATCTCAAAAGCTATCAATACCCCTGCTGAGTTATAGCCCTCTTTTTCAATTATAGCTACGTCACCATTTTGATCTTTTTAGTTCTTCTATTTTTGCTTTCTTTTTGGACAGACATTGAAAGCATTTAAGAGTCTTGTTTTTGTCTTTGAATTTTTCTTACTTTATTTCTTCTCTTTTTTTCTCATATTTACCCTTTAAAGTTAGACTTTCACCAGTTTCATTATCAAGATTCCTTTGCTTTTCGTGTAGCTCCCTTATGTTAAGAGCTGATTTGACCTCATCTAAAGAGAGTGTTTGTCTACCATACATAAGTGCGTCCACAAATTTCTTGTATGATTCAAGTAAAGAACTAACCAACAACAAAGTTTTTCCCTTATCAGCCAATGCTTCATCAATTGCAGCAAGTGTGTCACACACTTGATTAAATTCATCAATATGCATTTTTAATAAAGAGCCTTCAGTCATCTCCAGGGTAAATATTTTTTCTTGATATAAAGTCAGGTAACTAATGATTTCTTCATGTACACATTTTTCCAATTTCTCCATTAAAACTGTAATTGATGTCTCATTAACCACCTCTCTAATCACAAAATCTATAAGGCCAAGAATTATGATTCTTCTTGTCTATGTCAGCCATCTGTTCTAAATTCTTAAATGATGACACTTCTTTACCTTCCTTCTTTTTTCACATCTTAAAATCATTTCTCCTATTAAATTTCTCTAGATCGACTTTCTGTGTAGCCATACTTGGATCTTGATAAAAAAATTAAAAAAAAAAAACCTTAGCTTTGATACTAATTATAGAGATTGGTATGTTCTTATAACACAAAAAGATCAATACTCTACCTAAGGATTTCTATAAAATCAATTTCAAGTTGTAGATTGTTGAGTGCTAGAGAATGCATATTTATAAAGGGTAAAATTATAATTTTACACTTTAAGTTTCAGTAACATTTCTATTTTTATGTGTTTAAATCTTTTAAACTTTGATTGTGTTTATTTTGTTATAATTTGAGTATTTTATATATGTCAGGGGTATTGTGACCATTTTACAATTAACGAGAAATCAGACAGCAAAAGAGGTAGCATTTTTTAGCTCGAAATGTCATTTCACATGTGGCATTGACCAACTGACGTGGCATTGAGCAGCTGACGTGGCATTGACCAATGATCTGGTAATGACTGATGACGTGGTAGCATCTTATTGAACAAAAAATACTGATATGGGATTAACCGATGACGTGACATTAATCGATGATGTGGTAGTATCCTATTAGACCGAAAAATATTAATGTGGTATTGACCAATGATATGACAACATATTATTGGACTTGATGATGTCTTCCAACCAATCAGATCTTGTCACATGGCACAATCCTGAGCTTCCGCATTGTTTTCATTAAATAGACATGATTTACTTATTATATCTATAAATAAGGGGCTTCCCCCTCCCAATTTGACAGCTCTGAATCCAAATTTGAGATCCATTTTATGTAATTCTCAGTCCATCTTGTATTTTCTATGTATTTTAATAAAATTATCATTTTACTCCTAGTTCAATTATGAGTGATTAATCTAGTTTCAAGCTTAGGTTGAAGGTAAAGCCTCAACATGATCCATAGGCTTAATTTGATAAGTTTATTTTCTTTTCTTCTCTGATTTCTGTGGTTGTTTTGACTCATTATTGATAGACAATTTATCTTATCTAGATTTTGCACGATATATCGGATCCCTAGTGAAAGATCATTATCGTCTAGCACAATAAGCATCATATTTATTAGAAAGAGACACCCCTCTAGTATTTATGGATCATCTTGACTTAGTGTTGACAGAGAGTGCATCGGAGTTATTTAGCGGAAAATCTTACCACATTTTCGACAAAATGATTATTATCGTCTGACACAATATATACCTGACACCACACTTAGAGAAGATCATTTGGCACACTGAGCACTTGACACCATATTTACTAGAGTAAGGCTTACGATGAGTGAAAATACCTCCTCATAAATTAATTGGAACTAAAAAGGATATTAAGCCCATGGTGAAGTGTTGAGTGTGAATACAAAAGTTTAAGTGTTTTATTTGAATTATTTTCATTCTTAATTTATTCTCACTTTTTTTGTTTTAAATCTTAGCACTGCTCAAAAATCATCTCTAACCAATTCACATACACACTTAAGGAAATTAACCTTACGCATAGTTAAATCTACCTCCCCATAGGATCGACACTCGTTACCATAAATCTATATTACAATAGATTCATTCCTTGCGAGTACAATAAAATTTGCTCAACATATACACTCAAGTAAGCTAATCAGATTAATCCAATATCACAGATAGATTAAACAAAACAATTGTAAATGAATCAAAAACAAAACTTGGAGCTGAAAGCAATCAAAACACAAAGCACACATAAAGATACGTGGTTCAGACTTTTGCAAGACCTATATCTACTTGTGAATCCATCAGGCCAGTTTTCATTGATGATTCAAGGAATGAGATGCAAAGCTATATGAACAAGACTCTTGAGAATAAGATTACACTTTCTCTTTCTCTAATCTCTCTCTGAATTACTCTCGAATCGTCTCGAATAGAGATGGTCAATGACGGCACATACAACACAAGCACGCTTTCACGGCACGCGACGACTTAAAATTTTAGCACGCTTTAAAAGACGCGATTAGAGATGACTATCGATAAAAAAATATGCAATAAGCACATTTTATTTTTTAATGAAAGTAAACTTAAAATTTTATGAATTTACAAATAACTTGAAGTTGAATTTTTTAAATTCATTTAATTCTTAGTTTAAAAAATACGATAATTGATTTATATTTATAATTTATTAAATAAATAATTGATATCATGATTTTATAAATATGCATTAATATTAATGTGAACTATGATTTATGACTTTATGTGAGTCAAGTTAACAATTAAGTTAACCCTTAAGAAAATTTTATTATTATTATTATTATTATTGTTGTTGTTGTTGTTGTTGTTGTTGTTGTTGTTGTTGTTGTTGTTATTGTTATTGTTAAGTATTAAAAAAATTATATTATTATAAGGTCAAACTTAGTAATTAATATTATATTTTCTTCCTATTATTAGTTTTTTATTATTAAATATGGACTTGAGTTTTGAATTTTTTATTCTATTAAATTTGAATAAAGACATAAACCTAAGAAAAGTACATAAACTTGAAAAAAGTACGCCAACAGCCTAACATGCGCTCTAAAAAAAAAACTTATTAGGCTTTTTTTTTTATTAGACTTTTTTTCTTAAGTATGGCACGACACGAAATACATAATAGGCGCAGTACGGCACGGACACGAGTACGCATGTACCTTCCTTTGGTGCCGCCCGGCCATTGGCTATCTCTAGTCTCAAAATTACCTTGAAAAACTCAACTTACAAACTAGCTTCATAATAGCTTTAACAACCCAGAATGTACAAGTGTTTGATACGAGTACACAAGGCAGTTATAACGAACTGGGCTTCACTTAAATAATGAGTGCTTACTCGCATGACAGCTTCAATTAAGTCAAGCTTGAAATGACTTCAATTAATGTCGTTTAGTGCTTAAGTGATCTTTTGCCTCACATCCATTCATTAATCTATTTTGAAGGTTGAAACGATGCCGTTTTGCAAGAGAAGTGTTTGAATTCACCTTATAAACAACAAAACTGATAGTATAATACACTTATGGGATCATAAAATCGCCATGAAAGCTCATGGCTAATATCAATCCCAGAAGAATTGCAATAAACAAATCACTTGTCAATCTTTTCTCATCCTTGATGGAGGAAAATCACAATCCTGCAAGAATTAGTAGTAAACAAATCATTGTCAAGGATTTCTCCCTTTAAATTAAGGAAAATCAATCTCGAAATAAAATACAGTAAACAAATCACTTATCAAGGGTTTCTCACTCCTAAAAAAGGAAAATCAATCCAACAATAAATGCAGTAAATAAAAAATCCATCTTAGGTTCAAAATATATTATGAGTTAAAACTCTCATAAATCCCTATTGTTTTTGTTCATAACATGTATAATTTATGCTTAAAGTCCATATATTTTAGGGATGGCAGAAATTCCCAGGAGGACAGGGGTCCTTAAGGATTTGCCTCATTCAAAAAGGATACGAAAATGATTTTATATCCAATTTTTTTATTTAGAAAATGGATGAAAATGATTTTTTACCCAATTTCTTATAAAAGAAGAGACATGGATGAAATGAAATCATCATCCCCTCTCCATTTCCTTATTTTATTTCCTTATTTTAATTTTTAATTTTTATTTTATATTTCTAGAATTATTAGTAAATAAATAATAAATTTGAATTGTAAAATATTAAATATTGGTATAAGTAACAAATATCAAACATTTATTCAAATAATACAAATATTAGTTAATGTAAAAACTTTAATGTAATTTATACTTAACATAGCCCAAAGCTCACAACCGCACAAGCCCACGATCCACACATATGAGGAATAAGAGGCGCAAGAGATAAATGTTTTTTATTAAAAATAAAAAACATTACATTTCATTATTTCATTATTGACATAAAAATAATTTCTTTTTCTTTTTGTTATAAGATTATAAAGATAATTATTTTGATGATTTGTATTTTGTAGTGTAACTTTTGTAATCGATTAATGTTAATTTAAGATATATTGTCTCTTTCAAAAAAAAAAAGATATATTATCAAATTTTACTTTTATTTTAATATCATTAAATTAAGTTCAAAAACTAAAAACGTATTAGTTATTCAAAGAACAGAAATCCTCAAGGATCCCCATCCCTTCCCTTCAAGCAACTCTGATAAGGATGAAGAGAGACTTTTAATATATAATATCGTAAATGAGAATAGCGGTCCCCTCTCCTTGCCATAGCTAGTATATCTATGCTAAAGCAAACATTTTTTAAATTTCGTGATAAAAAGGATACAAATAAAACAAATAAAAAGTTAATAGGCGATTGTTAATTGATAAGGATACTTTCATTTTGGATTCAGTGATTGATCCTCTAATCCTTCATCTTCAAACTTTGCCAGTAATGTTATGAGAAAATAAACAAGGAAATGTTATTATCGTCCTTATTTTCTGGTGTATAAGATCTAATTTAATAGTAACCACGGAGCATACTTATAATAATAATTCTATTTTATAAATAGATAAAATAAAGAGTATAAGGAATAGTATACTTCTTGCACTAGAGCGCAGTGATGCTGATAATGTATTGTAAATTTAATTGGGAAGTATCAAGATTATACATGCAAATAATATAAAGAATTGAAAGTTAAAGGAGTAGAATGATAATAATCAAGCCAACAAGGGAATAACTATAAAACTCTTTGTACTCAATTATCTGTCTCAATATTATCATTTCATTTACAAGCAATTGGCTGCTATTTATAGCTTTTGATCCAGCAACAGCTATTAAGCAGTGGAAGAGTTTCTTCCATAACAAAATTGGGCAACTATGAGAACACATGCCCACAAATAGAGAAGCAGTTGACACTATAATTCATATAACAAAAATATGTTTGATTCTTTATTAGAGCATAAAAACCATGAAGCAAAGCATGGAGAACGCATAAACTTAGAGATGTAATTTTAGTAAACATTGAAAGGTCAAAAGCTATTCCAATACATCTCACACATCTAAGAGAGAGTTAAAAATTTTACTTGTCCTGTCAGAACATATTACACAATAGCGTCTAAAGACTAGAGCATGAACATTACAAACATCAATTATCACATCTGGTTAAAATGATGTCGTTATGAATGAATCCTCAACATCCATCCATTGATTTACAATGCATGAAAAAAAAGTTACGTAAACATTAGTCAGAGAAGAAGCAGTATACTGGGGAGCATAGCTAATCCTTGTAGCGTTCAACCTCTTCATCTAGCCCATAGTCTTCTCCAAAGTATTTATCAACCAGACCATTTGCCATGTTTCTCAGGTCTTCATTTTCATGAAACTGAAATCTTTCCATGGCATCAATTCCATCCTCCCGCTCAACAAGCTTTGTGCCCTCATCATTTGGCATCCCTCTCAAAACCTACAGGCCAAAATAATATGAAGGACCAGAGCTGAATGTTGAATGCCGAAGGACTTTCAGTAATTAAATAAAAATGTTGAGACTGACATGAACCAACCTACCATCCTTGTTGAAGCATTTTTCACCATTACATGGCATTAGCAGAATGATATCCATCACCAGAATTTTACAATTTTTCCCTAATTGACTTGGATAATGCAGCATGATGCATGAGTAAACTTGACTCACTCTCAGTAAAATGTTAGTATGCCATTTAAAATATGCCTAGACCATATAGCAGTGACAAAATAAACAAGCCAAAGGCAATGGGAACAAAAGTGAGAGTCCATAAATTGTTAAACAAACTAGTATATTCCCTTACCAGCTCCATGAATTGTAACCCTAGTCTGGCAGCTTCTATGTCGGCAGACCTAACTAAATCAATGAAACCAGAAAGGCACCCTCTACCAACAAGGGAAACCAAGTGTTCTTGAATCAATTTCGGCTTTCCTTCACCTTCTGTTGGTGAGACACAGAGGTTGCCCAAAACGTACGCTACTTCCTTCTTTATGTCAAATGGTGATGTTGAAAGAAGATGCAGTAGCAATGCCAGAGCCTCACTAGAATGTATCAATTGCTTGTGTTCTACAGAACCAGCAGCAATATTAGATAGCACCCAAGCTGCTTCCTGCCAAGATAATAAAGCTGCTGAGAGGTCTGGAGATGAAAGCTAATTTAGTTACCCAAAATAATAGTAATAATTTACCTTCTTCAAGACTCTGTGCTCACTCTTCAAACATTTCACTAGAACTGCAATAACTTGATCTGTAAATGTTCCATCTACGTTAAAGTTTCACATGTAACATGTACTGAACAATACAAAATTCTCATTAGCAACCATCAAGTAGTTAACTAGCCTGTGATTCCATGTCCTGGAACAAGAACATCAGAAATTGTGTTTGAATCGCCAGCCACAAGATTTCCTAAGCTTCGCAGCACCTAGGAAGAAAATTATTTGTCGGTAAACCACAGATCAATCAATAACTTATCTTTAAAACAGCTCATACCAATATTAGCTGCAAAACTATGCAATGATACAACAGATTAAAATACTGCTCAAAGAGATAACACATAACAAATGCAACCATGACTTGAAGATGGTGATAATGATCCTTGGAAAATAGTAAATTACAAAATGCATTTACGTGAGTTCCATCATGAAACTATATTATCCTCTTCTCCTAGGCTCGTCAATCCACATTATGGAAAATCAAAAGTTATCAAAATATTAGCGTTACAACAACTCATAATGATATTAGCTGCAGTACTGTTCAATTACATAACATCAACATACTGCTGGAAAGATGACGTAATAAATGGTAACCAGAAGATGTTATTCTCTATAGGGACATGGTATTTGGAGAATGAGTAAATTTCAAGGACGAAATTCTTTTAAGGAGTAAGATTGTAATACTCAAATTCTCCCAAGGGCATTTTGGTCTTTTTATTTGTTAGTGATCTTTGTACCATAGTATAAAAAGAATACGATGCCTTGCCTTTTCCATTAACAAAAGAGAGAGAGTGTAATCAGTTGAGAGAGAAAAAAAGAAGAAAGAAAAGGAAGACGGACAAAGAAAAAAGAGAAAATAAAAGAAAAAGAGAAGAAAAAGAAAGTCTTCTTCTTAGTTCGTCCATGAGCAACACATGAAATCAAGTTGTGTTATTTGAAATGGATATCGCGCTCAGAGGAGATTGGAGGTAAATTTCAATTCTTTATCTATGTCAATTGTTACAGAGAAGCATGATTGGATAATTGTAGTAGAAGTAGAACTTAAGAATTTGCAGAAAATATGCTGACAGTGAGCTATTTAGAAAATCATAATAATTTGTACAAATTGATTTGATTCTCGATTTTGGATATGTTAAACTAGACATCTTCAAGAATGTTTTAAAACTTGTTTCAAGCTTAGCGGTTAAGAATTCAAAATTTATTACATTCTTTTTTTTTTTGACTCAAGTATAAAAACCTGAAAATTTCTGATTTCAGTGAAGAACATGAATTACGAAATTATTTTACCATTGTTAGACTTCTTCAAAAATTATAAAATTTGGACCAATAAATTTTACATATGTCTAGTGTGATTCTGGAAATTTTCATGATCTTATGGTAAAACAATAAATTGTTTTATATCTTTAAAACAAGTATGTTCAAAACAGAAAACTGTTTGACAGAATTAATGATGTCTGAAACGTAAATTATTTTCAATAGTTTTTGAAGGAATTTAGCTATGAACTTTCTACCAATGAATTTCCAATATGCCAGCATATGCTCTGTAAAATTCGAGATTTTCCCAATAAGGTAACAATTTATTAAAAATCAGAGAACATGGGCTGTTTTATTTTGGAGATCGAATATTCAGAGTATTTAATATTGAGTTTAGGAGATGTTTAAAATGAGAAATTTGAGGACATTGGAATTTATGATTAGGACTTGGTTATATCTTTTGAGAGTTTTATTAATGATTTTTAGGCCGATGATATCAATACGCATTTATTACAAATGGATGCCAAGAGGTAAATAAAATAGACTTATAAATGAATCACAATAAACAATATGTACATGTTTAACATGTTTGAAAAGCATATTTTTGATATGTACGAATATGAATTTATATGATTTTGCCCATGTGTTTATGTGATGTGTTGTTATGTGTTAAACGTGATTATGTACATGGGCATAATTGTGTGTGGAAGTTCATTGGCATAAGCATGAACATGCGATGTTCTTATAAGTCTTTTTATAAAAAGAATTATGTTTATTCTCTTTTCTCTCTTCTTCTTCTTTCTTTCCTTCTTTCTTTCTTTCTTTCTTTCCTTCTTTCTTTCTTTCTTTCTGTTAGTTGATTACTCTCTCTCTCTTATTATTGGAAAAGGCAAAACATCTTATTCTTTTTATACTAAGTTACAAAGATCACCAATAAATAAAAATACTAAATACCTTTAAGAGAATTAAAGTATTACAATCTTACCCCCTTAAAAGAATTTCATCCCCAAAATTCACTTTTAGTTATGTTCAAAAGAATCTAAACCTCAAACTTGTGACCTGTGCGTTACTTGAATACTTCAATTATATATTTCTTAGCAACAAAATCACAATGCTTAAAGGTTTGGCATAAACCTAATTCTAATCTTCCTTACTTTCTTCCCAAGCGATGCGAGGTCCGTACATTTCTAGATGGGAATTCTCTTCTACTGTTTGTAATACCCAAGCCCAACAACCAAGTAGATATTGTTCGCTTTGGGCACACAGTCCGTCACGGTTTTGTTATTGGGCTTTACAACCCAAAACACATCTACTTAGTTAGAAGAGCCCAAGGCTTATATACTAGTCCAAAAACTCTCTCACTGGCGATGTGGGATGTTACATACTTCCTCCCTTAAAGACATCGCGTCATTGTGAGGGTCATCGGAAACAAAACAGAATGAAATCATATCCTTAACATATCCATCCACGCATCAGGTCACGAGTCATCTCTAATACTAATTATAATAGCCCGAGCCCAACAACCAAGTAGATATTATTCGCTTTGGGCACACATCCCGTCATGGTTTTGTTGTTGCACTTTACAACCCAAAATGCATCTACTCAGTTAGGAGAGCCCAAGGCTTATAAACTAGTCCAAGAACTCTGTCGCTAGTGATGTGGGATGTAGTTTTCAGAACCTCAGTTTGATTTTCAACAACTAAATTGAAAAATCAAGCCCAAGGCTTATAAACTAGTCCAAGAACTCTGTCACTAGTGATGTGGGATGTAGTTTTCAGAACCTCAGTTTGATTTTCAACAACTAAATTGAAAAATCAAGCCCAAGGCTTATAAACTAGTCCAAGAACTCTGTCGCTAGTGATGTGGGGTGCAGTTTTCAGAACCTCAGTTTGATTTTCAACAACTAAATTGAAAAATCAAGCACCACAATTAGAACACAAGAAGTTTGTAAGCAAATGGCATGTAAAGCAAACATTATCAGCAGCTACCACACAACATAAACGGTCATTATGAATTAGTATATTTGTAATGCCATGCATAGAAGTAAACAACAGCCTCAAAAATATTATAGGCAACCATTGCATGTTAAGTGAAGGAGCAGAAGATTTGTCATCTTAAACTTTATATGCTAAACATGTATATATATCCTCAAAGAAAAATAAAAATAAAAGAAATGCACTTATTAATCAGGAAAAATATATAGTTTCATTATTCACAAAGGAGGTGATTACTCATTTTGCATATTACCGGAATCAGCAACTGCAAACTATTTGATGTTGCCAATCTTTCTACAAGTAATTGTAGGACACCACTCTTCACCAGCAAGCTGGTAGCTACATTTGAAAGGGCAGAGAGATACACAACTACCCATGCTACCTCCGTTGTTAACTCCTCATCCCTGAAATTAACAGTTCATTTGATTAAACACAAACTTCAGTCTACTTCAACATAAAAGTTACAAGACTAAAATTTTTTCATAAGAAAGAAATAATTGGAGCAACAAACTGACTCTTTCTATCAGAAAATGGAAGAAATATGATGGATATTTCTTAATGAAAGTCAAGTGAAGATAATTCTGGCAAGACGAAAGGAGCTCTAAGCTAATTATTTTCTCATAGAAGTCTTCCCATGCATAAATTCTATAAGAACTGCAAAAACCCTTTAAATATAATATCCTTATGAACTGTTTAAAGAGCATAAAATAGCACCAGCCCGGAGGCCTAGGCATTTGAAGGTCAAAGCATCACAAACTAGACATTGTGCACATAGAACAAAGAAAGTCAAAAAGATGAGCAATCATCAAATAAAATGGACCAAAAAGCACAAAACACCCACAGGCAAGATGGCAGCCATGGAGAACAGATCTCTGAAACTAACCTGACATGGTACATCTAAACCTAGGATAGTTGAATTCTGTTAGGATGTTAATTGTTATGCCTTTGTGGCATATTAGGTCGGGTGTTATAAGCCTAGAAACAGTTATGTAAAGTTAGTAAGGACTAACTTTGGATTTGCCTTAGGATTGTAGTTTTCTGGGCATATTGAAGGGGCTGATCAACAGAAGTACAAGACGTGAGTTTTCTGGGGAATCTAAGGGGTTTCAGGGAAAGTTCTACAGAAAAGATTTGTTCTCTTGTAATAGTAGAAGACTCTGTAACTTTCATAACTAATAAAACTCAGGCAAATGCTGCTTTTTTCTGGCCGCAGATGTAGGTACTTTGTACACTGAACCGCGTAAACTGTCTCTTTTCTTTGATGGTGTATGCGTTCAACTAATTAGTTCTTGCTCTAATCTTGTTCTCAGATATTGCTTTACTGATCTGCAACTTGTTTCGATAAATTTGATCTCAAATTGATTAATTTTTTCGGACTTAGTATAACAGTACACAACTGACACATCACACATTAAGAAAAGGGACTTCACAACCAAAATGTCAGACATACTTGTACTCAAATGATAAGGGAAATAGGAGATACAAGTAAATTTAGAACATCTATATTAAGACTTATCAACATTAAAGTTAATATATGAAATTAGTAGGGAAGATCAATAAGTTTTGTATCAATACTCCGGATTGTATTCAATTTTCATGTTTCAGCATCATGTTTTTTGGTCAGAAGTTCTATTTCCATTTCAAGTGAAAATAACCCCTTGCAACAGCATTGAACTACAATTACGTCATCTAAGACACTGAGAGAATACATAGTGTAGACAAAACTTGTTGGCCAGACATCCACAGTATAAAGAGGACAACTCCATCAACCCACTATTTTCAATTCACTAGCCCTCTCCCGAAAAGATACTAAGTTTTAGCTTCCTCAGCAATTTAGTCTGGGATACAAAAAATTCAACTATCAAATTATTTTGTTCATAAGATTGGAATACTGTATGGATATCATAAACTAGGATAGGGTTGACAAAAATAGCATAAGCTAAGTATATCTCAGATGGACAATGTGGATGTATGGATAAAAATCAGAACTGCCAAAAAGGAATTGGGGACGTGTGTCTAAATTATGTATACAGCACTGACCTGAAGCCAGAACTCAATGTAATTACTTTTATGAATCCAAAGAGATAATTTCCCACTTACGCTCTCTTCAAGTGACGGAGAATTGCATCCAGAAGTCCATCAACTTTGATGAGTTCTGTTGCAGGTTTAGGATCTGGTCCCTACATCCAGACATGCTGCAGTTAGGTTGTATATTGAGTTTGCGGAAGCCAAATACTCTAACAGGGATGCACATACACAAAAAGAACCTAATCCACCAATATGTTGTAAACGGAAGTTGAAAAAGACTGGTAATATACATAGAAACACAACCATGGGTGTTGACCCATGATTCAAACTACAACAATACACATTCATATGTACAATTATTTTTATTAAGAAAGAGATGAAAACCTTGATCAGATTTGACAATGCCCAAGCAGCTGTACGCACAGTTGAACCCTTATTTGGCAACATCATTCTTGCCAAAGGTGGTAAGGCCCCTTGGGATAGCAAAACATTTCTGAACTCCTCTCCCTCACCAGCAACATTTCCTAATGCCCATGCACACTGCTCAGCAACAGGCGAGGAACTCTTTTCTGCACAAAAGCAATGCAAGTGATCTTTTGCCATACAATTTAAAGAAACTGAGAAACTAAATATGTCTGGTACCTAATAGATTATAAGAGAACAATTAAGTAACAATAACAAGTATATAGGAAAGATTATGCAGGTTTTACAATGAAAAAAGTGGTCAGAATTAATTTGATTTCATCACGTCCTCCCTAAATATGAGCTAAAACAGTAAAACATTGAAGCAGTATAAAATTGGAAGAAGCAGACGTAAAATTCTTCCTCAATATCAAAAGGAGAAAAATGCACCAGTCAACTTGTACCTCCCAGGTGAGCAATAAGCAATGGTAGTGCAGGCAACAAAGCTTTTGTTTCTTCTTGTTTTCCAGCTGCAATGTTTGTAAGGCACCAAGCTGCCTCAAGGAGCTGCATAGAAAACAAAAACAGCATAATCAGAATAAACATGCATATGTTGGATTCTTTAGTTTCATGAAAAAGTAAATTGAAGTTTGGTACGGCATTGGGAAAAAGAGAAAGTTAATAGAAGATATGTAATTACACTCCATAAATCAATTAGTAGCTTTAGAGCTGTAATTCATTTCCTAAAATTTGTAGAAAACTTCCACTGTTACCAAATGAGTGCCTCGTCAATGACCATTGTATACCAACCAAGCTTGTTAAGACAAAAACTTCAATGGCAGCAATACTGATTATCATCGACAATGACCATTGTGTGTTAAAGACTGTATTTGGAGATCATCATCAGTCTTTGAAAACTGTCAATTTTATCAATCTATCACCGACAACTATTGATGCTATATAGGTAGCAATGCTGACTATCATCGACAATGACCATTGTGTATTAAAGACTGTATTTGGAGATCATCATCAGTCTTTGAAAACTGTCAATTTTATCAATCTATCACCGACAACTATTGATGCTCTATAGGTCATAATTCATCACTGACAGTGACCATCACCATGTATCACTGATGCTTATCTTTATTGCCAAACAACTATCTTTTCTTCACTTAATCCCTGGTTACCATTTGCCAGTTTCTCATACACAACAGTAAAACATTGTGCAAAAGTTGTACATCTCACTTAAATCTTTTTCCAGCGAGAACCACAATTAGTGAAACAAAAGGAGAATTAGATGCATAATGTTTAACTATGAGGTCTATGGCTGAGTGCGATAAAATAATAAATAATCACTCAGTACTGCTTTAGGATAGCTCGGTCTTCCAACTAAATGATACTTGGAACCTATCAGTTAGTGATACATACACATTCACAGTTGTCCCCATTTTCCCCATTTTACAATACCCAAAGAAAATAATAAAAAAGAGATACAATAAACATAAAAATCTGTCATTATAAAAATCTATCATTATTTGGTGCTCAGAATGACAAGAATTAAATGTATTCATAAAATATGGCAAAGAAACCACCAAACAGGACAAAGTGTTCAGACCTGTTCATCTGGAGAGCCAAATGCAAGACACTGCACAAGGACGGGTATAGCTCCTGCTTTAAGAGCAGTTTCTATGGGTGGGAATTCAAATCTTGACAATAAACGCCTCAGTTCACGAAGGGCATTCACCCTTTTCTGCATTGCCCCTTTCCCTCTAGAGTTGGAGAGTGAAGATAGAGTTGGTAAAACTTTCAACAACAGAATTAAGAACCAAGCCGTATGGATGAAAGATCATCATGATGATACACTACAAAAGTAAGCTATGTGACTACTGATTATATATGCAGATAAAATTTCTCATAGCCACAATCAGCTTTCCTTCAACAGGCAAACTACTTTCTAGAATAATTGCTTGCAATAATTTGAGAAAACACATTGCACTTTCAAAGGAGCTCGTTTCCCAGAAGTACATGACAGCAAAATATTTGCTCATAAAATTCTTCTAAACCATTCAATAATATCAGCGGAAAAGTTATTTCCCATGAGGTTTATCATACGCTATACCAGTCCTAAATATATAGTATCGTTCATGCACTTGCGGCTTCCCAACAATGTCCGAACAGTTACCTCCTATTATGTTTCCCATAGTTTTATTCATATTCCACTAAAATGTTTCAGGAGATTCCCTCTGAACTCCTAAGGTCACAACTTCCACGATGTCCTCTGACCAAGCCAAACTACTTTTTTTTTTTTTTTGGGCAATAGAACTAAATATGACATATAAAGACAGATCATAAAGCAAATAAGTTGGATCCAGCACAAAGCTTGAACTTCTCAAACAATACACAAACAAGAACTTGTTTCATTGATACACAAACAAGCAACAGGTAAAACGATAGACATACAGTTAGGAAAAAAAAAAATAAGCAGGAAGAACTATTTGCCCAACCATATCCTTCAATATATATTAAATCCACACCGCCATACTCAGCCTCAGTCAACTACAGTAACGCTAGATATGGGAAACCAAGATTAAGCACTACATTATCCTTTAAAATCAACTATATGTCTCAGCTTATAATTTGTAAATATATTATTGACATACTGATATGCAACAGCGGACTTCAACTCCTCCACAGCTGATGAGGTCTGCATCTCCAAAATTGATTGCTCTTCATCAACCATCATATCACTGTCAGACGAAACTTCACCATCAGCACTAGTCCCAACTCTACACAAGCGCTTCGCACGAACCAACGATTCCCTTCTTTCCTTCCCCACAGTAACAGCATTTTGCCTCCGCCGTTGTGCCGCAACATTCCCAACTAGAAACCAAATAACAGAACACATCTTCATGATAATTTTCATTTTTCTTTTTCCGTTATTGAACGACATGTCGTTTGATAGCCCCATCAATTACTGTAATCACATTGATTACTGTCATTACCTACTTTAACTACTTGCGCAACTCGTAGTGAGTTCTCCATAATCTATCAAACCTCAGACAATGTCAAAAGCCAGACTCTAATTCTTCTTTTTTGTAATTTTCGCGGCAACAAACAGAAAAAATAAAAAAGAAATCGACAAATAAGAAAACCTAGTACCAAGGTTTTGGGCCAGGGCACTTACCTGAAGACTTGATAGGGTCCCTTTTGTGATGATTCAAGCTATCGTCAGCCATTAAAAGAGGAACCTACGAGGCTGTATCTTCACGCGAAGAAAGTTGAAGTGAAAATTTTTTGAATGTAAACTCGAAAGCGCCCCCAGAATGCAACGATCGATCGCTTTTTCACGCGCCCAAGCGCCAAAATTCTTCCGCCTTTGATTCTTGATATTTTTTGAGAAAGCCCCTGGCGTTTTCTAGTTTTACGATGGTACCCCCCGCGCCTTGCTCGCCCAAAAGTAATTTCATGAATATGCGTGGGATACGATGAAGTTACCAAAGTATCCTTAATAATAATAGTCAGTTAATCAAATTATATCACCATTAAGTGAAAGTCGCAATAAGTGATTAGAACCCAAATCTTACAATTGTGAAGTCATGTGTTCAAGACTTCAAGTCCTCAGAATGCATCGCTTTAATTTCCTTCATATATTATTGCTCTTTCTTCTTCGTTAACTTATTTGTGTATATTAATGAATTTTGTCACAATTGATTGAAAGACACACAAATTAATAAAAGAATTAAAGTTATAAAATAATTTTTATTATGTTTGATGTGAATACTTCATTTTCATTTTCATTTGAATCTTGAGATTAGGTATGAACTAATGTTTCGTAGCAATTTATGTGGTAAAAATACTTGATAAAGATTGTTATAATAAAAATTGTAAATTTGAAAATAGGTTAATCGAGCCTAGAAATTTAGAGAGCTGCAAATACAAACAATATTATTTTGTTTGATTTTTTAGTGCATTTCGTAATAGTTTCTACAATTTTCAAGACCAGACCCCCACTTTTGCCTTTTGTGCTTGACAAATATTAATCTTCATTGAACACTTTATACTCACTTTTATTTACAATTTTTTATAAATATTAAATAATCTTCTGTCCAAAACTTTATTAAATTTCATCTAGCACTTGTTCTTTTCCTATTTTTATTTTATTTCCTCTTCTTATGCAATTATCACACTATCATATCCACATGCACCAAAAGAGCATTTTTGAGCAAGAGCTTATTTTATTCATACTTCTTTAACAATTTTTTTTTTTAAATACGCTTTTTTAACAAAGATAATTTTTGCACTAAAATTTTTAAATACAATATAGAAGAAGAATGAATTCAAATTGAAAATAAAATTTGCCAATCAACCCTGTAATCTATGTGATGTTAAAGTTGGAATCAAAATTTTGCATAGAGCAGTTGAGTGATTTGATTTTCAATTTTTTAATATTAAGTACAAATAAAATTTGTTTTTTAAGGAATAAAATATGTGTTTTTTAAATTAAAAAAATGTGTTTAATTTCAATAGAATCAAATTCAATTGACGATTCATCATAGTGCAAAGCTCAACCTTCTTAAAGCTATTGGTAATTGTCCATAAAAAAAACAAATGTTTACCATATTTTTGTGAAAAACTTATGTGCCATTTCATGAATCCAAATGTCGGGCTATGCTGGATAGGGTGTCCGATTGACATAAATTTTCTCACTTTTTCACTACTTTGTTAATAATTTGCAATGCTTAATCCTAAAACTTTTGATTCACTTAAACAATAAAAATTGTTAAAAGAGAATAGGAATAAATGTTAAAGAGGACAGACGTGAACAAGAAGGAAAAAATTTGAAAACAAAAACAAAAACAAAATTTTAGTATATCTTTTTTTTTGGGTTAATGTTACGGATAAATTTATAATTTTTATGTTGCTAATATTGAAGATGTAATCTTTAATTTCTATGTATTTCTTTACTATTTCTTGAAGCTTAGCATTAAAAAATTAAAAAATAATTAAAGATATAATATAAATAATATCAAGACTGATATTATTTCTTTACGTGGAACATATAATTCAATAGCAACCACATAGTATACTTGTAAGAGATGTTAAACTAGGGATGGCAATGGGGCAGATATGGATTGGATCTATTCTGCTCCAGCTCCATATCCAAATCCATAATAAAAATTAAGATCTGTATCTACTCCAGATCCGTCATGAATTCATATTTTTCGCTCCATATTCAGATCCAAGAAAGAAAGAAATATCTATATCTGCTCTAAATCCGAAAAAAAATTAAAATCCAAATCTGCTCTAGATCCGTCATGAATTCTAAAATTTAGTAATAAAAAAGTAATAATTTTTTAGATTGAAAATTGAAGGATAAAATGTATTGACAACAAATAAATTATATAATTTTTCTCAAAAATATAATAAATATTGTAGCTTATACTTTTACACCAAAACAAAAAATAAGAAAGATAATAAAATATCATTCGTAAGAATTGCGAGTAAGATCAATCTAATATTCTATCATCATTCTAATATCCACGATACACCTACCATCATTTCTACAACATTAGATATAAATTAAATACGATTTATATTAAGTCTTTATTATTTTTATTATATATTCGACTAAATATATGAATAACTATATTCCTTAAAAATTATTTACCAATATAATAAAATAAATCGCTTATATTATTTTAATTTGAATATCGTACGCATTTTTTAAATTTACAAAAACTTTTTTTAAGAGTTTAAATGCATGGTAAATACTACTAATATGCTATGAATAAAATTTATTATCATTATAATTTCACAATTGTTAAGAAATTTTTAAAATAAAATAAAATTAAAAGATGAGTGGATATGGATATGGATTTAGATATTAAGATAGATTCAGATCTGCTCCAGATCCATCTTAGATCCGCACATCGATATCCAAATCCGATCCAAATTTATTTTAAACCGATCCAAATCCGATCCGATTGGATTTGGATCACATGGATCTTTGATCAGATCCAATCCATTGCCATCCCTATGTTAAACTAAATAAAAAGATAAAATAAGAGTATAAAAGAACAAAATATTAAGATGCTTCTTGTAATAGAGTTCCTCGTACATATTCATGTGTAATTGATTTAAACAAAAAATACTTTAATACATATAAAAGAATTGTAAATAAATAAATAAAAGAGTGTAAGCTCTTAATTTGAATTTTAACCGCGCATGTAAAAAGAAAATACCACAATACTTATTCATATTCTATAAAGAAAGAAGATGCAAACAATTAAGAAAATTGTTATTCCAGGGATAAATGTGGCACTAAGTGGATGTATTTTAAACTGTGTTATTATTATAGATTTGGTTATTGGACTTTTGAACTCAACATGATTCATTTTGACACCCATTTTCTTGATACACCCCCTCCCTACTATAATTTAAATTTTAACGTTTTGCTCCCTAAACCACTCAATATCCCAAATCAACCCTAAATTACAACTTCATATAATCATAATCCATCTTGTTTCTCTTCAAACCCACCAAAATTAAGCCCAATTCCTTTTTTTTTTTTTTCAATTCCCTGTTTGATAGTAAACAAAATTTTCTGAAGAAACACTGATCCAATATAAATTAAAAAGTTCAAGTTCCCAAAAGTGATAAGTAAGCGATAATTTTCAAATCAAGATATGATTCGTGTGGTAAGATTAATTCAACCGAATATCCTCTAGTTGGGGCTTTGTTTGCTGAATCTTCCAGAATCCATTGAACTTGTGCAAAATAAGTCATCTGGTATATAAAATTTAACCAGCCATTGGACTTGAGAAAAACCGCTTTGTCTCTTTTTCTGCAAATATAACCAGAGGAAGTTATAAATATCAATTCAATTTATCCAATAATTCAAAGACAAAAAATAACAGAAAATAACATAAATGGGGAACATGTGAAACTGACAACCAGTAACAGCACACCTTCTCTGAATTGACATCCACGCGTCGCCTTCTTCTTCCTTTTCATAGCACACTTTAATTTCCACCTAACGGTTTCTCGCAAGAGGGAAAAAAAAAAAAAAACACCATCTCTCACTCAGTTATTCATTCGTTCACGTTTACTCAGATCTTTCCATCCCACTCCGCCATGGCCACGCCGCCGCTGAAGGCCGTGACACTGACCCACGTGCGGTACCGAAAGGGCGATCAGCTGGGCCACTTCTTAGCCTGGGTCTCACTCGTCCCCGTCTTCATAAGCCTCGGCGGGTTCGTTTCCCATTTCATCTTTCGCCGCGAGATTCAAGGCATGTTCTTCGCTCTCGGCCTCTTAGTCTCCCAATTCATCAACGAGTACATCAAAACGACGGTCCAGCAGGCCCGCCCCGAGATGTGCGTGCTCTTGGAAACGTGCGATTCCCACGGCTGGCCCTCCAGTCACTCCCAGTACATGTTCTTTTTCGCCGTTTACTTTACGCTCTTAACTTGCAAAGGGATCGGGCTTTGGGGGATTAAAAACAGGTGGTTCTCAAACGTTTTGCATTGGACTTTGGCTGTGTTGACCATGTACTCGAGGGTTTATTTGGGTTACCATACAGTCGCTCAGGTCTTTGCCGGGGCTATTTTGGGGATTTTGATCGGAGCTGGGTGGTTTTGGTTTGTCAATTCGGTGTTGTTTCCGTATTTTCCGGCTATCGAGGAGAGTGCTTTTGGGAGATATTTTTATGTCAAGGATACTTCTCATATTCCTGATCCGTTGAAGTTCGAGTACGACAATGCCAGGGCTGCTAGAAGTAGTGCTAACAAGGTTTCTAAAAGCAATTGATTGATGAAATCTCATCTGGGTATGTGAGTACTTTTTATGTTTCTTTCTTTGTCGCTGTTGTGTTTTCTTTTGAGTTTGTTGATTGAATGTTGTGCTCTGATTTGAATTCGATTGTGAATTGTTTAAATGATCGTGTATGTATAGCACTAGAGTAGCGGTTAAATTTGATCTAGAAGGTTAGGATAGTAATGAATGGATGTGATTTTTATGTTAATGCGATGTTAATTGAAATGCTGTTCCAGAATTATATCATTTTTGCATATACTGTTTACTATCATGTGAGGCGTTGTGTGAGTTGTGAACATCATAGACTGGTAAGTTTTTAATGACAGGCCAGAAAGAAGGATTAGGGTCTCTGGAATTTCATTTTTGCATGGCTTTTGTGTTAAAACTTCTTTTAATGCCTCTTTCAAAGTAAGCTTTGTAGTCAGAACATAAAGTGGATGGTGTTTGATGTATGATTGTTTATACGTAGCTATGAAACCTGTGCTTAAGGGACATTTATGTTAGAAAATTATGGCAACAGTGATCTTTTCTATGAGTTTCATGCATTTGGTGGTTACTTTTGGGATAATCAAGTCTATGGAAACCATTGTATTGCTGATGACTCTTGAGTGAAGCATCGTTAGCTACAGTGAATTTCACTTAAATATGAAAATATGTAAGGCCCAATTAAGTGGTAATAAGGTTTAGTGGGATCAGGCCAAACCTGCCTATGCTGGTGAAATATGACACGGCTGGCCTTGTAGTCCAAGGTTGATTGCATCTTCTATGGTGTAAGATGTGGGAGAGATGCATAATGTTTGACTCAACCTGGTTATGCCTCAATGTTGTCATGGTTAATAGACTTGGTTTCTGATTATCACATTGCTATCAGCAGTAGTTGAACTTAAAAATAAATAAATAAAGCAATGAATAGCTTAATTATACCTGAAGGCCCTTGTCAAAATTTCTGCAACCTTATTTCTGCATTATATGTTGTTTCTAGAAGGAAATTATTTATAGATTGTGTAAGATGAAACTAGTTTGAGTGTTTGTTGTGGCTGTAAGTTTGTTTTCAAGTTTGTAAAACATCGCGGTGGTTATGCTTTGTGCTGTCTGGTGGTATAGGCAGGAGTTTTAGCAAAAGATCTTGGTTTTTGATGGATCTCTTATATGAGTTGAAGAATGCATGAGGTTTCGGATTGAGTATCAGTCACAGAAATGACTTGATGCCGCAACCTAAAATGTTGAGATGTTGAGCTTAAGTTGCTTTGATCATCAAATTGTATTTCTCCTCATCATCTGGCAGGGTGTCAAATCCATTATCCATTTTTTTTGTTACAGGGTTTTATGCAAAGATCTCGTTTATTACATCAATTTTTCATTGCTTTTGTTTCTCAATATGGAAGATGAATTTGCTTGATTATAAGGTTACAGTGCCGTTTGATATGGTTCATGTAGTGAAAGCTTACTTTTTCATTTTACTTAGCAATCATTGTCATATCTTACTGCTGCTTTTGAGTTATGCTTTAACCAAAATGAAAAATGATGAAGTTTTGGAAAGACAATTTAATCTTCCTTTCTAATCTGCAATTTATGTTAAGGCAATAGTGTGGGTCTTCTATGGAAATTGAGTCTTTTTATTTTTTTAGCATGGCCCTCCGATTGACTCTGTTGAATTTTATAAGTACTTGAAATATTTTTATGGAGAATTCTTTTTTGGAAAGTCACATGATGAGAGGATTGATGGACAAGTTTTAAATGTGGGATCAACATTCTGTCCTTACCTAAGTTCTTACTTCTATAAATACGCGTTATTGATTGATTGTTAATGAAAGGTAAAACAATAAAAAACTAATCCATGTACAAATGCACATGTGACTCAATGTCGATCAGAGAGGATTCTTATTCTTATTTGTGTGCAATTTCAATGCCTTGGATTTATCATCCAAGAACATGGAATTATACTATTATAGATTTTGTCAGGTAGATTTGCAGGGGAAAGGAATGCAAGAAAGGAAGAGTGGGAGGAAGGAAAATGTGGTAAAAGAGAATGGAAAACTTATTTCCATCTATCTGTTTGGTTTAGAGGAATGATAGGAGAATTTGTTGGGAGAACAAGATTTGTTACCATTTTCATTTTCATTGCATGATTTGGTGGACTTGGAAGGAAGTTAATCCCTTGAAAAGCTTTCCCTTTTGTGCTTTAATTTAAACCAAATGAGTTGAAGGAACTTTGTCCCTTTCCTTCTTCCTGTCATCCCTTTGTCTTCTCCTCAATTTAAATGTTACCTAACAACATGATAGAACTATAGTGGTGATGTGTGGAAGAAATGCTTTTTACGGTCTTAAATGATAATTAAATTGTGCCTTAAAATTTATAATGAGAAATTTCCTTAAGTCAATGTGATAGAACAAGAATAGGATGGACGTGTGGTAGAAATGTTTTGTGGGACTTATATGATAATAAACTGTGCCTTACTTTTATAGAGAGAATTTTCCATAAGTCAGTATGCATCTTTGAAAATATGTTGTGAGAGCAAGGTGACTACAATCAGAAACTAGCATTTCTGTGTTTGAGTCTTTTAATGAACACAGGGAAGGGTAATTCCGTGCAGAAAATCATTTATGTAGGTGGGTCCAAATGGTGAGGATGACTTGCATGTTTATGTGATGTTTCCTTTAGTTGACAAGTATCGCATAGAATTTCATGGGTGAGGTTGGAGTTGTTCCTTCTTTGTACTAGGAATGGCGCTTATAACATATATATTGAATGTAGGTTTCAGTAAACATCAATTTCTTTATTTAGTGAAAGTCAAGGTTATAATTTGATGTGTGCTGATGTTGCTATTACTACTTTACAGAATGTCACTTGGTTTTCATCGTTGTTCATCATTGTGGAAATTGTATAAGCATATTTGCATTGCTGATTTTTACAAATGTTGCTCAGAACTTTTCTTGTCACACTTCATTTCTTCCTACTATGCATGTGCCCTTGTAAAATTGTATGTTTTGGGGAGACCCTTTGATATTGATAATCGCTCTTGTTTTTGTTGGCAGGTTAGTAGATCCAAATTTGTGTTGTGGATTCTGGTATAGCTTGCATGGACAAGCCGAACAAGCTGATTAAGCATACGTGCCTTTCTTTCTTTTTTATCTCTTCATTTTGAAAAACACACGAAAACCTAGCTGGAGGGACTAGCTTTGGGGTTTAGACCATCTAAACAGGCATATAATAATTTTTGCAGCAGTTTCTGTGAGATGAAACAACTGATACAGCAAAACCATTCTCTCTAGATTTATCACTTTACAAGAAAACACACTCTCTAGATTTATCACATTTACAAACTATAATATAGTGCAATATTTAGGCATCACCTGGGGGGTTTATAGATTATTCTAAGTTTCTTATTTTTTGAAAGATACTGAACTTGTTCAGAATTCATCTTAATTTAAACATCTGATGCTTGCAAGAGTAAATTTTTCTTACTTATGAATAATATTCATTTCCAATCTAAAATGTTCTAGTTTCACATAACTTTCATTGCTTAACTTTTTACTTGAAATTGCTTTCGTGAATTAATGGCATCGTTAATGCTGTTTGATATCATGTGCTATTCTAGTTGCGAGTCCTTTTCATGTCCTCACTGTGAATGTGAATGTTGGGTCGGTTATAGGCCAACCTGAAGTCCGAACTATATTAAAAATTGATAAATTATAGAAAAAGGCCAACCAAATTCGATTTTTTTAAAGAATATTAATTAAAATCTATTTATGTACAAATAAAGATTTTCTTCTGGCATGATTATGATCTCTTATGAGTTCTAAAGATGTGTCGCTTGTATCTTTCACATGTTTTTAGCTCAATAAATGTATAGATTAGGAGGCTCTCAAGGGATTAATTCATAGCGTTCCAAGTATTAGTTTGAATTTTGGGAGGTAGACAAAATTAATTTAGGTTTAAAATAATTGGTAATACATGACTTGTAAACTATGTATCTCGATTAAATATCCGTAGTATTAGTGTTATTTTCACTTGAATCAAATGAGTCCACATTTCACATGTAAAGAGAATCAACTCTATTAGCCAAGATTATTGACTTGCATCCGAAGCTAATTTTATATCTTTATTTATATATTCATTTCACCATCATTACATTATACAAATTCTTTAAATTTCCTTGTTACCATATTTTGTTTATCAACAATGACGAACGGGAAGATTTACTCGCCATTTGTCTAATTTGTTTCCAAAAAAAAAAAAAGCAAAAATAAATAATAATAAATGGTTCATAATTCATTCTAAGAAAGCTCATCAAAATTCTCATCGTAACGGTCTCTATGATATTGAGAGTGGATATCTATAATTTTTAGATTAAAGTATCAAAATATCTAGTAAACACTACTTATTATGATTTAAAAATTAAGTTGATTTAATTTCACATTTTTATGATGAAAATTTATAATATATTTATTATTTTTGTCAAAATTATTATTTAAAATTCATATTAATCAAACATTATCTATATTTATTACATAATTATAATTTTTTTTACAACAACTGTTATTTAAAAGGTACAACACTGTAATACCATATAAGACTTAAGTCATTCATAATACTTTAATACCAAACAAGATCTAAATCATTTGTAGGATTGGTACAAACAAATAATGAACTTGCAATAATTAAATATAGATGGCCAACGACCATCAAAAGATCATGTGTGCTTTCAAGTGTTTTGTCTTTTTTTTTTAGGCACACTAGTCATGCCTAATAAAAAAAAGTTCGCTAATTTTTTTTTTTTTTTTTTTAAGAGTGCATGTTAAGTTGTTGGCATATTTTTTTTCAAGTTTATGTACTTTTTTGCGATGGATGTGCCTTTATTGAAATTTAATAGAATAAAAAATTCAAAACTCAAGTTTATATTCAATAATAATAAACTAATAATAGTAAGAAAACATAATATCAATTACTAAGTTTAACCCTATAGTAATATAATTCTTTTTTAATATTTACAACAACAATAACAAATTTTTCTTAACGGTTAACTTATTGTTAATTTGAACTTAAAAAGAGTCATTGATCATAGTCCATATAATATTAATACATATATTATAAAATCATGATATTTATAATTTTATTTATTAAAATCATGATATCAATTATTTATTTAATAAATTATAAACATAAATCAATTATAATTTTTTTTGAAACTAAGAATTAAATGAATTTAAAAAATTTGTGTTAATAAAATATATTAAAATATTTAATTTTAAATTATTTATAAAATCATAAAATTTTTAATTTATTTTCATATGAAATATGTTTATTAGATTTTTTTACATGTCATGCTTTAATTTATCTCTAACCGTACTATACTCTTAAAAGTTGAAGTAATTAAAATATTATGTGCTGCGCCGTGTGCTGCGCGCTCCACCAAAATATTGGTGCCATGCCGTCTGTACTTTCTTATATCATGCCGCTTGCCGTCCACCCTGATGGCTGTAATTGAAGAAACTAGAAAAACAAAAAAAATGGAAATATCGAGCCGTTGGATTGACAAGCAAGCACACGTGACGTGATGCCAAAAGTCGAGAGAGAGAAAGAGCAATTCAATAAATAAATAGTAAATTTTGTAAATTAGAAAGCTTGAAGCCAAAGCGGGAAACATCTGAGTGTCTGACTGTACTTACCTTATATGTGAATCTTGACAAAACTCACAAACGTAATCAAATTAATCATTTTGAAAAAATTGCAAAGGTGACACAGATACTCTTCCACCTCACCTAACTCTTTTATTAAATGTCCTATCCCTCCATCACATGGACTATGCTCTATTTCTCCTGATCTTTGCTCTGTTTTGATCTGAAAATTAAAACCAAAATGTGGCAACTTCTATTGGCTGCTGCAGCGGCAGCGGGATCCACAAGCCTGGTGGCCAAGTACCTCTTCGGCATCCAAGGTGATCAAAATGAGAAAGAAAGGAACCCATTTGATCTTGATGTGAAATATCACTCTCATGTTGTTCAAAAGGGTTTGAATGCATCTGGGTGTGTTAGTAATTGCGAGAAACAAGAAGGGATCTTTAGGTTTTCGAGCCCTGAGTCGTCTGGTGGCAAAAGTGGGTCCAAAATTTTGAGGAAGGAGAAGAAGAAGGTGAAGAGTGAGAAAAGATCTGCTGGTGGTGGTGTTGAATTGAGTAAAAGGAGAGCTGTTGCTGTTTGCTTGAAGAAGAGGAGGACAAGCAAGAATGGTTCTGCTGAGCGTCGAGCGTCTTCTTCTAAAGGTTATTATTATTATTATTATTTTTAATAATCTTTTCATGATCTGTTTTGTTGCTGTGAAAATGTGATGATGTAATGATGTCTTGAGATTAATTTAGTTTTTTATCATCTTCCATTTCGTTTGCTAGATAGGGATTGAAAAAATAACATTTTTTTTTACCATTTGGGTCGAATGCCATGCTGAATATGTAAAAGCTTGAAATTTCTGTTTCTCAAGTTTCCCTAGAAAAGGTGGAGGAATGGTCGCACTTAAAACTAAGACTCTTTAGGCAAATTTTTATAGCTTTTGTGTCAAAACTTTCTTATACATGTACAAAATCATATGAGTACCCTACTGACATCACAATGCCTAGCCCTGATACGACTGCTAGGAAGCTGAGGACATATCATGTAGCGTAAATTGAAAATTGAGAAATTAAATATGTAACTCAAAGAAAATAAATGGAGAAATATAATGGACAAAAGATCTATGCATTAAAACCGTCCATGTGAGGGAAATGTTTACGAGAAAGATTAAATAGTGGCCTCTCTCTCAGTTTGAGGAAAGACACAAATGGGAGAAATACCCAATAAATTATAAAATTAGAAGGTTTTCTTATGAATGGCCAAAGCTTAATGTGTTCGAAAAACAAATGGCACTCTGCTTTTATAGTTATCCAAGGTCTCTGTAGTCTACAAATTTGACTTGCAAATTTACTACATTCAGACCTTATATGGTGCATTTTGTTTGTTGAACTTGTGCTTACCATGCATTTAAACTGATGCCTTCACTATTGTCGAAGTTGCATGCTTGCTTAAGCATGTACTTTGGCCATAATTTGGTGGCCATGCAGTAAAAGTGACTTACTTTCACAAAAAATATCTATGTACAGACTGCTCTCTTTGATAAAAATTTCTCTAACCGGCCACAATTATCAGTCACTGCCATTTGAATTATTGTAGAAGCTTTAGGTTTTCCTCGATCATTTGAACATTAAAGAATATTCATGAGACAATAATGTTGGTTATGAAATCAACATAAACAAGTATAAATAGGAGCTTATGACTCCATTTTATGCAAGTGTGAGGTAAGAGAAGTCTGAATAGCTAGTGATTTGCTTGTTGGTATGTAATGTGAGTGAGTGAAAAAAAAAGAAAAAGGTGAGATTGTGATTAGCTGTGGATGTGTAAAGAGAAAACATTTATTGTGAATTAGGTATTGTATTAGTTTTTACGATTGGTATGGTTTTCTTTGCGTGCACTTGTACATGTATATTGTTCAATGCCTTGAATCAATATTAGTATGTTAGTTTCATTAAGTAAACACTTTCATTAATCACAGACACAATAGCATTAACACTAGCACACAAGAAAAAGCATTTACAATATTTATTTATTTAGCACTTTGGCTCTTATAACACTCAATTCTTTCCCAATTTAGTGGATTTATTCACTTATGCTTCATGTGACACAATGTCATTCACATTAATGTTTTTCATTTGCATGCTTATTGCTAATTTGCATTGATTCTCACATTCTTCGCTACTTCACTCACTCACATGACTTCCACTCACAAGTGGAGCTATAGGCTCTATTCATACTTGCTTATGTTGATTTCATAACTGCGTTTACTGGGTCACGAATATTCTTTTATATTAGATTATGGATAAAATCTCAAGCTTTTAGGATATTTTAGTAGATGGAAATTTGCTGCTAGTAAGAAAACTTTCTGAATAGAGCAATTTTTTATATGACAATCTTTTTTCTTAAAAGTTCTCTAAAATGGTCTTAAGGATTTAAGACTAATTGAATAAGAGAATATCTTGGGCACTGAAAAAACTCTAGCTAAGCAAACAGCTGGAGTCTTACTAAAAGAGGAGTGTTCTTCACTAATAAAAGAATAGGCTAACGCGGTTGAAGTGCTGCCAAAGTTGAAGTTAAGCAGCAGGAGAATCAACCAACAGATTTGGCACCTAAGCTAGTAGTTCTATATGTGTCTTAGATAATACATGGAAGTTTATCCTCTGGCACCTAAGCTAGTAGTTCAATAGGTTGGTGTCTTAGTCCTTAACTTTGTTAAATGCATTGACTCATTTAGGATAATAAAAAGCTGAAATAATTTAATCTCAAATCATGCACATGTTCGTTATTTCCATCATCCTTACATTATGCTCAATTGATCTGTTAACTAAGGGGAAAAATCCCTTTTTTTTTTCTTTTTATTTTGCTGTGATAATGTGCTCAAGCTCATGTTTGTTCTTGTCAATCATTTTGTTTGATTGCCAGGAAGTATCAAATCTTATCAAGAAGATTCTAACAGTTTTTACCTTAATGCTTTCATTGATCTTATTCATGCCATAAATCCTATCAGTGCTACATGTTAAATTCTGTACAAAGAACCTTCCATAATAAAAATGCTACTTGTGAAAAGGACACACACTTTGATTAATGATAAAATTTATACCGTTGTTGTTTGTAATCATTGGTCTTGAAGTTCAATGGAGTTGAAAAACCATAATTTTCAATCGTTTCCACATGGTTCAGGGAACCCAGAAAGTATTTTATTTTATTTTTTGTTAAGAAACAAAGATGATATATTAAACTATAAGAGAGATCTACAAGGACAAGAAGTACCAATGAAAACAAAACACTCAAAACTCTACATAGAGCAAGTTTTCTTGAACTTATGTTTGCTTGCGAGTCCTATGAGTTCTAAAATTCATTAAAAAAACCAATAGCTGTTACCACGTTCTGTTTTCATAAGAAATACTTGGCTATGTTTACAGTGGACTTGTACCCATGTTAGTTTTGTTAGTTTACGTTAACAGGTGTGGTGGTTTTTATTGTCCGGAATGCAGTTCAATATGCTTTAATGTTTTCGCGATGTTTCGAGTCTAACATCTTAGATGTTGTATTATACTCTTTAGATAGCTCTTTGTTCAACTGGGGACTTGGCGTTGGAATCATGTACATGATGTCAGCCAGTAAAGTTGAGATCAGTAAGCTAAATACAACCATGGATGAAACTGCCAAAGTTGTTCAGGAACTAAAATCTGAGCTACATAGAAGAAAATCATCACGCAGTGTGCTAGTTCATACTTCTGCTAATGAAGAAACTGAAAACTTGGAGAAAATTAGCAGCAACAAAACTCAGCCGGTGCTTTTCAAGTCAAGAAGTGGGAACCGAGACCTTAATGATCAAAAAGTGTTAGGTTTGCCTCTAATTGATGATGGTGAATGTACAAGTAGTGTTCTTACTGAAGAGCGAGACACAGAGGTCCTGGAAATGAATAAACTGGAAGCAGAACTGGAGTCTGAACTGCAAAAACTGCCTTGGTACACTACAGAATCTTCTTACCATGAAGATATGAAATTAAATTTGCATGAGGTAAGTCCCAGTAGGCTTACTGTTGATTTACCTAACACTTAAATGTTTGTCCCACATACTGATGCATCATCTGTACCTATATCACAAAGATTTGAATTATGTGCAGATACAATTATAGAACTTTTTTAAACAAATGAACATGCTTCTCCTTAATTAGGTTGCATGTGTTACATCTTAACACATAAGGTAGTTTTTTTTATAATCATCAAAGAATGAAAATCCGTAAGTTCTTTTTTTTTTTTCCTTTTTCATCAATGGTAGGAAGTTGAATAAATTTATTTTTGGCTAGAAAAGAATAGTTTTTAAATTTTACTTTTGCTTAGACTTCAGCCTTTATATTGCATTTGGGAACATAAATGTACACATGGAGGTTTTAATTGAAATATTGTGGTCTTATTACTCAATTTTTATGAAGAGGCTTTAATTATCTTCAAGCTTCCGGGCTTTATGCTAATGCTTACTGGTTGTAGATACTGTCCTTGCCATGGGTAAAGAAGGCATGTATAACATTATGTCAATTTTAAACATGAACAAATTGAATAGTAGTGACCTCAATATAAGCTACACAATGCTTCTGGTCACATACATCATAAATCAGCTTGGCATGCTAAGTATGTCTTATATACATCAGCACACAGTAACCTTGGGTTGCCCTGTATTGGGTTTGCTCTATTCAATTCTAACAATTATGCATTTTATTATTACCAATTGTCATTGATCGGAGAAATTTTGTGCGGACCAAGGTTTCAACAATGGGGTTCCATGAAGCGGAAGGGCAGAGTTCTGATTTTTACCAAAGTCATGGAGTGTCACCATCTGAATTGGATCAGAAATTGTCCCATCTGCTAATTAAACAGCAGGAAAACCAAATCATGGACCTGGAATCTGAATTGCATTCGGCTCAATCCAAACTTGGCGAGAAGGAAAACGAACTCCAAGCCCTGAAGGACTGCGTTAAACGCCTGACTGAATTCTCTCTGTCAAGTATCCCAGGCAGGAGTTTCAACCTTCTAACGCCATTCATTTTAATTATTTTTCCTGCTCCTGCACCTGCTGTAGTCTTTGACATGACATTTGGTTACCATAAAATTTGCTTCTCTTCAAAAGCTCGTATAGTTTCTAATGCTGAATGCTGATTATGTTTCTCAGGTGATGAAATCGAGGCACGGGAGGAGCAAGATTGTGCCAGCAAATGGGATTGCAGTAATGAAGTAGAGTTGCAATCAAGGCCCCTGGTTGGGATGAAAAGACCTGTTGGCACAGAGTATTGCAATTATTATGTAAATTGACATTATTTCTTTAGGATGATAAAGCAATTTAGTGTGCAATCATAGAATGTAACAGTAAATATTATAGCTGACCTTAAGTGAACACTGTCTCTGTACATTTTTTTAATTTAGGACATCTTTTTATTTTTATTCCTAGTGTCTGCAGCTGAACACTCTACACAAAGTGATTCTGATTTCTAATTGACTTCTTAGCCATCTAGCCAGCTTTGCTTCATGGTGAAGCACTTTTTCTTTGGATTGCTGGCAGGCAAAGAAACGGGGAGACTGATACCTTTGTTGACTTTTCTGATCTTTTGTTGGGAAAATCATGTTTACTAGTTTGCCCCTTTATATCCAGGGAAATTACCAAATAGACAAGGAACTCACGAGGGATGCTGATTGAATGCAGAGGATAATGTTGGAAAGTGGCAAAAGCTCAAGACGGTTCAGTGCGGTGGTTGCCTTGCTTTGCTTGATGCATTGAAAGATGTTAAGTTGGTGGAGCCATGATGGGTTGTGGAAAAATGTTCAAGTCTATTAAACTTGTGGATGGCCCTTTTATATACTATTTGCTGTAAAAATTTTGCCCCATGATTTGATGTGGCAAAGGAAGGGGAAAAAAAAAAAAAAACCTTTAAATTTTTTTTCCTTTTCTTTTGTCACGGAATAAGCCTATATAACATTTAGGCCTATGGTCTACACTGCGCAATATGTCCATGTGATCTGATGATGAACGAATGACTTTGATCTAGTCCCTAAGCAGGAACATCAGACAATTTTATGGTTTAACGTTAGACAATTTCATGGAGCGTTTACTAAATTGAAATTGAAATTGAAATGAATTAGAATTAAAATGGGTAAGAATAAAAATAGGCTAGAATGGGAATAGAGAATTGAAATCAAAATAAATTATTTATTTGAACGGTAAGAATTAGAATCGAAATAACTTGGATTGCCATTAATATATTTATTTGTCTTAAAATTAAAGTCGGAATGAATTAGATTGTTACAAATTACTAAAAACTCCTTAATAATTATAATAATAGTACTAGTAGTAGTAGTAATAATAATAATAATTAGTACTACTATTACTATGATTATTATTATATATTAAAACAATATTATTATTACTACTACTATTACTATTACTAAAGGGGCTATTTTGGATTATTGAAATGTAAATGGGGGTAAAATTGGAAGTTAGGGAATGGGAGACTCATTCCCAAACCTCCTAACTCTCATTCTTAAATTCCGATTCGATTCTGATTCTTTTTATTTCAAAAAGATTCGATTCCAAATTCTGATTTCTTAATTCGGAAAGTAAACACATCATTAATATAGTCTAACATATAACTTTTCTTTTAAAAAATTTTAGACACTCATCTAGTACTTAGTGTGCATTGGGGACTGATGTGGGACAACTGAGTTACTAAAGTCAAGCCAATAAATTTTTTATTACACCTTCTACTTGAATTTTAACAGCTTAGAATCTTTTTTCTCCCCATTGTTTATTAATTATTACTAGTATTCACTCAATAGCTATTAAAGTTTACTAAACTACATCAATTTCTATTTCATAACTATTATGACATTTACTCCATAACAACTCCAATTTAAAAGGTCCAGCACTTCACTAACAATTTAAACCCTAAACATTCCCCTCGACATCAAATCTAATTCAACAATTAGTTGACAAGACTAATTTTTTACTACTTCACGAACAATTTAAACGCTAAGCATTCCCCTCGACATAAAATCTAATTCAACAATTATTTGACAAGATTAATTTTTACTATGATTTTTGAAATAATTTTTATTCAACGTTGACCCCATTTTGTTTGATTTTAATATTTCAATGATCATAGACTATATTTCTATTGTTATATTATAAAAAGGGATGAGCAATAACTTTTTTAAGTGTTTAGAGGAAACAAAAATATAATAAATAGAGAGTTTATGAGTACATTTAAAAGGTGGATAACTGTACATAATAAAAAAAATAATTTTTAAAATTTATTAAATGAGTGCGAAGAGTAAAAGAATGTTCAAAATATTTTTTAAATTACAAATAATTCACATTATTACGTTTTTGCTCAAATAAATGAAGAGAGGATTACCGTCCCACCATAAAAATAGCCAGATAACCGAACCATGCTTTGCAGGAAATTATTTATTTCGATAAACAAATTCAAACCAAGATTGTTAACAAACTAATGTAGTTGCAATGTTCCATAAAGGGTGATTTCTTCGGTGAAACAATTATATTTGCGTAGCCTTGCTAATGGTGGTAAGTGGTAACCAACTTATGTTGCTTAAAAATGAAGAGAAAAAATTAAACTCAGATTGTTTTGATCTCTCTACTATTTTTATAGTAATCAAAGTATCTCTAACAGTATAATTTTATAGTATTATCTTTATTTTTAAATATATTTTTATTTTTATTTATTATAAAAATAAAAATTATATAAATATAAATAAAAATAAAAATTTTAATTACTAAAATTTAAGAAATATATGTTTTAATAGAAATAAAAAATTAACAATAAGATATTTTCCTTATTTTTTGTTATTTTATAAATATTTTTATCTAAATATATAAAATAACAAAAAGTTTAAAAAATATTTTATTATTAATTTTTTCACATCAAAATATATATTTGTTTATTTTTTGTACTCATATTTTTAATTTTTTTTATATAATTTATAATTAATTATGTTGTCGGAAATTATTAATTATTATAAAAATAATAAAGGTTAAATTATATGTAATGCTTTTAATAGGGATAAAATTTACGATCTCCCCTTTGATCAAAGCTGTTTGACATTGACACAAAGGTGGGCTCATTTCTAATAATGAACCTTGACTAAATAAATGAAATGAAAGTTACTTCATTACAGCTCCTTCTGCAAATGATGACTGCCTCAGTTAAAAAATGAATCAATCACTAAACCAATCATGATCTCCTGGTTAGCTACGTGGGCAAATCACAACGTATGCCCCACTTCCCAGTAACAGTAAACTAGCTTTAATTTCGGCACCAAAGATCATCAAACGGTTATCACCGCACTGCAAAAATTTACCTCACTCTTACCATGCACATTTATTATTTGGGCTCGATTATGTTGGAATTATTATAAGCAGTGCACCTATTTATAATTACGATTAAAATTATAATAAATTTTTATTATTTATTATTTTATATATATAATTAAAATTCGTACTCTATTATAAATTTGTTATAATATAATCATAACCTTATTATTTATATATTATTGCAAAAGAACGTCTATAAATGCCAATAACTCAGTTGAGTTTCCTTGAGCTGGGGCCTGGGGGGGATTAGTTATTTATTATTATTATTTATTTTTTTTTCAAATTCTCAGGACTTGAAACTTTGTTACTTGTGCCAGCTTACATAACCCATTCTTTAGATTTCAAATTTAATACATTGAGGCTGAGCCCGACATGTGTTGATTGGATTTTAATTTTGATTCAACAAGGAAAATTTTGGTGGGTACTAACTAGATTTTAATTTTGTTACATATAAGTTTTAATATGTCAAGATAGATTTCGATAGGTACTAATTAAAACAAATATTATACTTCAATTTTAATACATCAAAACAAATATTAATTAGGGTCCCTCTATAGTGTTATAAAATTTCAGGATCAATAATAGGATAAAAATAAGTCATTGGATAAGATCCAACGATTCATAATAATTAATTAAACTTAAATAAAAATATAAAAAATAATTTCACCAGTTAATGAAAATTAAATTGAGATATTTTACTTATTAAATAAGCTAGAGAGCCCCCAAAAAAAATTGCCTTTTATGTGATGGTATTCTAACAAATCACAACTCCTTTAATTTTCTCTATTCAAATATAAACAAAATAAGTTATACTAAAATACTGTAATATTATATTTGCAGCAAAAATTAGAGCCATCAATTCATTCATAAGGTTGTTCTAAATGCATTAAAAGATTATTTTAAATGTCTTGATACATCACTCATGATTCATTTAGTATTTAGTTTTTAAATTACAATATCTATAAATAAAATCTATTAATTGTTCATATAGTTGACGTTTAAAAATAAACATACAAGTAAAATTTGAAAAAAAGAGTCAAAGCCATATTATTTTTAAACTTATAAAAATTATGTTCACCATATTAATATTTTTTTTCAATGAACTTTAAAAAAATACAAATAATTTAAGGAATAATTTTCTTTTAAAGATTAAAAAGATAATGAAGTTACTTAAATCTAAAGGTTTACAATATCCCCTTATCAATAATACTATAAAAACATATCCTACATCTACAGAAATCCTATCAATTATTATTTGTTAGACTTTACTTTAATTTATATTAAAAAAAAAGAAAAAGAAATCTGTTCTGGGAGAATCGTCCAAGCGAAGCCAAACAGAACCTTACAATCTCGCAGATAGAAAAATCTATACAATCTATTCACCCATCCGTGCGAAGATAAAATAAAAATCAAAAGGCAACACAAAAACAAAAACACATAAAAGCAAGAAGCAACGAACTACAACTGTAGTCACCAACATATCTTCTGCTTCTTCTTCTTCTTCAGTCTTCACTTCTCACAATAAAAGAAAAAAAAAATCAATAAAGCAAATCTTCTCCGATGAAGATGAAGGTTACTACTAAGCCCATGTCGAGTCCGGGTCGGGCGGAGAAGTATCCGCCGCCACTGATGCGGTTCTTGAGGAGCAATGTTGGGAGCAGAAGCAGAGGCAGGTCACGTTCAAGTCCAATGTTTGTGCTAAGAAAGAAGAGTGCCGCCATTGAAACACAGGAACCCACTTCGCCGAAAGTCACATGCATGGGCCAAGTACGGGTCAAACGGTCGTCGAAACAACAACAACCCGGAAAAAGAACCGGAGCCCCGAATAAACGGCGGTGCAAGTGGATGGGTAAAAATGATAAAAACGGCTGCTTTTGCCGCCGTTTCAAGGGGAAAGGACTCAAGCCCAGGTCTTTAAAACCCGTTTGGTGCAAATGGGTATTGTTCTTTCGTGGTAGTTTTCGAAGAAAAAGCAAAATTAGAGGAGATTCTTTAGAGAAAGATTCAAAATTTGGCGACAAAAGTGAATCTTTTGTTCGAGAAACTGAAAACGAAGACGAAGAAAAAGGAGAGGAACCTGCTAAAGTTTTTGTTTCTCCTGCATCAACACCACCAAAAAATGCTTTTTTATTAACAAGGTGTAGATCTGCACCATACAGATCATCTTCATTAGCAAGTAGGTTTTGGGGTGAAGAAGAAGAAGAAGAAAAAGAGCAAGCAGAGGCAAAGACAGAGCCAGAAAGCGGAGGAGAAGAGAATCCCACATCGGGAAGAGAGTCCATTTGCAGAGATTCGGATCAACAACCGAGAATGGATCCAGAAACTGAGGAAAAATTGAGTTTTTTCAAAGAATTTGAGGGCCCAATTGATAAAATTAGAGAAAAATTTGTGAAATCTGCAAATATTGAATCAGAGGAGGAGGAGGAGGAGGAGGAGTTGGTAACAACTATGCGGCCTTTGATACTCACTAGGTGTAAATCTGAACCGGCGAGAACCGGAGAGAAGCTTGATCCTCAGTTGAGTTTCTGGAAGCAGAGAAGGTTGGGTTTCACATGAATTAATCAATTTAATTAATTAAATCAATTATAGATATATATTTTTTAGTTTGTTCTTTTTTGGGTTTCTTTTGGCAACTTAACTGAATATAATCTTTGTTTTTATTTTGAATTTCTCTTTGTATTATTTTTTATTTTCACATGTGGAGCTGTACGAGAGAATCTCTATGGCTCTCTATGCTATAATCTAAAGATTAAAGAAGGGCTATAAAGTAAAAGTAAAGTTGATTCGTACACTGAAATATAAACAACAGGGAAAATTGTGTATTTGTGTTTTGTTGTTGTTGTTGTTGTTGTTGATGTTAAGCTTCTCTGCTGCTGCCAGCGCCACTGCTCGGCAGTCAACTGCAGCTCATGGGCACTTGTATTTATTATTACAGATATATAAAGTTCTGCTTTTATTTTCATTTTCTTTCTCATTTTCATTGTTTCATACCCCTCTTTTTTTTGGGCTTTGTGGGGCTTTTGGGGGATAAGAAACTTTTTACTTATTTATGCATCTTTGGATACTCTGACTAACTTTTATACTAAGGTAGAAAGTTTATACAAATCTTCTTCAGGTGACCCACATTTTGAAGTAACAGAAAAAATAATACTACTAGACACTGAACTTTGTTTTTAGTTGCAATTGGTAGCTTACCTTACATTAGTTAAGCTATCAAGATCTATTGTTAAAGAGAGTCAAAGGGATCTCCAATCATGTGCATATCATGTATTTTAATGTAGCTAAACTTTGGAAAAAAAGAAAAAAGAAAAAAAAAGGATCATATCAATTAAGAAACATAACCTGTCATACGCATTTCATTCAGTCTGGATAAGGAACATGGGATGACCAAGATTTTAGTTTTGGACAATATTGGTTGTTTTTATTTAAAAAGGTACTGGTTTAAGATATCTTATTGAGCTTGGACCTATTTCTAGTACAGTAACAGAATCTTCAAAAATTGAAATGTGTTCACCATTTATACATCTATTACAGATTTCTACTATTGTTGGCTGTATCACTAGCCCCCCTTCATTGAGCTCAGGCCATGATTTTCGGCTCCTGTTTAGTTGAATAATTGTCTTTTAGATGTGATAAAGTTTTTTAAATGTGGATTGTGGGGTATCAATTATGGTCATCACCTTTTGGGACCTATGCCTTCCGATACTTTGTGGTTATGCACTTGCGCTTTCATTCTATTGTTATGAAGAGTTCATATGAAGGAACTATTAGATCATAGTGAAAAGAATAAATATCTGTGATGGGTAGGAAAATAAATTTTTGAAGTTTGTCTTATTCGTTTTTCCCTTTGCAATTATTTATGTTCTTATTTCTCGGAAGAGAAAGGAGAGCAGCTGCAGTCTTACACAACACACAGAGGTAATAATCCAGTTACCAATTCTGTAGCTATATCCTGAGCAGAGATTGCTTTTGGTAATTGACTAATGGTGTACCTGTTGTCTGCCACTAAATTGGAAAAGCTCAAAGCTGAGTGATTGATTACATGTCTCTGCAGAGCAGAGTTCTCAGAATCAGAAAAATGCAACCATTTAGATTTGAATGTTTGATTTTGGTTTGGCTTGGCTATTGAGGCATCAAAATAAACAGGCACAAGGGCCAAATAGGGGGAATTTTTTTTTTTTTTTAAATAATCACTGAACAGCTTTTTGCAGGGCTCAAAAAAAAAATAAAAAATGAAGCTTCGTGCTGCTGCAATCCTATGTTGTCATTCAGAGTGACACGCAACCAACAATAAACCAGTGGCCCGCCATGACAGATAATGGTCATGGAGCAATAATAAGATAATTAGAGGGGTATAGAAAACTAGAATCATAGTTACATATCAAGGCCACTTACTGATCTTTCAGATAGCTGTGCATTACTATTTTACTTTGAAAATTCCCTGGATTTGGAAGAAAAACTAGCTTTAATTTATTATATTATACTAGAGACGATATCTGAGTCGCAATAGACGTGGCAATTTATCTTCTAATTAACCGTCGTATTCTAATACGACAGTTATAGATAATTTTTCTTATAAGTTGGTACTCAAATGCGACGATAAGTTGTCTCATTAATTGGGACTCAGTATACTTCCTGCGACCGAATTGAGATGAGAAGTTGAAAGTTTGTTTCACCAATTTTGACACGAGTCAACAGCTTTGAAGCAAACAGGAAACAGCTAATGAAAATGCGCCAGGCAAAATACCCATTCCCATCCAGCCTTGATCCAGGCTACTGATGTTGGACCTAACTTGACACAAATTCAAAGCACAATATGGGCATTTAACATTCATAAGCTCAAAAAAAGGGGGACAATTGCTAGGCAAATTATGTAACTATCACAAGTTGGGTCCCCAACAACTCTTCATATTATAGCTTCAAATCCATAAAACTTGAAGTATATGAAATTATGCTTCTTCTTCTATGCACTAATATTGTGTTTACTTTTCGGATTGAAGTGAGAGTCTTAGGATTGAGAGTGGAAATATGAGTGACGTGTTTACTTACAATAGAATGAGAGTGTGGATTACTAATGAGAATATCAATTGTGTTTATTTTATCTTGAATTGAAAGTGAATTATTAAAAATTACGGTTTTACTCTTATGTAAAGAATACATACGTTTAATTATAAAATGAATAAGAAAATATATTTGTACAATAACCTATTTATTTTTAATTTTAATTATATAAAATAATAATTAATAATATTTTTAATGATGTAAATTAAAAAATTTTATAAATTTTATTTTTATAATCTAGACTAAATATTTTTATCCCATTTTATATATGATAAAATTGTAATTTTTAATATTTGTTAACGGTATTTTCAAAATTAAAGAGAATGGGAGCCTAGAGCCCACTCCCCACTGTAAAAATGAGTGGGAAACACGGTGTGAGACTCCCACTTCATCAACTTTAAAAGAAAGTAAACAATTGATTTCAAGGACGCCCACTCCAGAATCCGAATCCAAGACGTAAATATGACATAAATAATGAGTACAATGGCAGTTCAAGTTTTAGATTTTTATTTGATTCCATTTTTCCAATAGGAATTTTATATCTATACATTACACTCTTTAGTCAACAAATGGGGTATACAATCAATCAAATAAAATCATGTTTAAAATAGACCTCAATGATCATTTAGTATTTGTCTTGGTGTGCTATTACACTTTCTCAATGATTAGGCAAAACCCATGCATTTTTCAGCTCTTTCTTATTGAATTGTTTCAAATTGAGGATTTTGCCACCACAAAATTGGCAATCATACTACTTTATCATTATTTAGAATCTATTTTTCGGGTTATAATAAATGAAAATTTACCCAAAAATATATACATTTTAAAATATAGATTTGAGCTGACCGGACCATGATAATTACTTATAGCTAATTATCACACTCTTAGTTGTTGTCATCTAGTCTAAATCCAAATTTTGAAATAGATAATTTTGGGGAATGAATAATCTTATAATTATCTTTAACAATTGAGTTGAGCATCTTGAGTGAGAAAGAACTGTGTTGCTTTGGAGTTTGGTCAAGCTAGGATTAAGATGGCCACAAAAAATTAACGATTCTGAAGGCACCACACAACTTCACCAATGGTGAGACACATATACTTTCCTTGCATGCTTAAGAACTGTATCCTTTGAGGATATCCATTCAATAAACATATCAACATGTTAGGCCCCACCAATAATTCCTTCGAAATTGACTTATTCAACGTTACACAAGATAAATCTAGTTTATTTAGTAATATTGTTGCCTATTAATTCCAAAAAAAATAAAAATTAATAAAGTTATTATTTGTGTAATTCAGCTGCTTACCAGCACAAGCCGCTAATTAATATATATGGATGCAGATCCGGTGCTAATAAAACCATGTTATGTCCTTAATTTTCCTTTTCAAAATTCATCGTGTTTACTGTCATAATTAGTCAATACCAAAATATGTGTACGCAACAAAATTTTATTGAATGATTGAATAAATAATGTAACACACTCTTATGATACTCTCAAGACCAAAACTCAAATGTGAGGCTGTTTTAAGATTTATAAGATTCAGGACTTAAATCTTATTCCTGAAAATTCTGCAATCACATTGCCTCTTTTTAAAGTTTCATCAACCTAGTTTGTGTTATATATATATATATGGTTCACATCTCCATCAGTTTCTCTAAGTTTCTATAATTTCATCCAAAAATTAAAAGATTTCAATTAATGATTCTGGGCATTTTGTGTTTAATAACAGAAAACGAAACATATAGAATATAGAAAAGAGAGTAGGTGACAGAAGAGCTAAATGGGGTGTCCCTCAATAGCTCACCTCAATAATACACACATGGACTTGTCACCAAAAAACAATATAAGAAAAAGAAAAATAAATAATTAAAAGTTAACATATTGAATGAAATTAAACAAAACTTTAAGGGTTTTAGGTGCAGGGCATGGTCACGCTTCATAAATGTTTCCAACGCAACACATCTACATCGTTTCCTCGCAACTTATTGCTGTGTCGATGGTGACGGTTTCAAAAAATTCAATTGCCCCAATAAGCTCAACCAACTGCTTTTCTTCTACCGTGCTTCTCCCGTGTGTACTTCCACCTTTTCATTATAAATCCACCAGCACCACATTCTCAAGCTTTAAGCTTTGATTCTCACACTCAACTACTTCTGGATTACGGCTTTTGGCTTTTGGCTTTTGTACTTTTGTGCTTTTGGCCTCAGCAGCAAGCTCATGGAGCTCAAGTCCAGCATCACCACTTTCTTTCTTCTGTTCCTTCTCTTCGCCACACCATTTTGTTCATTAGGTACGTTGCTCCTTTTCAAGATTCTTGAAAAATAAAAGATTAAAAAATTGTTTACCTTGTGTGACAAGTAATGTAATATTAAAGGCCTTAATCGATTGCCTTGTCTTATGATGAAGGTGGGTTGCCGGAGCTGGATTCAGAGGTTTACGAGATTGATTACAGAGGTCCGGAGACACACTCTTCAATTCCTCCGCCGGATCATTCTCATGGCCGTGGGAAGCCTGTGATCCGCCATGAAAGTGCCGTGGTGCCTCCAGAATCAAAGGCCACCGGAAGAAAAAATGTAAGCCTCCATTATGCATTTTTTTTTTTTTTTTTTTTTTGGGGTACTGATATTCACTTAATCTTTGATGATTGCTTGCTAGTGTTACTTTGTTTTGTAGTGTTTTTTGTGTTTAAACTTTTCTATGTGGGTGATTCTTGTTTTGCAGGGAAAGAAAGTTCATGGATAGAGAAGTTTTAATTTGGAAGCCAATTTGAAGTAATTAATTTTGATTCAAGTTATTATTATATAGTAGTAAAGTTCCTTTTTGCAATAGATATATTAAGAATACGTGTAGAAAAATTGTCAGTCTTGAGTCACTTTTTTTCACTTTTGTCTACAAAAATATGGATATGTAAATGTGAGTTGTGTGATCGTATGATTAAATAGCTTAAGCCTTTAGTGCTGGTCTCTTGTGAACCGTGGTGATATAGCTCTTCTGTGATAACAATGGAGTTTTTAATAGAAGTTGTGCTTATTTTTAATTAATTGCAACATTAACATTTATCTGAAATGGGAATTCTAGATAACATTTTAATTTGTACAAGAGATCAAAAATTGTAGTTGTAGGGGCTGATCCTTTGAATGAAACTTGATAATAATTTGTGCTTTGTATGAATGGTTTCCATTGGAAACACTACTTGAAGCCCAAATCAATTGCAGAATGAATGAGAGCTTCCTCATCCGATCTCAATATAACAAATTAGAATTATGGTAAGAGTTGGATGTTTATACATGCATCTAATTCAGAATTAAGGACTGTTTATTTTGAGCCGTCTTAATGTTTTAAATACAATGCTCAATTTTATGTTGTTGGTTAATGGATCTTATAAAAAAGCTATGCTGTTATGGTACTCTTGTTTTTTTTTTTTTTTTCACTTAATAAAAAGAGAGATACTTTAATATTAAGTTAATAATCTCATGTTAGACCCACTTCTTAAGAGAACATAATACGACTCTGAAACGAAATATGATTAAGAGTGTGTTTGGAATTGAGGTGCTGTAGATTTTAATCTATAACTGCTGTGGAAAAAAAACTGTAATTATGAAAGAAAAGTTAATAATATGTAATAAATATAAATTTTGATAAAATTATTAAAGATATAATATATTTTTCATCATACAAGTGAAAAATCATATTAATATAGTTTTCAAATTACAGCAGCTAGTGTTTACCAAATACTTTAGTGCTGTATCTTTTAACCTACAGCTGTCCAATCTCAATCTCAAATGCACCCTAAACTTAATTTTTTTTTTATTGAATTGACACAACACGAGATAGTGTACACATCTAATTTGTATTAGAACATATACGTTATTTATTTTGTATTTTGTATCTTTCTGACATCAATAAGGATTTCAGGCATGGTCCTGTGCATGTGATGTCTCACATGTAATGTGGCATTAGGGTTTGGTCAAATTTATGCACGAAAGTAACATGTATCCAAACTAAAATTGAATATATATTTTTCAAAGAGAAACTACAACCCGAGATCCAAAGGCCTTGCCCCGACCGGGATGGTCCTCGTCCTTACAGATATCTGCCTCTGAATTTGTCACAAAATTAGAAAAATGAAAAAGATTTGTGTGGTTGCCAGAGAAAATATCTTGGCAAAATTTTTCGTGAGATTCTCATTTACAATCTTAAGATGAATTGTCCATCCAATCAATTTTTTTCCAATTAGGAATGAACTAATCGAACAAGGTAAATGCTTGCGGCTTCTACATTAAAATTGAAACTGTGAGTTTAGTTCGAGTCTCTAAAGTTGTTACCACCATCAATAATTGTATATTTTGTTAAACATAAAATTTTTAAAAATAAAAATAAAAATAAATACTGGGTAAGGTTTAAAATTGATTATGAGATGAGTTCAAATCTCAAATCTTTTGAATTACTTCGAGAAATTTTATTAATAACGTTAATCACCACTATATGAGTAATCATATATTTTGGTAATCATAAAATTTGTTACATTTTTTGTTTGGTTTAAATTTGATTATGATATGTATAGTTGTAGATTTGTTAATAATAACAGTAAAATTTTTTAACATTAATAAATATGGTTTCTCCGACAGATTTATATTGGAGAAAAGTTCATAATATTGTATCTCAAAAATATTTCTTAAAAAATTAAATAATTAATAATGGAATTATTTCAATTGTGAATCACTCTCTAAAGTTATTAGTATTGACTCAAGAAAATGAAAGCAATATTTAATAAAGTATTTAGCCGGTGAGAGATCATCAGCCTAGCAGTACTCATACCTAATCTCTTTTTGGGTGTACCTATGTTGCATTTGGTGTTACTAGTAATATATGTAAAATTTCTATAATTGAAAATTATTTTATAATTATTAGTAGTCACTTACAACTTACAAATGTGACATAAATATATTAAGTTAAAACATAAGTTTGTAAATGTGTAAAATCCTTTGCTTATTGCAATTTATATGGGTTAATTTATATTAATTTAATAATATAAAAATAATTTTTTAAAAAGTGTAACTATTTTACCTTCAAAATAATTAAATCATGAGTTTTTGTAACAATTGCGAGTGGTAAAGGAAGGTAATTAAATTGTTTTTAATTTTCATTACTTGTTTGATATTTCAATAAAAGTCAAGGAGTCCAAAGAAATTCACCCTTCAATAAATATACGGATAATTTTTAATTGCGTCCTTATTATTTGTTAAAAAAATTTCAGGCCATAAGTTTATAAAATGAATCAATTAAATACTTTCAAGTAAAAATTTATGTCATTCAAGTCCTTAAATTAATTCCTCCATTAAAAATGTTAAGTTAACAGCATTCATTTTTGTTGATTCCAATTGATTTTTGTTGATATCTAGAATATCCACCCGCATCCATTAAGGATATTACCCGCATCTGGATCCGGATATAAAAATATAAATGCAGATCTGGATCCAAATGCACTTACATTCGGATCTGAATCTAGATCCGGATTTTGCCATCCTTAAAAATGTTAACAATATTGAGGACATTTTAGTAAAAAATAATTGAGCACCGCCTTATTCTTTATTTTTGATAGGTGACAACAATTTAAAGTAAACTCAAGTAACCTAAGTTAATGTTCTTTAAAAAAAAAAAAACTAAGTTAATGTTACAAAAATTACAGCATTCTCCATATGAGAGGTTTGATATTGTTACTGATGAAAGTAGATTTCTTTTTATATATATATTTTTTTGTTATGTTATCAAATGGAATAATGTCTTGGTGATGTGTGGGCAACCAATAGGATATCACTAATTGTATATGTTTGATCTGATTATGGAATTATATTAGATGGATTGATTCATTTTTTTCATTTAAATGAAATTAAGGTATTTTTTTTCTTTTTTGGATAGCATGGAACTAGCCTACAATCGCAAAAGATAGATGTCAATGAACAAACAATTGGCAATAGTTATGAACAAGCCAATCAGGCTTTAATCAATGTCGCTCAACTAGTGGGACTGCATACACAAGTTTTGTGGACTATGCCTTAACCTTAAAATGAAGAGTCTATAATTGTCAACAAGGAGTAGAATAGTAAAATTTCACCTTGGGCTGGCATTTAAGTCTCCATTATAAAATGTTGACAATTAGCTATTTCTTGTGTTTGAATTTCAGTTTACCTCAATATTGTTAAGGTGTTTGTTAGTTTAAATTTAATTGACTTTCATACTTTTAATTTCATTATTAGACCTGATGTTAGTGTGGTTTTTCTAATATTATATTCAGCACATATATTATTTAGTTTAACAATCACCATATTTTTATAGATGTGATGGAATTATATGGATAGCAAATTACATTTCTAGTTCCAAGAGTTATGATAGTTTTTTTTTTCTTTTCTGTGGTGCTCTTTATATTTGAATTAATTTATAAAAATTGACTAAAGTTTTTGTTTAATTTGGTGCAGAGTTTTTGTTTCCTTTTACTTAATCTGGTAAATAGGTAGTAAAAAAAAAATAAATTAATGCCCACGGGTAAAATTATACTTTAAATCACTAATATGATATAAAGGGGTATAGTTGTCTTTTAATGTTTAAATTAACATTTTCACTAACTTTTTTAACCGAAGAATTAGGTTAAGAACTTGAGTGACATAAATTTGTATTTGAATTTCAAATTTTAAAAGGATTTAATTGATTTATTTTATAAACTTCTGGTCTTTAAATTTTTTTCTACAAATGATAAGGACTCAATTAAAAATTACCCCAAATATATACTCATACTGAAATCACGAGGAGCTCGTTATTGCCGACAAAATCTTTTCGGCACGGCATATAGTGCGAGTGAAAAGTCCATCTCACCTTCCAAATAGATATTAATTCTTATGGAAATTACAAAGTTTATTTTAGTAATTTCAATAAAAAAAGAAGCACATACAATGAGATCAGAGTTGAAACTTCCACGTGTCAACAATTGAGGAAATCACTCCATCAGGACCTGTGGTAACATACTCACATTCATAGCGTATAAATCCCCCTTGACGGAAGACCAAGTGTCTACGCAGCAGAACGCTTAACAAACAAAACGCGGTGAACACGGCTTGAAATTTATATATATAGATTTTCCTCTCATCAATTTTGCATCTCTTCGGATTCTGAAAAAAAGAAAAAAGAAAAAAGAATTGATTCTTCAAAAATCAATCCAACAAACAAACACAAAAATGGCGAACAATCACGGCAATGATACCAGCAGCGGCAACGATTCTGAATCGAGCCCTCTGTTGACCAATCACCACGTGGCAGCAGAGGCCGAGGACGAGAAGAAGTCAAATGTTGACGGCAAGACCAACGGCGTTAAGGTTCCGCCAGGTGGGAAATCCGAGGCGCCGGCGTCGGCTGGGTACGATTGGACGGCGAATGGGCTGCCGTTGGGTCACGGAAGTGTGATGGGCGAGCCGATGGGGCGGAGCCTGTGGGACTCGAGTCTCTTCGCTTGCCTCGGTCGCAATGATGAGTTTTGCAGCAGCGATCTTGAAGTTTGTGAGTCATTTATTATTATTTTTTAATTTCATCTAGATCCATTTTATGATATTGAGAATTTGATTTTTTTCTTTTTATTTTGAAATGTGAGATCTTAGGGTTTTGATTTATCATTTTAGGGAAAAATTATGCGTAGATTTAGATCTAATTATTGTTGTTTTTGTAGATTCAATTTTCATCAATATGAATTTAACGATTATCATTTCTCATAAAAGGGGAAATTAAAGAACAATAAATAGCTTTAAAATGTATATAGCTTGTTGATCATACAGGGGCTAAGCCGAAAATTGGTCATTGTTCTATGTAAATTGATTTTTGTTTATTCCAATTGGACGTTTCTGAGTTTTTGTTTTCTTTTGTAGCTTTAAAATGTATGTAGCTTGTTGATCATACAGGTGTAAGGGAAAAAACTGGCATTTTTTAATTTCATTTTTGTTGATTCCAATAGGTCGTTATTGGGTTTTTGCATTCTTTTGTAGCTGTCACGGTATATATTAAAATGGTGATGAATTGTGATCCCAATATATTTGCATCTCACTTAAATAAGTTTAAGCTATAACTTTTGTAGCTTTAGTCTCAAGATGGCTTTGTTTCTTTGTACATTATGCAATGTTTGTTTCTGGTGAATCAATAAGAGTAGAATTTACACTTTCTTCTTTTTCTGTTTTGATGAAATCTTATTGCATGCTGTCTTTTGGTTTGTGTTTGCTAAATGATGTTTAGAGTAGAATTTATACTTTCTTCTTTTAGTTTTTCAAATTCGAATTCCTTGTCCTTATCCTTTTCTTTTTATACTAACCATTAATCATGCCAACTGGTTAGGTCTTCTTGGAGGCATGGCACCATGTGTTCTGTATGGAAGCAATGTTGAGAGGCTTGCATCTGCTCCAGGAACCTTTGCAAATCACTGCCTGCCTTACTCTGGTCTGTACCTGATTGGTAATGCCTTTTTTGGTTGGAATTGCCTTGCACCATGGTTTTCATATCCTAGCCGTACTGCTATCCGCCGAAAGTTTAATCTGGAGGCAAGTTATTCTTGCACTTTGCTTCCCTGTCATCTTAAGTTTTTATCAACTCAAATGTATTCTTGAGTTTGTCTAATATTTTCATTGTCGTTTTGTCTACAATACTTGTCCAAATATCTGCATTAATAATAACTATGCTAATATTTAATTTTCTTTTGGTACCTTATCTCTGATTAAGGATCATTTTTCTTGTCTTCAAAGGTCTTCAGACTGTATGTTTCTTCTAAACTTGCTAATTGATGGTAATGGGATCATTTTATGTTCATTAAAAGATTTGGCCTTAATTATTGTGGTAGAGCTTTGCTAAGGTTATCTTCCGTCAATACACCAATTTTTTGGACTCTTATAGATGATTTGTTAACTTGCTCTTGTTTTTATGAACTTGGTATGCTGAAGCATTCTGTATTTCTAGCTCGTTATAGGCTTGTTTTTGGGAAAACTTAAGCTTATGATACTGTTTTTCCATCAGTAAGCTATAACTGTATTCTAGATCATTTTTGCAGTTGTTTGGTTGATTTTGAAATTCCAAAATCGCTTTTTGTTCTGAAATGTCTTTATTTTGCATATTGGTGTAATAGGGACTTCCTCCCTTCAATGTGTTGTTTCTTATGATGGAAAATTATAAGGGTGTGTGTAACCAAAGAAACAGGTGGAAGGAAGTGTTGATTGTTTCCAATTTTCTGTTCCAAACAGGGAAGCTTTGAGGCACTTAATAGGTCATGTGGATGTTGTGGAAGTTGCGTGGAAGATGAGTTGCAACGTGAGCAGTGTGAGTCGTCATGCGATTTTGCCACTCATGTGTTCTGTCACCTTTGTGCTCTTTGCCAAGAAGGTCGTGAGCTCCGAAGAAGGATGCCCCACCCTGGGTTCAATGCTCAACCTGTCTTAGTTATGCTCCCTCCTGGTGAGCAGACAATGGGCCGTGGAGCCTAAGGCCATATGCTTCCTTGGGATTATGCCTGAACCTGAAGAGAGATTTTATCTTGTGTATATTTTGTTTGTTGGATGAGATACTGTGGGATCATGTTACACCTTATTTTCATTCTCGAAATTGCAATACCTATTATATCGACTTGGTTGACCAAACCAAGTATAAATAAAATGTAATGGAGATGAAGACTCTGTTGGTTTTGTGTTCGTTAATGCGATATATACACGGATATTCCTTGTATCTACTCGTCAACTAGAATTTATAAAGGCGTAGTGCTAATACAAATGATGCATTATAATTACAGATCTCATCAATTAGATGGTTTCTAGATGCTTGATGATCTTATTTCAATGTGATTTGAACATAAATTTTCTAGTCTATTCTTTTAAGGTTTTCTTTCAATGTAGCAGTAAGCCTCTGCTCTGCAACAATATTTCGGACAGATTTCGGACTGAAAGCCATCTTTTACACTTATTTTATTAAATTTTTTCCCCAAATTATATATGTTTATTTTTTTTTTAAATCTTTAAAAATAAATTGTAGCTATTTTAAGGATAACATAAAGTTGATAAAATAAAACGACCTTGAACAATATGACTCGTCTTGAGGAAGAAAAGGTGAGCTGAAATTAGTTTTTCTATCTTTCCTTGCAAAACAAAAGGATGTATTTGAAAAAAAACAAAAACAAAAACAAAAGGATGAATTCATTTCTTTCTTCAATGGAATATTTTAAATACAAAAATGCTAAATGTCTAGAATGACGAGAGAAAGATGCTGTCATTTCTCTGTCATTTCTCTCGTCCTTTTTATAATTTAAAAAATTAAAAACTTAATAAAAAATAATGAATTAAGAGGAAAACGAAGGAGAATCCCTTATCAACTTATCTTCACTCCATCTTCGCAAACATTTTCCCTCTCTCGAACGGCTCTCTCGTACAGGACAGCTGTCGACGACAACACGACCGTCGGTGACGACCATAGGTATTATTTCACGGTATCTCTCTCTCTCTCTCGCTCACGCACTTGTACATAGGAAAATGAACAATAAACTAATATTTACTCCTTAAATATTTGCTCTGCCTAAATTTTAAGATCCTAAAACATGATGAAAAGTGAATAGCAATTAGAGAAGAGCTCTAATTGTCTAAAGCCAAAGAGTGAAGAATTATCATTACTTACTATTTGTATTTCCCATCATGGAATTGCTTGTTTTTCAGGATTTGAAAGTCTCCAGAAATTCTTTGGCCTTCTACAACTCTTGCTTCCGCCTTGATTTTTCCCATTTGTGCTGAGTGACTACTAAACTAATAACCTTCGGCTCCATTCTTTGCTGGAATTCTGGATTAATTTTCTGGGAAAACCGGTAGATACATAATCAAATTTTGCAAAATAATATAATTTTTTTTAAAATTTTGTAAGGGCCTTTTTATTTATTTATAAATGTTAATGATAATTCTGTACAAAATTTTAAATTTTGTGATTTATGATAAGTTTTGGTATGATAAATTAATTTGGAAAAATTAATATTATATGCTGAAACAATAATATGATTCTTCCAGCATATTATTTCTGCACCTGAGGTTGCCTTTTTAGTGAGTAATACTTTGATTTTGGTTGATTTATGTTTCACCTGATTTAGAATTTTTTTAAAATTTAAATTGCTAGAAACTTAATGGACTAAGTTTTTGTTGGACAAAAAATTTGTAGAAATTTATAATAACTTATTCTTAATACAAATGTTAACTATTTTGTAGAAATAAAAAAATTGGAAATTGAACACGCAATCAAAGAAAACCTAAAAATACTTCTTGATTTGATAAGTATGAAAATGTTTTCGCTTTACAAAGTTCTATAAATAAGAAGATTTCCCTGTAAGAAAAGGAGTGATGAGATTATAAAATATATTTGCAACGAAAAAAGAAATCTACGATTTGTTCTAACATATCAGATTGGTTGATACTAAAATCGGAAAATGAGTTCTTCGAATTTTAAACCTTCAACACAATCATGGATTGAGCTAGGTAATTCCCTTGTAATTGTAGAATTAGTGCAAGTGCAAAAAAACATATTGAAATGAATGATTGTACGAGAATTAACATTGCCTATAAATTTAATTGTATCGTTGTTGAAACTGGCGGGCATGAAATTGTCTCGTTTTTAGAAAAAATATTGTGGAAATCATGTTGACAAAGCAAGATGATTATAGCTTGGAAAAGGAAATGTTATGTCAATTTTAAAGTACTTTTAGAAAAGCAAGCAGAATGCAATTTTTTTTTTAGCATTGATTTGGATGAGCAGAATCGATAAATGAATCCATTTTGGGCAAATTTGAGGAGTAGGCAGCTTACAAATATTTTAAAGACGTCATCGCATTTGACATCACATATTTTACTAACAAGTATGATATGCCATTTGCTCCTTTTGTCAAAGTTAATCATCATGGTCAGTTTATTTTGTTAAGACGCAGATTGATTTCACATGATGATACAAAGACATTTACGAGGTTATTTGAAGTGTGGCTATCATGCATGTCCGGTTCTCCTCTTATTGGTGTCATAATGGACCAAGACAAAGTAATGCAAAAGGCAACTGAGAATGTTTTTCCTACGACTAGGCATCGATGGTGTTTATGACATATAATGAAGAATGTGCCTTAGAAGTTAGAGGTTTTTAAAGAATATGAAGATATTATTTCTTTTTTGCTTTTTGTTGTTAATGATTCAATGAGCCGCTGTGTTCGAAGGAGCTTGGCATGACATGATTACGATATATGATTTATGGGATAATGATTAGTTAAATGGTTTATTTGATGAGAGGCATAGTGAGATTCCATGCTATTTGAAAGACAATTTTTGGGTAGGAATGTCAACAACTCAATAAAATAAAAGTATGAATGTATTTTTTTATGAGTTTGTTCACTCAAAAACAAATTTAGAGTAGTTTGTGAAGCAATATGAAAATACATTGAGAAGAAAAGATGAATTACAATGACAAGCAGATGCCAAGTGTTTCAGCAAAAAGACTCCATGTGTGACAAGATATGTGATGGAGAAGTAAGTTGAAGAGGTGTATACTATTTTTAAGTTTAAAGAATTCTAACAATAATTAACTGTGCTGATGTTTTATGATATATTGAATTCTATGGAATCATATGGGCAAGGTAAGAAACGAAGCTTTCAGGTTGTTTTTGAAAAAGTTGAGCGTGAAGTTAGTTGTCTATGTTCAAAGTTTCAGTTTAGGGGATTCTTTGTAGATATGCCCTTGTGATAACTCTATGAAATGAGAGTTATTATGACAATTCTAAACTCAAATCAAGATTACTTATAGAGTAAATGATGTGTTTCTATTGCATTTTTGTTACATTTTGCATAAATATTCATTTTAGTTTAGTCTTAATAAGTTTTGCTTAATTTAAAATAATTCGTGCTTAAATTATGTGCATAATTGTAGGTTTCCAGAAGCTTATAATTTATGGAATACTTGCAAAAATGAGGAAGAACTTAGCTACAAAAGAATTGAAACAAATTTGGAATAATGCGCTTTGTCAGCAACATTGTCAGAAGTCGTGTCAGAAGTAATCTCGAACAATTCACGGATACTTGCAAAATTGCAACTGCAGCTTCTAATCGACTTATGCGCCAGGCTTGCTAATTTTCAACTATAAAAGAAGCACGCATCAGAAGGAATAAGGGGAGCCGTCATCCAAGGAGAAAAACACAAAGAAACAAAAGAAAAACAAGATTCAAGAGAGAAATTAAGGGCTGCACAAGAGGAGAATTTGCAGAAATCAATTGGGAGCACAATCCTTCTTATTCTTCTCTTGTTTTCTCGTTTTCTGTTTATTTATGGGGATGTGTTTCATGGCTGAAACTTTGTTCTTTATTTTTCTTTTGCAAACTATGAACTAAATTTATTTGCAGTTGAGTGATAAACAATTTTGATGGTTTATTAACTGAATATATGTATTGTTGCATGTTTGCTATAACAATTTGTTTTGATAGTATTTATGTTTATTCATTATTTCGGTTGATCACCCATTTAATGATACAAGTTAGGAGAGAGCCGCAAAAGGGCATATTTTAGTGGAACATATCAGAGTAATACTTTGTTTTAGATTGAGTTTCCTGAATTGAATTTAACTTATCCCAAAAGGGTCATTCTTAATCTAAAATTAGTGATGAACTAGACATAGGGATTCACTTTGTAGGGTAAATAGAACCTAAGCGTGTAATGCTATATCTTATATTGACATAACAATTGATCACTGTTAGGTTGCATATAGATACAAGATATCCAACATGCGATATGATTCTCTAAAGAGCCCAAACATTAGAAAATAGTCAAGACCATTAAGAGAATTTATTCACTCAACTACTCTATCTTCCCATTGGTTTTATCCTTGAGTTTGACGTGATAATCTACTTTGTTGCATTTTATTTATTGCGTTTTTATTTTAATTAGTATATTGGTTTCATTAATTGTTTTACTTTAATTTAGCATAAAATCTACACTGTTGAAATTGCTGTAGCAAATCTGATAACATCAATCCCTGTGGAGACGATCTTGATACTCATCACTTTATTACTTGTTGTGTACACTTGCACATTGACACCAATAGCATTAGTTTTTATGCCCAACACCTTGCAGTGTTGATACGTAACAGTGTTGAATGAAGAGATGCTATAGTATGGTATAAGTTAATTATGATATGCAAAATTCATCCATTCAGTAGGAGAGATATGACAAAATGTGTACTGCTTTCACTGAGGTTGTAGACATAGCTGCTGATGATGAAAATAGTTACAAATTTATATTGAATTAGATCGACAAAGTAATGAAAGATCTCTCTAACCAAATTTATTGTGGAAGTATGAAAAGAGCTGTTATTGGTGAAGTAAGTTGTGGCAACAACAATGTTGTATGTAATCAATAATCTTTAATTCATAAGAAACTTGTACAAAAGAACAAGACTGAACAAAAAAAAAAAAAAGGTCTGTTCAAATACAAATATATGTTTTCTAATTTTATTTGGTCTTCGTTTAATTATTCGCCATAATTTCACCGGATTTACAAGAAAATGTTCCATCGCCTTATGAAATCTCAACACAACATAGCAATATGGCCATGGTAAGTTTATGAATTTTTATTTTAAAATTTTCTTTTATTTCGAAGATATTTAACCAAGTATATTGTTGAGTATATGTAGACATCACAAGAACGAAGTACTTTTAATGCAAATCTCAACGAATATGGAACTTCATGCTACTATAATGTAAGGATTAAATTCATGAGGAAATTTTATTTTAAAACTTTTAATATGATTTTTACATATATTTTTGTATTTGCTTAGGTACCTATTTACCCATCCCAAGTTGGTGGAAATAATATTTATCAATTATTTTTTTATAATTGGCACACAGTAAGTCGTCATCTTAAAATCACAATTTCTTAATGTATACTTATATTTTCAAATTTCTATAACGTAATATAATTTTTTTTTTTTGTATAATAACAATCAGTCCCATTGTATGCTTTGCAGTCGCATTATTCTTCTCCTTCGATAACCTATGAAGGATCTAGAAATGGAAATTTCCAATAATTACTACATCAACAATATAATGAAGATAACGATCATCATGATTGATGTTTGACTTGTATTTTTTTCAGATTTTTTTTCCTTTATCATTTCGGTTAGATTTGGCTTAAAAAGATGAATTGTACTAATGAATTATTGATCTATGAATATTATGTTTCTGTTGACATCAATAACTGCTTGTTGTTTTCTCTAGTAACTTTTATTAGTCTAGTGTTTTTTTGATAATTTTTTATGACATAAATCATTGCAATTTGAATGTGCTTGTACTCATTGTATCCTATTTCGGCATCCAACAAAAATTTAAAACAAAGATTGTTTTAGTTCTTCTAGGGTGGGCAAAAATGCCCGGGCTGGCCCGGCCTAGGCTCGCGGGCTTCGGCCTAACCCTCACACATGAGGGTCTGGACAAGGATTTAAGAAAATAAGTCTGGGCCAGGCCCAAACCTACTTTTAAAAACAAAAAAATTTATAAATTAGAATAATATAATTAAAATTAAAAAGTAACTTAAAAATGAAAAAAGAAAACTTAAATTCTTAATTTATAAATCAATGATAATTCAAAAAAGTTAAAATTATGATACTAAACTCTCTCTCACGTGTTAATTAATTAAGAGAGTGTTTGAATTAGAGAATCTAGTATTAAAGAAAATTAAATTTATAAGTTTTTATTTGCTTTATTTATTATTTTACTTTGGAATATTCATTTTCTTTAATTTATTTATAATTATAAGAACTTGTTGATCATTAATTTATTTTAAATTTACAATAATAAAAAAAAATTAAAAAAAAATTAAGCCCGAGCCCGGCCCAGGCTAGGCCCTTAAAGTGGGCTTGGGCTTGGGCTTTTTCCAAGCCCGCCTTTTGTCATCCTTGAGTTCTTCTAGTATTAAAACAAGAATATGAATCTAATTTCAAAACTTAATAAAGTGAAACAACTCATAAACTTATATTTCAAAGGAAAATGTTATCATATATGTTTACAAGTCTTTTTTCAATACATAGTATAAATTCAAACAACTTAGAAATTACACTTAAATATAAAGTATAGTACAAGAATCATAAGTATTCTAATAAAATCAAATCATGGTGTTTGCCTCCTTCGAAATTTATCGTCAAACAATCACATATGCACTTCATATTCTTACATATGCTCAAATTCTTTATGAAACAATTGAAATTTAACAGACAAACACTCAATTTCCAATGCCAACTTCCTAACTTCCTCCACGTACAAGTAAATTTTTTATTTGCTGGTTTAGAGTCATTTGCCCATTGAAAGTTCTTACATCCTCTACCTTTTTAAAATTTGTGATTTGGATTCTTTATTGTATGTGACGTTAACAACTCCATCTGATCACTGCATCTGTTATATATTTACAATGAGTTTTCGATTTTATTTGTGGTAGATGATATTGTCATTAATAGACCACTTAAATTGCCAAAAAAAAGAGCATAAGAACACAAAGCACTCTGTAACAACTCAAACAAAAACAATTTTCACTTTATTTTTTAATCAAAATCCAGAAAAAAAAATCCTATAGAATGGCAGACGCAAAAAAATGAAATAATTTATTTGCCAATGGATATCTACATTGAAACAGAGAGGTTTCTACTTTCTATGTGTTCTTCTTGTTGCTCATAGATATGCACTGTTCCAAGCATCTTTTCAAGGACAGATGCAAAATCAAATGAATAAAATAAATATAATCCCTATAAAAATCATTATCTTAGTGTAATGAAATCTAATATTCCTGATGTAATTGCAAATGAATGCATTCAAACAATCCTAGTGCTTTAGCATCTACTGGTTTTCTCAATTTATTAAAAGTTGTTTTTTGTAATGGCATCATGGCAAGGTTAAAGCAAAACTATTAAAGGTTACTATATCTCCAAATTGATCAGTATTTTTCCTAGTTAATACAGTAAATTTTTTTCCAGATGCTCTTTAATAAAGAGTTGCGGTAAATTCATGTGCATTTGCCTAATAGTTTGAATTCTACAATTTAAATTACAAGGATTCCACGTAAAACAGTCACCATCTATCAGATAGTTGCCTAATCACTCCTTTTAAAGCAAAATTAATGTGCCATCTAACAAGTTACCTTCCTCGACAAGCTCCATTACATACATTTAAGCAAATGTACCAACGGCTGTTTATGTGCTATCATATTGAATACAATACATAAGCTCACGTCACGAATAATGTGAAGCCATAAAACCAATTTAACCAGCGAGTTTATATGAATAATAGCAAGCACAAGAAAAGAAAAAGGACAGAGAGATCAGAAAAGTTTCTTAAATAGAAACACATTTGCTCTTGTTACCACTTCGAAAAAGAGAATTAATACATATACATTCATATACTCATTGCCCATATTTATCCTATAATCTTATCATGCTTTTGCGTTTCCATTACCCAAAACCTAAAGCTGCAAAATACATGGGGATCAGATCTCAACTAACCCATTATCCATTTCTTTTTTTTCATTTCCTCATCATTATAACTCGAACTTTGAAAGCTGAACCCTAAGCAGATACACACTAAGTTCAGGACCTCCAATGCAATTAGGATTCATCATGTAAAAGCTCTCAGACTCTTTAGACCCAACAAACCTCTCAAACCCAGAAAATCAATCTAGAATTCTAGCCAAGGCCTCAAAAAACAAGCAATTACATGATAGAAAACACAAATAGTAAGTAAAGATAATTCTTCACTCTTTGGCTTCAGACAATTAGAGCTGTTCACTAATTACTATTCACTTTTCATTGTGTTTTAGGATCTTAAAATTTAGGCAAAGCAAATATTAAGGGAGGTTGATTTGCGGCCAATATTTAAGGAGCAAATATTAGTTTAGTATTCACTTTCCTATGTTCGAGTGCATGAGTCAGAGAGAGATTGTGAAATAATATTGTTTGGGAAGGAAACATGAGGCCAATGATAAAGCACCACGTGTTGATATTTAAGAAATTGACTTACCTTGAAAACCTTGGGTACCCCAGGTACTTAGGTTACCCCAGTATTCGGGTACACCATGTAAGGGTATAAAAAGTCTTTATAAAAATGTCAAGGGATAGATGGGCCCCGAATCTCAAAAAGATCGGTTGAATACGTGTCAAAAAATAAGGAATCGGTGAGGAAATCTCGTGCTACAAAAGAGGAGACAGCCGCCTGTCATGCTAGCGAATCAGCCAAAAGTTTGATATTATGACAGTTGGGACCACCAGCTTTTCCTGCCACACCTGCAAAATTACAACAGAATTGCAGAGGTACGCGGGACCACTCCACTACGCCTAACACATGAATACGCCTCAAACTTGCTCTCTACGCATATTTTCAAACGCCGCCATAATGATGAAAATAAGAATATTCCCATACGATGCCAGCGAATGCCAATAAGATAACGCCAGTGAACGTACACTATCTAAATACTCATGTTTAATTTTTATCAAGTAAGTTAACACACACACAACAACAACAACAAAAACTAAGGTTTCTTCAACCTCAAGACTTCACCAATTGCTAACTCAATAACCCAACTCGATTTCAGGAGCGTGGTCACCGCCACTCCTGCCCACCTCTTTTTTGGTTGTTTTGCAGGTTTAAGACAATTTTTGCCAGCCCTCCGCACCTGAAGTTAGACCCCTGCCATATCCACCGCCATCTCAATCCTCCTACACTCCATAAAAAGCCTAAACAGCCCGCACGCGCCGAACAAGCAAGGCACCCCGCTCCCCGACAAAAATAAATTTATTGTTCTTGGTTTGGTTTTGTGGTTTTCTTTCATTGACCCAAAATCAGCCGCAAACAATTGGCGCCAACGCAAAAGCCTCCACACGACAAGCTTGTCAAGACGCATACCACCATGGCACCTAACGACTACCGATAACCTAATGCTAGGTCATGATGGAGCGGAGGACCACGACAGTGATGAGAGGGGTGACTCGACAAGGAGGGCATCCCATCTAGAGAAAGGCAAATTTGTTAAGCAATCAACTAGTATTCAACCAGACGAGGAGGCCGTTACTCATAAACACTTTGAAGATTTAGCTCACACACTCAGAGCAAGAGATCTCTGGTACACCACTTCCTGAACTCAAGATGTTTCAAGGCCCATGCGAGAGCATCATACCAAGATCCAAATACCGGGAGAAGTGACTAAAGCACGGACCATCGGGCACCCGTTCAAAGTTTCATACCGGAGGCTCTCGGGAAGAATGCTCCACTACTTCTTGTTATTCCCATAGTAGCCAGGGTACCAAACGCAAACAAAAAGCCCATGAAGATCTCCGGCACAAGTTGAACGCCAAAAGAGCTTCCCAATCATGCATCCTCAAAATTGGTACCTCATGAAGTTCCTGAAAAAAAATGGAGTACCTCGAAGCTCAAGTGAAGCTTTTTTTAAAAAAAAAACAAAACCCCACCAGTGCTCTAGCACCAACAACGTATAATTCACCATTCACCATGGAGATTCGGACAACGGTTCTCCCGGAAGCGCTCACCATGCCTCAAATACAAAGAATACTTACCTTTCGATCCCGCTGAATACGCCGAGTCATCGTGACCGATAAACGAAATGCTACGTGGATGTTCTCGACACCTCACCGGACCAAAGAAATCACGGTTCGATTGTCAAGGTCGGTAGGTATCATTCTTAGACCAGCTCCTAAACTATTTTGTTCATGAGTTTGGTTATGCTTCCTCCCAAGATATGGCATCTTCCAAGCTTGCTTTCATCAAGCAAGGGGAATCAGAGTCTTTAGTCGAGTACGTAACCCGCACCACAGGCGTGCTTTTGTCACCAACATACTCTCACTCATTTTGAAAAGAATTTACGTTTGGGGAAGTTATGGCGGTCATTTCAAAAGCATCACCCTCTTTCATATGGGGAAGCTCGTTCTCGAGCTCTGCAACAAATAGAAATGGACGAGAAATGTTACCGGCGGGAAGATGAGCCAAGTCGTGAAAAGCGAGGTTTCCAAGCCGAGGTACCTCAGTACTTTCGAGCACCTGACATACCACCTTATCCAACTCCACGTGGGAGAGGGCTGGATATTCTTGTACCAAAAGATGTTAAGTCATCGCTGTAACAATGTGAAGCGTCACATAAACCCCTATATGACTATTTTAATAATTTGAATCAATCTCCAGAACAGATTTTTTACCATATTAGGGATATGAGGATGCTTCACCCACCTAAACCAATTCGAAAATACCCCAATATGAAGCGTAGCTTGAAATATTGTGAGTTTCATGATGATTTCGGCCACAACACCGCCGAATGCTTTCACTCATGGTAAATCGAAATTGATTCTCGAAAGGGTACCTCAAGGAGTTTGGTATCGAGGTGAAGTTCTTGATGCGGTAAACAAGTTGCTAACCCTAATCCCGAAGTTAAGGTACCCCAGGGGTCTAAGAAATTCGTTTATGTTCGAATGATAACAGCAGGTCCTACCCTCGCGGGGGAATCTAGACGGGCCATTAAACGTTACAGCAAGTCACCAATCTTAGATCGTCCTGGAAAGGAAGTCAGCTTCGCTTGTCAAAATCACTTTAAGGTACCCTAGGTACCCAACCATTTTGTCACTATTCTCTTTACAGAGAAAGATGCGGAAGGTGTCTCATACACCCATGATGATGCTTTGGTTATAACACAAAAAATCACCACCGGTAAGGTAGCAGGGACTCTGGTGGACATCGGCAGTTCCGTGGACATCATCTTTAAAAGTGCCCTAGATCAGCTGCTAATCGAGCCAAGGATCACTCCATGTGACATGCCACTCGTCGGTTTTACAGGAGACATGGTTATTCCCAAGAGTATCATTACTTTTTCCGTTACAATCGGTAAGTATTTCACCGGTGGTCCATATGATCGACTTCCTTATTGTTGATCATCCCGGTGCTTATAATATCATCTTGGGAAGACCATTTTTAGCAACAACTAAAGCGGCAATCTCCATGCATTACCTCGCCATAAAGATTCCAACCGCCGGGGAAATTGTCACAATCAAAGGGGATTAGCAATTGGCTCGAGGGTGTTACTCCGTCGCCTCGAAAACGAGTTATCAAATTGCCACCAATATGTTCTTGGAGTGGTACCCCGTCAGCACAAGGCCACTTATCAGCCTATCCAAGCGGGCACTTGCTAGACGTAGGAGAGTTGCACGTAAGAAAGCTCAACGGTCGATAAATTCCCAGCATCAGCAAGAAGTTGGGACAATGGAAGTAGACGTAGTAGCTCCTGGGCGACCACAAGTACCCCAAAGTCCCAGTTCAGCATCAATGGGAGAGGTCGAGATACCCCTGGATCCTCGGATACCGAAAGATGAAAAGCGAGGAGCACCAGTTGAGGATCTTGTGTCTGTTTCGATCTGCAATAATGGCCGAACCAAGATGGTCAAAGTAGGCTCCAACCTCTTTGACCAACACCGAGAGCAACTTATTGAGTTTTTAAAGGAAAACTTTAACTTGTTCACTTGGTCTTACGCGGACATGCCGGGTATCCCGCCTTCTATTGCCTTTCACAAGCTCAATATCGATCCACATCATAGGCCTGTCAAGCAGAAATGTCGAACTTTTAACCAGGATCGCTATGACGCCATCAAGGTTAAGTGGACCGATTAGCAACGGGTTCATTAGGAGGCGCAGATTCCGGGTGTCAAATGTTGTTTTGGTTAAGAAGTCAAATAGAAAATGGCGCATGTGTGTAGATTTTACGGATTTAAACAAGTCCTGCCCTAAGGATAGCTTCCCGCTTCCCCAAGTAGACCAACCGGTTGATGCTACAGTGGGACATGAGATGCTTAGTTTCATGGATGCTTTCTCCAGGTACAATCAAATTCCAATGTACGAGCCCGATCAAGATAGAATGACCTTCATCACCAACCGTGAGTTATACTGCTACAAGGTTTTACTTTTTGGTTTGAAGAATGAGGACGCCACCTATCAACGCTTGGTGAACAAGGTCTTCAAAGAGCAAATCGGTCATACCATGAAGTTATACATCGATAATATGATAACAAAGTCGGTGTACGCCAGTGATCACGCTGAACATCTCAGAGACACCTTTAATATTTTGAGAAAGCATCAGATACGCCTAAATCCTGAGAAATGTGCATTTAGGGTGACCTTGGGTAAATTCCTTAGATTCATGGTGCAACAATGGGGAATTGAGGCTAACCCCGACAAATTCCGAGCGGTTCTTGGGATGAAGTCACCAAGTACTATCAAAGAAGTCCAAAGCTTAGCCAACCGGATAGCCGCCTTGAGTCGTTTCATCTCCAAGGCCACCAAGCGGTGCAAGCCATTTTTTAAAGCTTTGAAAGAGCGAAAGAAGCTCCAATGGACCGAAAGTAAGAGACTTTTCGTAAAGGAGACTCAATTGTTGCTCGCCAAGCCTGGGTAGTGCTTAGATTTCACCGTTTCCGAGCACGCCACTAGCTCGGTGTTGCTTAGAGAAGATGAAGATGGGGTGCAACGACCTATATACTACACAAGTATGGTAATGGTGGATGCGGAAAAGGGGTACCCCGCTACAAAGAAGCTGGTTTTGACTTTGATAATCTCTGCAAGGAAACTCCGGCTGTATTTTCAAGCCCACTCCATTGCCGTTGTAACAAACCTTCCCCTTCAAAAAATCCTCCAGAAGTTGGACATGTCTGAAAGACTTCTTCGCTGGTCTCTTGAATTGAGTGAGTTTGACATCATCTTCAAGCCACGCTCAGCTATTAAAGCCCAAGCCATTGCCGATTCATTACAGAATTCGCCAATGATCGGCGAGGAGATCCCGGTGCACCGAGCGAAATTACACTACCTATCAACAATACGCTCGAAAAATTTACGCGATGGTTTCTCCAACTCGCATTGGTAAGGGAGTAATAATCATCGATCCGTAAAGCTCGGAAGTCACGTTATGCCTTTCAATTCGAGTTCAAGGCCTCAAACAACGAGACCGAGTATAATAAGGGGCTAAGGATGTCATGCCAGTGCAAAAAGCGTTCATATCAAGAGCGACTCAATCGCTCACGATTAACTTTAATATCAAAGGAAGAAAATACGGCGGGCACCTCGGAGAACCAGAATTAATGTCCCAATTACGAGGTCATGGAAATAGCCCACGATTAGAAAATCGCGAGCGACAACCTCGCCAAAATGGCTTCTTTGCAACTCGACCGGGTCCAATCACCACCGAAAGTATATACCTACACTTAGTGTTAATCTACCTAAAGGGTTAAGGTCGATAATCGCCGGGTACCCAGACGCAACCAATTATAAGTGTACCTCGTGAGCAGGATCTCGCATAAAGAGCGAAGCAAAGGCTAAAATATAAAGTTGCACGATACTGTCTCATCAAGGATACTTTATACAGAAGAGGGTTTACCCTCTACTCAAGTGCTTTGAGATTAACAGTCGAATATACGCTTTAGAGAGATACATGAAAGAATTCCGGTAACCATTGCGAGCACAATCATCGCACAAAAGGCCATTCGTCGATTTTATTGGCCTATTTATGCGTGGGAGGATGCTAAAAATACGGTCAAGAATCACAAGTGCCGTAGATTTGCCATACCCCACCTTCCACCGAAAAGTTAAGCCATGTCTTCTCGTGGGCTATTTGTCATTTAGCAGGTATAAATCTTATCGCCCACTACCAACCCGGAGAGGCGTAAATATACAATTGCTGATCTATTTAACACAAATGAAACGAAGTCGCTGGAAAGTATTATTGAGAGAAACCACGATTTCGCTTCTGAGGAACCTCATATGCAGATATGGTATCCCTAATGCAATTGTCAGCGACAACAGAAAGCAATTCGATAATGAAAAATTTCGGAGTTTCTGCTCGGAGCTTGGGATAGCCAACTGATTTGCTTCTCCGACTCACCCGCAATCTAATGGACAGGTGGAAGCCATCAACAAAATCATCAAGGATATCCTAAAGAAGAGGTTAATGAAAGCGAAGAGAGCTCAGGTATTTAGCCACCGGTTTCTTCGAGCATTTAACCTTCCAAAATACTTCAACCTGGAAACCCTATTTTCTCCGCATTCGATCAAAGCGGTCATTCCAAAGAAATCGAGATACTTATCACGTAATCGTGATACTTGAGAATGGCTCCTGATTGTATCCGCCTTGATCAGTCAAGAAAAAGGCTAAGTATAATCAAGGTCGAATATACCAGCACCACATTTCAGATTTATATAACAAAAGGGTACGCCCAAGATCATTCAAGAAATTAAATTTAAGTTAATATGGTAACTCGTAATATCTGACAAAAGGTACATTTAGAAATTGGGGAAGATATCGCAGATGTCGTAGGATCGGGGTGTAAGCTACTTCTACATGGACGAATAATCGTCAAGCATCCCCGAACGTAATGCTAACGGTATCTTACTAATATGAGCACAAAGGTCTTAAACCCTATCGCTCACTTTATCTATCTCATATTTTCACATTATGTGTGGTAAAGCCATGAAAGTACTACCCTTACATGCAAGTGAAAATTTTAATTTTAAGTCCCAGAGTGGATATCCATAGCTTCCTATTCTCATTTGGGACAACGAGTAAGTCTTTATGAATGTCTCATTTCTGACGAATGATTTTGGTTAAACTTTCGCCATTAATGTGACTCCATCTTATTACGCCATGTCTTGTATACACCTTTCAACTATACATTACTCCATTTCAAGATAATCTGAGGAACCTGAGTATATCGACCCGACTTTTAAGATCTGCTCAAGTAAAAAGCCAATAAGAGCATTACAACCAATTTACAGAGTGAGGGATGTAAGAGATGAGGTAAACCAAAGATACCCTTGAGACTCATAGGGTATGCCGTCACTACCTTCATTCTTTAACTTTAGCCAAGTAAAGAATAAACAAATGGCAATCACAAGAGTTGGATGCCTAAAAGAAATGAGGTAGGCAAGCATGCACCTCTATTCGCATTATTTCATTAAATATTGACTAGAAACAAATGGTAAAACAAGCATGTTTTTTACGATTTCTGGCAAAGAAAGGCCAAGATCCCTAACAAAAAAAAAAAGGTACTGGGTAAAACTCCACAAGTCTATTTGAGATACGCCATAATCTTTATTTACATCCTAGTTGCGCTAATTATGAATTTCATTTTATATTATGATGATGCACGAATTATTAAATTATTTGAGATACGCCATAATCTTTATTAAGACGAGCAACGAGCATATCTACGAGAATCTCCACGCAAGCGCCAAAAACACATTAGGGGGTACCTAGGGTACCCGAGAAACCTCCACAAGTCTACACAAATTAATCATAAGCAAGGAATTCAATGGCATGCCAAATCAAGTCTATTGCGGAAGTTTAATGTGAACAAGTAGCGAGATTGCTGAGGCAATCTTCCAAAAGACATCTATCTCAACATATCAAGGGGGGATACCATACAAAAAGGTACAAATAAAGAAAGTTTCAAAACATCCAGGATAAACTCTAAATACAAGTAGAGATCACATGTAATGGGAACATTCTCTCCATCGCTCCCCTCAACGGGGGCATCAGCAGGAACACCCGCGGTCAAAGAGCTGTTACCCTCATAAACAACGCCAACAGAAGAAAGATCCGCCTGGGGTACCTAAGGTACCCCAGAAGATTACTGTGGGATGTGAGATATTGGAGCCTGGGCTACCCTCTTGTCCTCAATCGCTTTCAGGATGACCGACTTGTCCACCCATTTCTCCACCCGGGGTACCACCACTGGTCGACGCCCAGATCAACGATGAGAGTAAAAGCTTGTCCATCATCTCCTGTCAGTAGATAAGAATGGTCGCGCCAGACTCTACCTCTTATAACTCCTTGGACATTCGGCTGTTCTCCCGGGCGTGGTCGTCCAAGCGTCTCTGCAAAGCCCTGACCTCATCTCCAAGCTTCTATTCCTAAATCGCCGAAGTCGACCTCACTCAAGAATCCTCTATCTCTTGGCCCAGAAATGCTACTAAAGTCTCGAGACCGTGGTATGATGCCATTTACGCAAAAAAAAAAACATATATATATATATAAACTGCTCGTCCAAATGGCTACAGGTATGGTTTTACAAATTAAAACGGAAAACTTATCCTTGAACGGGTCTTACTACCAGTAAAAATTCACCACAAAACAAAACTTCAAAATAAAACACAAGATTTTATACCAAAATTCTAAACTGCTTTACACTATCCTCCCCTACAATGCCTAAACCTTTTCAAGAAGGAAATAGGATCGAAGGATGGATGTGTTTCAAAATACTTTATTATTAATTACTTTAAATAAATCAATGCTTGCAAAGGATCGGCTCACGATTTTAAAAGGATTACTGCTTTTATTAAAATAATTTGCTTAGAACTAGGCCGATCAAAATTTTAGATCTAATACCGACGTATGCCAGACCAAATCGACGCAGAATCTTAATCTTTTCGACCCGTGATCCGCTTAAGATGCATCAATAAATTGACGCTTCGTTTCCAAAATATACCGGATTAGGTGCTTTTACCAAATATTAATTAGATTCTTCGATGATCCGAGATCTACTTTGGCTGAACGAGATTGTCAATTTTGCAGTGTCTTTACCAACCGAAAGTTAGGTTTATTTTAGCAAACCTAGCAACAAGGCTTTACTAAAACATGCATTGTGGTTGGCTTAAAGCATACATGACAGATCCGTGCTCTTAAACGGTGCTCCTAAGGCATGGGAAGAAAGTACAACCTGAGGATCGAGATCCGTCCCTTTAGGAATGTATCAAGCTTATATGGCGATCCGACACATGAAGCATGCTTTAAAAAAATGCTTTAAAAGTAAACGCGTGGCAAAATTTAAATGCTTCAAATTAAATTACATAAAGTTGAAATTGCTTTAAAATAAAATTAGATCCGAGATCTAGACATATACTTTGTTTCTTGGTTACATTAATATTTCAAATCTTTCCGTAAGGGAAGATCAAAGACGGAAGATTGGGGTAAAGAACTAGTCCGACACTCAAAGCTCTATGATGTAACTATCACAGAAATGTAAGATTTCTTTGAACTCTTCGTTTTGCAGAGTTTTTATAAGGAGGAGAAGAGAGAGAAATGAAAAATGCTCTAAATAAAAACCCGTGAGGAGTCTTAGTCTTCCTCGACAAATATCTACAAAAGCAAAAGTGTACATGATTATTTGTACTATCTAATGCTTAGGCTCAGTGCACAAGAATAAACGGAAAGTGTACTGAAAGGGGCTTTGAAAGGCCGATGTCGCGAGAGAAAGCAGAACACCGAAAGGCGAATCGTTGATGCCGAAAGCAGAATGCCGGTACGAAGTCTGATCTTCAGAAAAGCGCGTAAGAGATACGTGCGCTCTCACTCAGGTCCAAAAGCGACCACCCGAGAAAATAATAAAATAATTACTTTTTTTTTTTTATATAGTTATACTTGAACTATTTTATATCGCTTTATGAGAGAAATTCAAACAATCATCTTCATTTTCATCTCCAAGAGAGACGGGTTGTCCATCATCGCCGTTCATCTTCAGAATCCGCAAATCGAGGACTTGAATGCGTGCGAGTCGCTCCATTGCTTGAAATAATCTTCCTCTGGCATCATGGCGAGAGCTGGCTTTGGATTTTTGAGGAAAGTGCTTGGGCTTTAAATGCTTCTTAATGGTTTGGCCGAGGTGCCCAGCGTAAAGCCAACTCGGACTTGTAGTTACTGTCCGCCACAAATTGACCACCGTCAATTTCAAAGCCGTTCTTTAGGATAAACGGAATCTGGGTGTCAAGACCCACATCTGCACTACTTTTGAGAAGAAGTTAGCAGGCAGAGAAAAGGAGGAAATCTTTTCTCGATTCAAGAGGCTTCAGAATGAAAACAGTGCATCAGTAGGTAAGGATCTCAGAGGTCGACCAAAATAATTCCACCATCAGAAACCAACAGTAGCTTTGACTTATTTTCGAATTAAAGAAAAATAACCAGGAATGAGATTTTTTAGGGTTTTGTATGAAAAAAGTGTTATACCAAGCCTGTTGGTAATCCCAGTAGGAGAAAGACCGACAGTGTGGTAAACGGGTCTCAAAATCAAGAGGGAAAGTTTTAAAATTGTAGAGTAGATCACCCCACTGGTTAGGACTCAAAACCTTTAAAATTGTGGCAAGTATTGTTGAACGGGCTTTACTTTAAAAAGAAATGTTGAATTTTATCAATCAAGAATTTCAAAATGTTGATAGAAGACCTGGGTTTCATAAATCCCATGGTTCAAAAACCAAATTTCGAAAAAACTTCAAATGCTTCAAAAGGATCTAACGGTAAAATCCATCTTCTATTGAAATAATGTTTGAAATGGGCTTTATCAAACCAATCGAGGTTTTCTTTTCAATGTTACCGAGAGCACAATTGGGAAGATTTCCTACCAGTAAACAACAACGCCGGAGAAGATTTTGAGATTTCTTGAAACGGGTTTTTCTTCTTCTTTGAAAGTGCTTAGCGCTATCATAAGCTCAGTGATTTTAGAAATTCGGAACTCATCCATCATGCTTTTACTTGTTCTCAGGAAATGACTGGCTTCATGTTTTCAACCAATTCAATCCAAGACTTGATCTGGCGAGGGTTAAGTTTTTCGTATGGGGTTGCTTGAGATTCTTCGAAATAGTTTCTTTTAGGGTGCTTTTCCTTCGTCATTTTTTTGAGCCATTACCCTGCTTGAGAAATTTTGTTAAAAATCGTACGAATTTGATCACCTTTAATGAATTCTATATCAAAATCAAAACATCGGTATAGTTTCGCCATCGCAAAAACTGCTTTTGATGCAACGTTACGAACATCTTTTCTAAAACACGTTTTCTTTGGCAATTTTGCAATCAATTCTAAGTAAAAACTTTGATTTAACAAATCACTTTGAATTTCAGAATGCATAAAACAATGTAAAGAATTTTTTTTCGATAAGAATAATTTTCTGACAATCATTCCAAAGGAGCGTAAACATATTGTACTATCTCGTTTTATCATTTGCTTGTCAAGTTTAAAATACCTCCATATCCTAAATCTGATGCATCAGTTTCTACAATTTTAGGAAATGCAGGATTTGCAAGATGCAAACAAGGAATGCTTTTAACCGACTGCTTTATTAATCGAACAACTTTAGTATGTTCTTCCACCAATGCAATGATTCTTTTTAACCTATCACGCAGCGTTTTACATCCTATCACGATGTTGGTAAATCAAGCTAACATAATTTGCGCTACCAAGAAATCTTAGCTGGTTTTATCTAAAATTTTGTCTCGAATTCGTCCGCAAACAAAAGAGATCTTTCAATCGGAGCATTACGTTCTTCTGAAAATACGACCAAGAAACCTGACTTTTTAGTTCGAAATGAAATCTTTCGAACCTGAAAGTATCCAAATTTTTTTCAGTAAAGATAAAAAGTCTTTAAACGTTTGAAATGCTGATCAACGCTTGAGAAAAATCAAACATCATCAATATAGATTTATGCAAAACTCTATGGATTGAATATCATTCATAATTTCAATTCGAGGGTGCATTTTTCAAACCAAAAGGCATCGGCCCACCATATTGACCAAAAGGAATAAAGAAACGCTGCTTTCAGAATTCTGGCTTTTTGTGATGAATTAATTCAAAAACCCGACTTCATATCAAATTTAAAAAACGGGCCGAGCAGTAGTTTTTAAAGTCTTTCTCAGTATCGGGTACCTAATCCATTTTAAGGCTTTATTCAAAGGTTTGTAATTTATCACTAGTCCAGTACACCTTTTCAATCTCGGAATTTTATCGACATAAAAAGCTGCACAAGACCAAGGTGGACCTCGGATTTTACAATAAGACCTTTTCGAAATAAGATCGTTTATTTCTTCTTTACAATGTCGCTCCAACCGAATTCATTTGGATCGATTTATTGGTATTTGCTTTCATCAAAAGAGTTTTCATAAGGCAAATCTACCAAAGTGTTGTTTTCTACTCCAAAAGGTAGGCAGATCAAAGACAAATCTCTTTTCGATAAGAGCTTTAAAATCGTAAACCTTTTTTCAGATAAATTACTTTGTAATTGACTTTCGCTTTGAAAATTTAAATCCTTTGCAAGTAAAACATCGCCTTGCTTTGACTTTACAATAGATTAATTTTATTTTGTAAACCGAAAGCAGTGCTTTAACAAGATTAAGATTTCGAGTCTTTGGTTTCTCAATAAACGGAAAAGCAAGTTCTTGATTTTGCTTTTAAAATATATACCATCATAATGATAAAGATACGAGTTATAAGATTTATAAAAGGTGTTCTAAAATGAAATGTATATCATTGGTCGAATAAAAGAGGCTTTTAAATTCGATTTTATTATTATAAATCGATGCTTCAACTTCAAGTAACATTTAGCTTAGAATCGCAGCAGTAGAGTCTTTCTTTGTTTTTTCATGAAAACGTTGGGAACAATATCCTCTAATGCAATTTAAATCAAAGACCAAGATTAAAAAAGAATGGCATCCATTGCAAAATTATCCAAAGCAATTAAAGTAATTTTAATCGACATTTTCCGGTGGTGATTTGCTTTAAGACAAACAAAAATCATTCGAATAGTCCTCAATATTATCAATCTTGCCAATCTCATTATCATCTCGATTCAACCTCCTTATCTAAGTATTCTGCAACCGCTTTTGTAAAAGGATTCAATGGTCAGTAAATCAGCCTTTTGTTTTTCTTTAAATCTTTTATTTCAAGTTTAATATCCTCGACTCTTTCAAGATCTCGGATACTGTGAAAGCGACTTCTTGTTTTCTTTTTATCTAAAATCTCGCCAAGTCATAAGAATTCTTTTTGACAATAAGTGGATTTGTAGGGTTAAAGACTTCGTGTTACCAATCCATGGTTTTAAAAGCTTATCAAGATATTCTTCAAGATTTGATCCAAATGTGCTTTATGTTCAAGGAAAATCTCGGTCTTTAGTCAAAACGTTGATTTTCTTTAACAGAATTATCCAGTCGAATCACTATCGCTGTAAGTTAGCTATCCGAGTTTAATAGTTCATCGATGGAGGGGTCCTCATCTCCGTGAAGACTCGTAATCGTAAGACCCACCGTAAGAGGGCAATTTTGGAAAGGATATCCGCCGAGACCGAGCTCATGGAGTCTCCTGCTTCATTTTACAAAAATCGCGTGCATGACCTTTCATACCACATTCAAATGCAAGAGATCTTCAAATCGAAAGCGGTTTTAGTTTGGCTTTAAACTCTTTCTTTTGTAGAAATCTATGTTTTATAAGGCGTTTCTTTATAAGGAAGTTTTCTAAAATCACGAAAGTTTTCTATGGCTTTTAGATCTGTAATGTTTTTTGTAAGGCGTTTTAAGAACACTTACCATTATGCTTTTAAGTAGGTTTTAGCGTCAATTGAATTGTTTGCTAGAATCCGCCTTAATTCTTGCTAGACCGCCAAGCTTTGCTTTTACGCTTCAAGTTTCAAGTCCGATCTTTAAACCTTTGTTGATAAATGACTAATTCACCATGGTGAGTTCATGAATACGATTATCAAAAAGTGGCTTTTAATAGAATTTCACCTTTTCTCCCAAAAAGGTGTAAACCGCATGAATTTTTCCTTCCAAGTTACATGATTTGCATCATCCCGTAGGAAGAGTCTCGTGAAAGTGGTTTCAGTAGTCATTAAAATCACTAAGTTTTCTACAACGCAAGTTGTAGTAACTCAAAGATTTTGCCTCTCGGCGCTAGAGGGATCACCCATGAAACGAAGAGAATAGTCAAAATCAGGTAAGAACAAAGATCCCGAATTGGATTATCGAGGGCATCCAGAATGGGGCACCATTCTCATCACTTTGAATGGCATTTAAGATGTCTAATCATTAATTAAAAGATGATCCCACCAACCTTTAAGCTTGAAAACCAAAGAATCAAGATTTATTTATCGTAAGTTCCCGATTGAGTTTTATACATCGGTCGCTATGGTCATTTGTCACAATACACCTAAAATGTTGTATTCATATTCCATCTATATTCCACTCATGTATGAGGATGCATTATATCGAGCTTGATTTAATGACTGACCGCCTGTCTATAGTCAAATCGTGGAGATTTGTAAGAGGAGTGCCAAATCCCAAATGAATTTTGTAGCTTTTGGTGAGCGGGCTTCAAGTCGTAAGAGGCAATAGAAACTCCGGTCTTTGGTCGAGTACTCCAACTCGCCGACCGAGGAGTATCAATCTTGGCTGGATCGGCGAGTCGGAGCTATTGAACCTTACTAATGGCGAGAAATAAATTCTATCCTATCTAGTTGTTCTCTAATGGCTTTGGCAAAATCAGACTTTGAATCTTGGACAAGCTGCTGGCTAGTTTTCGAAACCTGAAAAGGTTTGAAAATAGGTTCTTTAAGCCTTTTATCAGAATCTGATTTTAATGGAATGGGTTTTGGAATAGGAGAAACAGATATAGTTGACTGTTGAAATTGGTTTTCCAATCTAGTCAACTGTTTTCCTATAGTATTTAAGTTAGTATTACAGAAATTGTTCTGTTGAATAATACTACTTAAATTGACATCAGAATCATTGACTTTAGGAATTTTGTAAGGTGAGGCTCTGATTTCAACAGGAGGTTCACCATGATCAATGGTTACACCAAGCAGGGATGCTCAGATCGATCGCTCTACTACTATCAAGAGTTTCCACTCAAAGGGTCTTTTTCCGATAAGAATAGGTTTCACCTTTAAAAGGATAGGAAATGTTGTTTGAGAAGAATATATTTCGAACCAATCAAAACAATATATGAACTCATGTAAATTGGACAAATTCATAATAAGCTTGGATTTCCTTCGACGGAAAATGCTCAAAAACCAAAGTCTTTTTTTCTTTATTGTCATCCTCAATAAAATCATTATGCGATGGTTTTATCTAATTCAAAATGCTTTTCAATGACATTTAAAACATTCTCTCGCGATGCAGAATGGTGGAGATGTCGGAGGAGGGTTCTTTCTTCTTCCCGCCTTTGTTCATGTTGAATGTAAATGGATGTGGTACCTTTGTAGTAGTCATCAGAACTAAGAACTAGGTAAATCCGAGGTGGAAAACCTAGGTTGACTCGAAAGGTAAATTTATAATGTATGAATTTTGTAAATTTCTTTCCATCAAGAATGCTTGAACGATGCTTTATCGAGAACTGGATGAATTAGATCTCCTAAATGATAATTTGACTTTACCATCGTAATATCGAGTCACATTTTGCAACTCAGATTGTTTTGGAATCCGCCGAGTTTCCTTCAAGAATCCATTCCTCGTGAGATTGACATCTTCCATTGGATTGGTTTTGGAATCATGATTGCTTAGACAGTCGTACCGCAAGAGAAGAGTTTCATCTCTTTGACTGAATTTACCGAGTAATCAAGCAAGAATCATTGCTTTAAAGAGATTTTAAAATCAATGCAACAGGACTGGATCCCTCAATCATATGATAATTATGCGTTTTGTAAAATCATGCTTTTCAAAATGTTTTTGTCTTTAAGAGCGAGGTTATATTCGGATAACAATCGAATGAAATGGGACCTTTATAGATTCAATGCTACTTACAGAATCATCAAAAGTATTTAATCACCATCTCTACGACAAGAGCGATAAGTATCAAGTTTCTTTCGTCAAGCGGCTTTATACCTATTCGATTAAACCTATGAATATAATTAAAATTCTTTTCTTTTTAATTTATTTAATGATTTTTCTGAAAACAAATTAATTGTTTCAAAAGGCTTTGAAAGGGTGCTTCGCTTTTATGACATAATCATTTTTCCAAAATCGAGCTTTTTTTGCTCAGAATCTTTCTTTTGAAATCTTTAAGTTCCTAACAATCAATCGCTTTATCAAAGTTCTCAATAACAAATTTTCCTGAACTCACAACATGCTTAATCACTAGTCTTCTGTAAGAGCTGGGACGACGATCGACAGTGAAGAGGATTCATGGATGTAATCCTATGCTTTTAAACTGTTTGGTCAAAATGGCTATGTATGGTTTTTACCAAAACGGAAAACTTATCCTTGAACGGGTCTTACTACCAGTAAAAATTCACCACAAAACAAAACTTCAAAATAAAACACAAGACTATAAACAAAATTTCACATCGCTTACACCTCTTCAACTCTTAATTTTGTTGACATAAAAAGATGCACCAAGCGTGGACTCGGATTTCACTATAAGACCTTTGGAAATAAGATCATTTATTTCTTCTTTACAATGTTGTTCCAAATCCGAATTCATTTGGATTGGACGGGCTTTAGTAGGTATTTGCTTTTCATCAAAAGAACTTTCATATGGTAAATCAACCAAATGTCGCTTTTCATTCCAAAAGGCAACAGTGCATCAAAGACAAATTTCTTTTTCAATAAGGCTTTTGAAATCGGAAATTTTTCTTTGTATGGAATCATTTTGTATTTGATTCTCAATTCTTTGAAAATTTAAATTCTTTTGTAAGTAAAACAAATCATCTTGTTTGGACTTTACAATAGCATTGATTTCGTTTTGGTAAACCGAGCAGGCTTTAACAATATTAAGTGTTAAGTTCGGTTTTTCAATAAAACGGAAAACAAGTTCTTGATTTTGCTTAAAATATATACCATTATAAGATAAGATAAGGGTTATCAATTTATAAAAGGTGTTCCTAAAATGATAGCGATGATATCATTTGTCGTAACAAAGAAGTTTTAAATTCAATTTTATTATTATAAATCGATGCTTCAACTTAAGTAACATTTACTTTGAATTGTTTGCAGTAGAGTCTTTCTTTTGTTTTTTCACGAAAACGCGAACAATGTCCTTCTAATGCAATTTAAATCAAGACCAAGATCAAAAAGAAATGGCATCCATTGCAAAAATTATCCAGAACTAAAGTAATTTTAATCGATATTTTCCGCTTTTAAGACAAACAAAAAATCATTTGGAATTGACTCAATATTATCAATCTTTGGCTCAACATCATTATCATCTGATTCAACCTCCTTATCGGAAGTATCTTGCAACTGTTTTTGTAAAAGGAGTTGAATAGTTGCAGAATCAGTTTTTTTTTTTCTTTTAAATCCTTTATCTCAAGTTTAATATCCTTAATTTCTTTTTCAAGATCTTGGATATTGCGAATAGACTTTTGTTTTTTTTTTATCTAAAATCTCGCTAAGTCATAAGAATTCTTTTCGACAATGGATTTGTAAGCTTTCTGTCTTTTGAATCCATGGTTTTTAAAAGTTTATCAAGATATTCTTTCAAGATTCGATCCGAAATGTGCTTTTACAAGTTCAAGAAAATTTCGTCTTTGGTCAAAACGTTGACTTTCTTTAAATAGAATTATCCAATCGTAATCACTATTGCTGTAAGTGTAGCTATCTCGAGTCGAATAGTTCATCGACTCAGTGGGGTCCTCATCACCACTGTGAAGACTCGAAATGTAAGACCCGGACCGTAAGAGGGCAATTTTGAAAGGATTTCCTCGAGGCCGGCTGTGGAGTCTCCCTGCTCATTTTACAAAACGCGTATGACCTTTCATACCACATTTAAAACAGTGTAGATCTTTAAAATCGAAAGTGGTTTTAGTTTGCTTTAAACTCTTTCTTTTTAGAAACTATGTTTTATAAGGCCTCAAGGTTTCTTATAAAAGTTTTCTAAATTCACGAAAGGGTTTTTTATGGCCTTAGATCTGTAATGTTTTTGTAAGGTCAAGAACACTTACCATTACAAGTAGGTTTTAGCGGTCATAGCCGAATTGTTTGCGTAACCCGCTTAATTTTGCTAGATTGCCTAAGCTCTTGCTTTAGACGCTTCAAGTTTCAAGTCTCGATGTATCTTTAAACCTTCCTCGTTGACAAATCGACTTAATTCACCATAAAGTGAGTTCGCATAAGGAATACGATTATCAAAAGAGCTTTTAATAGAATTTCTTACCTTTTCTCCTAAAAGCGGTAGTAAACCTCGAATTTTTCCTTCCGTTATATGATTCAGATCATCCCGTAGGAAGAGTCCGGTGAAGAAAGTGGTTTTAGAATCATTAAAATCACTAAGTTTCCTACACCTCAAGTCAGTAGTAACTCAAGATTTTTATCTCTTGGAGAAGGATCAATGAAACGAAGAGAATAGTTAAAATCGCAAAGAATAAAGATCTCAATTGGATTATTGAGAGAATCCAATGGGCACCATTCTCATCGCTTTGGATGGCATTTAAGATGTCCAATTGCTGTAAATTGGTGAGAAGATGATCCCACCAACCTTTAAGACCAAGAAAAGCGATCGGATTTCTCACGGCTCATCGTAAGTTCCCGATTGGGTTTTATAAACGCTTATGGTCATTTTTTAATACACCTAAAATGTTGTATTCAGATTCGTGACATTCCATCTATATTCCACTCATAGACAGAGGATGCATTATAACGAGCTTGATTTAATGCACTAGGCCTGTTGTCTATAGTCAAATCAGGTGGAGATTTGGAAGTAGGGAGTGCCAAATCCCAATGAATTTTGGTGGCTTTAGAACGGGCTCTTCAAAGAAAGGCTTAAGTCGGCGAGGCAATAGAAACTGGTCTTGGTCGTAGTACTCCAATCCGCCGATCGAGAGTATCAATCTTGCTAGATTGAGGAGTATCGGAGCTATTTGGACTTTACTAAACGAGAAAACTTTCATCCTATCTGTTTCTGGCTTCAAAATCGACTTTCAATCTCGACAAGCTTGGCTAGTTTTCAAATCAAAAGGTTTGAAAATAGTTCTTTAAAGCTTTTTATCGTAATCGATTTTAAAGCGAATTTAATTTAGAGAAATGATATGGTTGATTTGTCAAATTGGTTTTCCAACCTAGTCAATCGTTTTCCTATTATTTAAGATTACGTAAATTGCTTGGATAATACTACTTAAATTGACATCAGAATCATTGACTTTAGGAATTTTGTAAGGTGAGGCTCTGATTTCAACAGGAGGTTCACCATGATCAATGGTTACACCAAGAGGGATGCTCGATCGTTTCTATTACTATCGAAGAGTTTCCACTCAGTGGTTTTCTTCCTAATAGTAATAGGGTTTGACTCTTTAAAAGGATAGGAAATGTTATTTTGAGAAGAATATATCTCGAACCAATCAAAAAACAATATATGAACTTGATGTAAATTGACAAATTCATAATAAGTTTGTTGGATTTCCTTCATTTGATTTAAAAAATGTTTGAAAAACCAAAGTCTTTTTTCTTTATTATCATTTGAATAAAAATCATTATGCAAGATGGTTTTATCTAATTCAAAATGCTTTTCAATGACATTTAAAACATTTTCTGATGCTTGGAGGAGAAGGTTCTTTCTCTTCCTTTTTTGTTCATGATCGCTAATGTAAATGCGGGATGAGCACCTTAGTGGTATAGTCATTGAATCCAATAGACTAGGTAAATCCGAAGTGGAGAACCTAGGCTGACTCTGAAATGGTAGATTTATAACAGAATGAATTTTTGTAAATTTCCTTTCCATTGAAGGAATGCTTGAGCATGATGCTTTATCGGAGAATCTGAATGAATTAGATCTCCTAAATGATAATTGACTTTTACTATCGTATCATCGAGTCACATTTTGTAACTCAGACAGCTTCGTTTTCGGAATCGGTGGGCCTTCAAGAATCCATTCCCCGAAGATTGACATCTTTCCATTGGATTGGTTTCGAATCACGATTTTTCTAGACAAAGTCTCGCAAGAGTTTCATCTCTTTTTGAAATTTATTGAATCAAGGCAATAATCATTGCTTTGTAAGAGATTTTAAAATCAACGCAATGCGGATGGATCCCTCAATCATAATAATTACGTTTGATTTGTAAAATCATGCTTTTCAAAATGTTCTTGTCTTTAAGACAAGGTTATATTTGGATAACAATCGAATGAAATGGACCTTTACATGTCGGATTCAATGCTACTTGAGAATCATCAAAAGATTAATCGACCATCTCTAAGCTGGATAAGATCCAAGCTTCTTTTCGTGGGCTTTATACCTATTTGGATTAAACCTATATGAATATAGTTAAAATTCTTTTCTTTTAATTTATTTAATGATTTTTCTGAAAACAAATTAATTGTTTCAAAAGGCTTTGAAAGGGTTATGTCACGTTCTTCAGTCTTTATGACATAATCATTTTTCCAAAAATCGAGCTTCTTTGTCTTGTAAATCTTTTCTTTCGAAATCTTTGGAAGTTCCCAACAATCAATTGCTTTATCAAAGTTCTCAATAACAAATTCTTCTGAACTCACAACATGCTTTGAATCACTAGTCTTCCCAAGAAGAGCTGAAAAGGACGATGATCAGAGAGATTCATGGTTGTAACCCATGCTTTTAAATGGTCCAAATGGCTACAGGTATGGTTTTACAGCCCAAAACGGAAAACTTATCCTTGAACGGGTCTTACTACCAGTAAAAATTCACCACAAAACAAAACTTCAAAATAAAACACAAGATTTTAAACACAAAATTCTAAACTGCTTTACACTATCCTCCCCTTGGCTCTGATACCAGAAGGAAATAGGATCGAAGGATGGATGTGTTTCAAAATACTTTATTATTAATTACTTTAAATAAATCAATGCTTGCAAAGGATCGGCTTCGTCAGATTTTAAAAGGACTTACCGTTTCTTTATTAAAATAATTTGCTTTAGAACGAGGTTGATCAAAATTTTAGATCTAATACTGGTACGTGGCGTTGTATTACCAAATCGATGCAGAACTTAATCTGCCTTTGGACCCAGATCTAGCTTAGTACAGATCAATAGTCCGCACGTTCTGGTTTCCAGCCGATATACCGGATTAGTGTGCTTTACCAAATATTAATTAGATTCTTTGATAGATCTGGAGATCTACTTTGCTTTGGAACGAGATTGGTCAATTTTAGAGGTGTCTTTACCAAATCTGAGTTAGGTTTATTTTAGCAAACCTAGCAACAAGGCTTTACAGAATTAAACATGCATTAGGGTTGGCTTTCTAAAGCATACACAGTACCAGATCCGGTTCCCGGAAATGGTGCTCTGAAGAAGGGGGAAGAAAGAAAGGTACAACTGAGGATCGAGATCTAGTCTCTTTGCCTCGAGAATGTACGATTTATATGGCGATCCGACATGATCTAACATGCTTTGTAAAAGGAAATGCTTTAAAAGTAAATGGCAGAAATTTAAATGCTTTGAAATTAAATTACATAAAGTGAAATTGCTTTAAAATAAAATTAGATCTGAGATCTAGACATATACTTTGTTTCTTGGTGTTGCTTTACAATATTTCAAATCTTTCCAGAAGGGAAGATTGAAAGACGGGAAGATTGTTGAAGGCAAAGAACTAGTCTGATTACTCAAAGCTCTAGGATAGAACTATTGCGTAAACAGAAGATTTCTTTGAACTCTTCGTGCTTTAGAGAGTTTTTAGAGAGAAGGAGGAGAAGAGAGAGAAATGAAAAATGCTCTAAATAAAAACCCGTGAGGAGTCTTAGTCTTCCTCGACAAATATCTACAAAAGCAAAAGGTGTACAGTATCATTTGTACTATTCACTGTTATATATATATATATATATATAATAATAATAATAATAATAATAATAATAATAATAATAATAATAATAATAATAAAGAGAAGAAAAATGAGTCAGGATGGTATATATATATATATATAAAAGGAGGCACTCACGTCATGACAAGCCTCATTTAAGTCCATCTATCATGGCCATGTCTCAGAAATGCACTTTGGAGGAATGGATAATCGGCCACGAGATAATCTGCTTGTTTGCCACGTCAAGCTCACCTCCATAAGATCTCCAGAACTGTGAATAGAGAAGCTTCCTTGGGTACCCCGAGAACCCCCAAAAGAGGAAACAAGCAATTTGCCCTTGGCGCCTGGAACGATGGGAGGTTGATAACCCTTTGCTAAGGTACCTAAGGTACCGGAGGAGCTGCCGCTCATGCGACTGAAGAAGGCATCGAAATCTTCGGCGAAAGGGTCCATGCCTATCCAACATTAAGCAAAAAAAAAAAAAAAAGTGAGATAGAGAGATGGATAAGAAAAATGAACATCAGAATCGTCACAGCCGAAAAGACACATTAAGAAAAATAAGATATGGTCGCCAAAACAAAAGAAAAAGAAAAAAGAGAAATTTGTAAACGATGGGGCACCCGTGAAGGCGTACCCAAAGAATACCACATAGCCATACGTGATTCACCCCCCGAAGACGATGGAAGACTCTCCTCAATTAAACCAGCTCTCGCCAGCCGGGTAGTGCTCAGAATATCACACTCACTCTGCAAAGACTGGAACTTCTCTATGACACCACTCACTTTTCTCCCTACTTCATGAACTGGGCATGTCCCTTTAGACCAAGTGATGTCTGCAAAAGTCCCAAGAAATAATGAATAAGAAGAACATTCATGCGAGAAATGTATATATACATAAAAAAAGGAGAAAAGAGGAAAGAAATACATACTATCTTCATTGAAAAAGTTCCAAACTTGCACAATTTCATTCCCCGTTGGTATATTCCTCCCCACTTTTTAGCCAAACCACCCATATATATAGCCCTTTTTGGGATCCGGTCTCACCAAACTACTACGAATCCCTCAAGAAAATAAGCTACGAATAAACCAAAGGCTTTTTTAATCGATAAAAGCCCCAGATCTCAGAAGAAATATTCTCCCAAATACATCCACCGTAACCTCCAATCTGTGAGCAATCTCCAACCGGATAAAGATAATTTTACTGAATCTCATTGAACATTTTTCTAAAAAATGGCAAACAGAGACCTAAGTCGAAAATGTCAATATAAAGGACTACACCATCAGAATGGGGGTGCTCGGGGTGCTCGCCCTTGTGAGGTACCCTAAGGCGGACATAAGGAGGTATGTTATATTTAGCTCTAACCCTTTCTAAATCTCTTGGAGCAGCTGGCCTACCCCCTGGTGAATAGAGCCTATAAGCTACAGAGACAGAGGGGGAGACCACGGGAGGTTCAGGGATGCTGACAGGGGTAGGAGATTTGGGTCTAGATTTTTTTACACGGGTTTTCTTATAGGCTGCCCTAACCGGTTGCTTCCCCCTAGTTTTAGATTTACTACGAGGATCAGTTCCGGACAATTTGGGGCTACCCGAAGGAGACCCATCGTCATCACTAATGGACACAAAAGGGGCTGACTCAGAACATGGGGCCTCCTTACTACCCGAATCATCAACAATATTTCGACCCTTTATCCCAACTCTTTTTCTCCCCATCTTGTTCCCCTAAAAACACAAGACACAAGTTGAAAAGAAAATCTCCATATCAAAACATGCCCCCACAACTTCAAACCTCATCCATCACAAGTGAAACACCAACATCCACCAATAAAAGCATATAAAAAAAAAAAGTACCAATACTTTGCATGAAATCCAGAAACAAAGCCACAACAATATTTTTCAGAATAAAGAAATCAAAATAGATATAAAAATTCATACCAAGAGTAGCAAACTGAAATCGCCAAAGAATGAAAATTCCTTATCAAAAACTAGATAATATCTAAGAGAATATATGGATATAAAAAGTAAACTTGAAATATCCACCTAAAAAGTTGGAATTTGATGAAAAAAAATAAAAAACTGAAACCAAAAACTAGTACGAAAATGAGTTAAAATAACTGACCAAAATTTAGATAAATCACAAATGAAAATATGAATTTGAAAAATAAACTTGAAACATATGCTACAGATATTGAAATGTGAAAAAATAAGTAGGAATATAACTATTTTGTGACATATCTATAGTATTTTTATAATTTTTTATGCTATTTATAAGTTTAAAATTATTACAATCTTTTGCCTCATATAAATACAAATTTATCTTCTTCTTTTTTTGCCTATTTTTCATAATTTTTTCACATTAAAAATAAGTAAAAATATAATGTTTATTATATTGACCAGTTAAAAACCGCTTGTACCGGTTGGTGCATGGAGCTGTATGAGATAGGGCATTGCATGGTAGGTTGACTCTATAGTATAGAGCATACCTTTTAGTTATATAAAAAGATGTGAAGTGTAATCATGTGGAGTTGGCAGAAATAATCGATATAGGCAAATCGGTATGGTCAACACAAAACATTCAAATGGCCAAATATTACAAACAGAACAGATCTCAGCCTCAGCCTCACAACCTTCAATCTTAATCCATTGTAACATTTGATTTCTTTCAAAATTTCAGCATTAACTATATGAATAATAATGTAAAGTGGAAAAAAAGAAATTAATCTAAGTTAATTTAAAAAATTAAAAAATTAATAAAAATAATAAAGAATTAAGATGAAATCGAAACAAAATCTCTTATCAGTTTATCCTCACTCCATCTTCGCAAAGCACCTTCCCACTCTCAAACGACTCTCTTGAACATGACTGTTGCCAATGACGACATGACTGTCGACGATGACATGACCACTACCACCATGCCGACAACAACACAATCATTGCCAAAGGTATTTGTTTGCGGCTGATTTTGGGTCAATGAAAGAAAACCACAAAACCAAACCAAGAACAATTAATTTATTTTTGTTAGGGAGCGGGGTGCCTCGCTTGTTCAACACGTTCGGGCTGTTTAGGCTTTTTGTGGAGTGTAGGAGGATTGAGATGGCGATGGATATGGCATGTCCTGACTTCAAAGTGAGGGTCAAAAAATCATCTTAAACCTGCGAAACAACCAAAAAAGAGGTTAGAGGTGGAGCCGGGGGTGGCCGGCGACCACACTCCGACGCTCAAGTCAGAGTTAGCTTATATCATGTTAGAGAGCTTGCAAGCTCTCGGTAATGGAGGTCTTGAGGTTGAAGAAACCTTAGTTTTTCCTAGTGTGTGTGTTAACTTACTTGATAAAAATTAAACCTGAGTATTTATATGGTGTACCCCGGTCGCCGTGCCACCTAGAGTTATACTATTGGCGTTCCCTACTGTCATGTCAGGAATATTCTTATTTTCATGCGTATGGCGGCTTAAGCGTTTCAAAAATATTCGTGGAGAGCAAGTTTGAGGCGTATTCACGTGCTAGGCGTAGTGGAGTGGTCCCGCGTACCTCTGCAATTCCGTTGTAATTTTACAGGTGTGGTAGGTAAAGCTGGTGGTGCCACTTGTCATAATATCAAACTTTTGGTTGATTCCCTGGCGTGACAGGCAGCTGTCTCCTCTTTTGTAGCACGATATTTCCTCACCGATTCCTTATTTTTTAACACGTATTCAGCCGATCTTTTTGAGATTCGAGGCCCACCTATCTCTTGACATTTTTATAAAGACTTTTTATCCCCTTACATGGTGTACCTGAGGTATCCCTGGAATACCTAGGGTACCTGGGGTACCCAAGGTTCCCGAGGTAAGCCAATTTCTTAAATATCGACACGTGGCGCTTCATCATTAGCCTCATGTTTCCTTCCCAAACAACATCCCCCTAGTTTCTTTGTGGCGAATATAACCGAGGCACAAGAAACTCTTAGAGGAATTGCACATGACACGTGGCGATATTTGACCTTTATTTATTTATTTTTTATTTTTACAAACATTGAATTAATGCATGTCTTTACGTCTCTCCAGCTTCTCTTGGGAAGTGGTAATCGCTTGGCACATAATTTGAATTTGAAAACACCCTTTCTGCAAAATGAATTTGACCTCTCTCTTTATGAGGTACGATTTGTCAGGTTTAATTAAAAGTCGTTCCACTCCTTTTATGTTACCACTTTATTTTGAAAATCCTAAAAAATCTCCCATCAAGTTTAATTGCTTCAAGTGGCTTCTTCTTGCTCCCTGGCTTTTCATTTTTTCCTTAGCTTTATTTCTCATTCTTTTTTGGCTTCTCGTCTTTTTCTTTAGTTCGTCTTCTCCTGGGCTCCATTAACATTCCATAAACAGGTAAAACATCTTCCTTTATTTCTCTTTTTCCCTTTTTTTTTAAATGCCTTTTCATGTCTCCTTTTCCCTAGTTTCTTTCCCTTTTCTTCTTTCTTCTTCTGGTCAACTCTCATTTTCCTCTCTTTTTTGTTTTTTCGTTTTCTTTTCTCTTTCTCCTTTTCCTTCCCTCTCGGTTGCACTTCTCTTTGCTGCTTCCCATGGATTCTCGGCTGTCTTCTTGTTCGATCCGTCCGGCTGTACCACGCTTCGGCGAGATCTCCTTCCGGCGGGTTTGGCACGGTACTTCTCTCCCCCACGTTTTCTTCCTCACTTTTTTTCTTCTTCTATTTTTTTTGGCCGGCCGTTCTTCTCCTTGCACGATTTACGGCGGGACTTCCGGCAATTGCTGCTGCGGTTTTCGGCGCTATATCCGGTCGACAACGGGTTGCAGCTTCCTGCAGGATCCGTTCTTCCTCTACTGCGTTTGTTTTTCTACCTCCCTCTTATTATTATTTTTTATCATCTTGACTCCTTTTTTTTAATCATCCAGGCTCCCTCTTTTTTTTTTTTAACATCCAGACTTTTTTTTTATCACCCTGACAGCTTTTTTTTTTAAAAAAAAAATCTCTAACGAGTTTCATTATGCCCATGACAGCCTCTGCACAGCTTCATCTTTTAAGTAATTTCTGGCGATCCGCGACTTCTCCCGGCGGTTTACAATCTCTTTATTCCAACTTATTTTCCACTATTTTTTGGTTCCATATTCCTGCTCTTGTTATTGAATTCCAACATTTTGAGTACATATATCAAGTTCAGTTTTTAAATCCTTACTTCTTGTAAATATTAGCAATATTTTGGTAAGTTATTTCAACTTTTGAGTTAAACTTTTTAACTCTTATTCCCACCAATTTTTAATTTTATATTCATGCTCTTTTTATTGAATTCCAACATTTTGATTTATATATCAAGTTCAATTTTTATATCTCTATTTCCCTTCGCATTTTATTATATTCTTGGTAAGTTATTTCAACTTTTAGGTTAAGATCTTTAACTCTTATTCCCACAACTTTTTTGTTCTATATTCTTACTCTTTTCAATGAATTCCAGCATTTGGCGTGGATATTTCAAGTTTATTTTTTAAGTTAAATTCTTGAACTCTTGTTTCCACCACTTTTTAGTTCTATATTTATACTCTGATTGACTTCTAAGATTTTGTGTGGATGCTTTAAGTTTATCTTTTAAACCCCTACTCACCGTTGGATTTATCATATTCTTGATGACTCTTTTCCAACTTTTAGGTTAAGTCTTCAACTCTTGTTTCCACCACTTTTTGGTTCTATATTCCTACTCTTTTAATTGAATTCCAACATATTGAGAGCATGTGTCAAGTTCATTTTTCTAAATTCCTACTTATTGTTAGCATTTATCAGATTATTGGTAAGTGGTTACAACTTTTGGGTTAAACTCTTCAACTTTGGTTCCCATCACTGTTTGATTATATATTTCTACTCTTTTTATTAAATTCTAACATGTTGGGCTGTTATTTCAAGTTTATTTTTAAGATCCCTACTTCTAATTGGAATTTATCAATTTCTTTATAAGTTATTCCAACTTTTGAGTTAATCTCTTCAACTTTTTTTCTGCCACATTTTGGTTCTATATTCCTACTCTTTTTATTGAATTGCAATATTTTATTTAGATGTTTCAAGTTCATTTTTTATATCCCTAGTTCTCATTAGAATTGATCAAATTCTTACTAACTTGTTCCAATTTTTGGGTTGAGCTCTTCCACTCTTTTTATCACCATTGTTTAGTTCTATATTCCCACTCTTTTGCATTGAATTCTAATATTTTGAGTGGATGTTTCAAGTTTATTTTTGGTACCCCCACTTTTCATTAATCAATTTCCAATTTATTTTCACGATCTTTTTGTTACATATTCCTACTCTTTTATGTGTATTCTAATATTTTGGGTGATGTTTTAAGTTCACCTTATAAATTCCTTTTTTTTTTAATAATATTTCAGCTTTTTATTAAATTGATCCCATTTTTAAGTTAAGTTTTCCTACTCTTTTACACCTTATCATGGTTTTATATTCTTATTATTTTCATTATATTTTGACAACACTGTTGCATGTTCCAGGTCCTTTTTTAATTAATAATAATATTATTTTTTTAAATAACAATAATATCAATAAGATGAATTATGTTTGCACCCCTTACTATTTTAACAAATATCAATTGTAGAATTTTAGTTAAAGCGGCTAGGATTTCTCATGAAGCAAAATATGAAGTATTTATACTTTTAATAAAAATTTAAAAATTTTCAATTTTATACATTAAAAAATAAATTTTGTTAATATTTCATTTAGTGGCAGTTTTGCCCGCCTACATAAAAATTATTCATTTCATTTTCATTTACTTGATTTAGTAAATTAATTTAATGTGATTAAACTTATTTTTATAATTTATATTCTAAATACTAGGAGAGTTCAAAATCCAATCCAATCTGCTCAATATATTTGATCCGCAAAACCCGATCCATAAAAATTCAATCTGTAGATTGATGGATTAGATTAGATTAAAAATTTGAAAATCCACAATCAATGGATTAGATATAAATTTACTTATGCAAATATGCAAAAATTCATGAATCTGTAAAAAAATATTTATTTAATTAAAAAATAAAATTTATAAATGTGTCATTACTAATTACTAATGGATAAATAAGTTAAGATAAATTAATACCATATTATATATTATCCAATAATATTACAAAATAATTAAATAAACAAATAAAACCTCTTAAATAGCACAAATTCTAAAGCATTTTTGACAAATTATAGGAGGATATTTTGACAGATCATCCAAACTCTCAAGTTTCAACTTTTGCATAGATTTAGATAGATAATTTTAGCTAATGTTCATGGATTGATATAAACAAATGTGGTATTTTCCTTCTCAGTGTGTTATATTTTAAAATTTTGAAAGTATTCTTCTCGCTTTATTTAGAAAATTAATTAATTAAAATCTTATTCAATTATGAATCTAATCAGTAGTAACATTATTTCTATATTAGATTTTTTTATTTAATTAGTTCATGGATTGGACACAATTAAAATTTTTTTATCTGTAAACCTATCAATAAAATGGTGGATTGGATATGAATTGGGTCAAATTCGCATCCGATCCCCAAAGGTATGAGCTGGATTTACAATGAATTTCATTAATTCGTGGATTAGATTGGATTGAAAGTTTATAATTCGCAAAATCATGAATCAGATATCGATTGATGTCCAATTCACAAAATCTAATCCGTGAATACTTGTGCTAAATGCCACTTATTTTTAATTGCTCTATTTTAGTGACCCTTGATTTTATTATCTAAAAAATAGTAATAGTGTCATGCTTAAAATATATAACAATAAATATAATAAATACGACATTATTAGTTGTATTCAAATTTTAATTATTATTGTGGGTGCCACTTGGTTAAGGGTTCGAACTCACTGACATGGATAAGGAGAAAATTTAGTTGTCGCTATGCTAACTAGTAAAAAAAATAATATTTATATTTGTTACATTGATAATTACATTGTGAATTTATGTCACCATGATCATAGGGCATAATTATCCAAAAAGATATAAATGTAATTATTTATGAAAATATGGTATATGTCCCAAGTTAAATCATGTGGAAGGTAAGAGTTAATAATTATATTTAGACTCTCACATGCCCTACCTTTACAAGAATATTAATAAACGAATAATATAAATAGTGACATTATTAAAATTAAAATAACATCATATATATAGATTCTAGACCATATACACATTCTAATAATAAACGTCTAATATTGATATAATAAGTATCATAGTTGAGTTTATTTTAATCAATTTAATATTGAATAACAAAGTAATAATGGTTACTAACAACATAAAAAATAAATTTAATATTATAAATCATTAATTATGATACTACTAAAAGAAGTAGATAAAAAAATTAACATTACATTTAACTTATAGAAGAGTCCATTATAAGTATTTTAGAAAATAGTGTAACTTGAAAATAGTGAATAAATGTAACCATCAAAATATGTAGTATAAAAGAATATATTAATTTCACATATTTTTATGAATTAATTTACATAAGAGATTGAGATATCTTATATATGTCTATACATATTATACAATAACATTAGCCACTAGTATTACATTAATAATAATAATAAAATAATATTTGATAGTAATTATAATGTTTGATATAATTAACAAGATAATTGTTTGATGATTATTAAATAGTTGGACAAAAACTATTCTCACGCATGAGTAGAGTTTTGAATCACTCTATACGTATTGTGGAATTGATTTCTTCCTAAATCTGAAAAATTATGGGTCTAGATATTTAGATTGCATTGACCTATCAAAAAATTAATAAAATAATATGATAATTTTTTATGCAAAATATCATTAAATTTATAAATATAATAAAAGATATTTAATAATTTATATTATGTTTATTTACTTACTCACTTATTTTGAGAAAAAATATGTCTCATTTTTTAAATATATTTTCTTGTAAAGTGAGGGGGTATTTGGTAGTTCCATAATTTAAATCGATTATTTTGTCATTTGTTCAAAATAAGGGTAGCTGTATGATATTTAGCTTTAATGTTTTTCACCATAACCAAATTAAAATAAGGGATAACGGGTCTCTTGTTATAAAACTAATTAAAAATAATAATAATAAGAGGGAGGAAAAAATTTTTGGGAGGGACGGATGAGGTGGAATCCGCATTTTAATTTTTCATTTTATTTTATTTTTAAAATTACTAATAAATAAATAAAAGGCATAAGCATGTTATAAATTGTTAATTATAAATTTTTAGCACTTAAAATATAATAATTAAAAAAAGTCAATTCAATTGTTTTAAAGTTTTATTTTAAATCTAGCTTATTTATTATTGCTCTAAATTTCTTGAAGTTTTCCATTTATATTTATCGCAAATTTAGTACAAAGTTGCTCAATAATTTTTTCTATTTTATTTAATTGAATTTATAACTTATTTAATCCTATATTTATTGAATTTTTACTCATTATATTAAGGGTTCCTCTATGATGCTGTAATTGTTTTACAGCATCAATAATGTTTTTAATTGTGTACCATTGGATTTAATCAATAGTACACAATATTTGTAGTAAAAAAAAATAATGGTAAACGGTTAACAAACGTGTAAGGGGTGGAGAATTTTATAAAATAACTATGACCATCCTTAGAGTTTGAAATAATTTCACTTAAATAACATATTTTATTTAAAATTATTTTTCAATCCTCCTTTAAATTTGAAATGTGATAATTTTTTTTAAATAAATCTTCCAAAATCTATTACCATTAAGTATAAAATATAATGGTAGGTTATTTAACACAAATTAAATAAATAAGTTGCAATTGCAAAATTTATATATGATATAATAGTAATAAATAACACAACTAAATACATATAATTAAGTAAATGTCATAGTTACATCAATAAACTCATTGTTGAGATTGCTTGTAACATAAAAATTACTTGATCACACATGTTTTAATAAAATTTAATATCGTATATTAAAATACTCATTATTTTATATAATATTAAGGGTCATTGTATAATTGATCATGAAGTATGTATTATTTTTAACACCCATTTATCATACTTATTCTCTGAATTTTATATTTATCTTACAATTAATATCCTTACATGATAGGAATTTTAAGTTTTATAAGCCTATATATTTTCATTTTATTTTCAAATATCACTTTGTTAATTTCATAAAAGTTAAATCTAATATATATTCCTAATGAGCTTTAGTTTATGAATCGTGAAAGATTATTTTATTAATATCCTTTGATTGTAATTATAAAATTTTATGTTATTAAGAGTCATTACTTTTGTTATAATAATTAATAGTGACAATAAATAAAATATTGCCTCCAATAATATTTACGTGGGAAAAAAAGTGAAAGAAAATCATTTATATTTTTAGATTTTTATTGACATGATAAGAAATTATCTCAGCCTTATAAAATTTAACTTTCACAAGCTTGTTTTCATTTTATTTTCAAATGTCACTTTGTTAATTTCATAAAAGTTAAATCTAACACATATTCCTAATTAACTTTAGTTTATGAATCATGAAAAATTATTTTATTTTTATTTTTTGATAGTAATTATAAATATTTAATGGACAAAATGAGGAAAAAAATCATTGTATGTTTTTATATTTCCATTATAAAGATATGGTTTGGGATACTTTAACTTATAATTTTGGCACAATATTTGAGCCACTAATATCTCATAGTCTAATGGTTGATATTGAAAGTCAAAGCAACATTTCATTATGTTATATCCTCCACCATTGAATTGCATGAAATAAATAGTTTAATTTTTTGATAAAAATTTAAATCAAAATATTTCTCACTCTATAGTTATATAGACATATATATTTTTCAATAATAATTGGTGAATAAAATATTTCTCATTTGTTGTGACTCATATAGTATTATTAATAAAACACATATAAAATAGTTTATTGCAATGCTTTCTATTATCATTATTGTTTAGGTATTAATGGTTTGTAATTAAATTCATACAATATAAATTATTACAAGACTTTGTGTTAAATAACCTACTTGATATTATATTTTATACTTAATGGTAACTGATTTTGGAATATTTATTTAAAAGAGATTATCATATTACAAATTTAAAGGAGGGCTAAAAAGTAATTTTAAATAAAATATACTATTTAAGTGAAATTGTTTCAAACTCTAAGGGTTCACAATTAATACATTATTGATGCTGTAAAAAAAATTACAGCATCATAGAGGAACCCTTATATTAATGATCTCTTATTTTAATATATCTCAATATTAAATTTTTTTATTAATTGTTTAAGTTTATTACAACTGTACCTCGTTTTACATTAAAATAGTTTTCCCATTAAATTTAAGAAATATCAAAATCAGCGACCTATATGCATTGGCTGTTTGATATAGTGTTTGTAACATAAGCTTTGCCGCGATATTGATCAATTTCTTCTCTTCCTATTTTATCTGTCATTAATTTCTATTTCCTCAGCCAAAAAGGAAAAAAAAAATCTAACTCGAATTTCCAAAGGCTTCAACGACGTTGGATGTGGTCACTGTAGTTTTAAACTAAAATATTGGGAAAAAAAATTAATCGAAGAAATAGCATGCAATGCACAATTACCTGTTCTTGAGCAAATATCTTATTAAATACTATCCGAAGCTCTTTTCAGACACACTGGAATAGCATGCAATGCACAATTACCTGTTCTTGAGCAAATATCTTATTAAATACTATCCGAAGCTCTTTTCAGACACACTGGATCAAAATGTTCTAATTTACATGAGATCTACCTTAATTAATGTTGCCAACTTCGCTACCCCCTACCTCAATTATATTTTCTATTTCTATTTTTAAATAAAAGAAGTTTATTGTTGGATGCGATATTAACTTTTATCTTGCACCATATTACTTGGAAATAAAGATCACACACCAAAAGGAACATGATTAACCCTAAGTCCTGAGCAGAGTGCAAGTAAACTGCAAGTTTCCCCTTTCCCATTCGAATTCATATGCAGACATTAGCAACATTCAACCGTAATTGAAACTGAATGTTACTATAATCAGATGCAAGTTACTAGAAAGCCAATAGATCCTAATAGGTTATGAACCGAAACTTTAATCCCTACAGCATAACACTTTCTTTCAAGCAGAGCAGCAATATAAGAGAAAAAAGGGGACACGAGGAAAATTAAACTGCATATAATTGACAAAAAGCATTTGCCTCCTAGTCTACCCAAATATAGGGTCAATTCTAATCATGAGGTTAGGTTTCTAGCCAGTATTGAGAAAACAGAGAAAATAACTGGGACAACTCTCTTGACACCAAATCTGGAGAAAAAATTCGAACTTGAATGTTCAACATTTAAGGAGAAGAACCAAAACCGGATCTAAAATTTCTACTCTCCGGGTGCAGAGACACCTTGCTTCAGTCGTTCCTTCTTCATCTTCTTCTTGGAGACTGGCTTCTTCTTTTTCGGGGGAAGGGTCTTTTGTGCATACATGTACAGTATGTAATTGCCAATGAGGAATACCAACAGCAGCCCTCCTACAACCAGCAGCACTATCAATCCTGGATTGAACCCTTTGGCTCCAGCATCCTTAACTGTGTTTCCCTGTTTATCATTAAAGCAAGTAACGTTCTGTAAGTACACGTGAGAAAACAAATTACAGAAGAATAAAATTGTACCAACTACACTCAACATGTTAATATTACGACAGCATCGGGGCTCTAACCTTACCATAATGGCAGACCTTTTTTTTTTTTTTAACACACCCTAAAATTTATTTTGTGGTTAACTCAACTTCACGAACCGAATTGCTGTTAACCATGCTCCACATTACTTTATTAACACATGCCAAATACTCTAAAGAGCTGAAGTTCAAGGTGGATAAAAACATATTTTAATTTTTTTTTCCTACCTTCATTTGCCATGTAAAACAGGGTATCATCCTGCTGTGCGATTGAAAGCTTGAACAAATTTATCTATGGGATAATAACATGACAAGAAACAAAACATCCCAAGTCCAACAGATGAGTATAATTCGTGAATGATTAATTAATGCATGCCAAAAAATCTCACAGACTCTCCCACATTCTCACTGTTCCCCTGACGAAATAGAGACCACAATCATAATTGCCTAACTACTGCTCCATAAACACACTAATCAGTTGAATTGTAACTTAAAAAGGATTTTCAAACTATAAAAATTCAAATGATTCATAAATTCAGAAAAAATAAGTCTATTTTAATGTGTAGTGACTTGGCTGAAAATTCAAGTATTCACAATCTTTTTGTTATTAGTTGTAACCTACATTCCTAATCGACAGACCAGAGACGAATCTCCAATGCCATATATAAATATTGACAGGCTTCCTCAGTTCTCTCCCCCCCCCCCCCCCAAAAAAAAAATCAACAGTTTAATATGAAGCATAAGCTAAAATAATCACCATCAGCATGAGCTTCATAAAACTATTTCATCCCACCAGAATTTCTCATTATTAATGATTCTAAATTTTGTGATGATTAAAGTACCATAATAGAACAACAAACAAATAAATAAATAAAACAACTCCATTGACAGAAAAATAATATATATTAACTTACTCTTAAAAACTCGCATTTCGAAAGCATTCAAAGATTAATTTCAATTAATGCCATCACAATTTCATCGAATTTCACAGAAATCAAACAGTCCTAATTAAAATTAAATGCTCAATGGTCATAAAGATCTACAAATATGACTAAATTTAACGTCAATGTCAGCTTCCAATTATCCGATCTAGAACACGAGATCAACGCGAGAAATTTTAAAGAAAAATTACAAAAACGAATAGATCCACAAATTACAAATGCAAAATCAAGTCAAATAAGTGAACGTGGACATCGTGAATCAGCAGATAATTTCGAGATAATTAAAATGATAAAAACATAAAATAAAAAATACCACGCGATCGAAAGAGGGAGGAGCCTTATCACCAAATTCGAACTCCTCGTCCATGGCTGAAACCCGAGATCAGATCGGCTCACTGCACGAAACGAACCGGAGAAGATTCCAGAAAAATAAAACTAAAAAGGTTTTAGATCTAACGTAAAAGGAGATAAATATTCCAATTTTATTTTTATAGCACAAAATTCTTAATCCAACTTTGTATTTTTTTTATTTTTGTCCTATTTCGTTTTTGGGCTGTGTTGGGCCTTGGCCACAAAATTAGGATTTGGTATTCTTGCATTAAATGCATGAGCTTTCATTTTTCCGTTACGTAGTCACCTAATTCCTTTAAAGAAATTATACGTCAAGTAATTAATAATCTTTTACAGGTTTTAGATAAATTAATTATATTATTTTACAATTAATATCACATCATCTACAGTGAAATTTCGAGATAAAATATTGAATAATGACACAAAATTGTGGATGAAAAGGTTACTTTGTGCTGGTATTCGAAAAGTTAGGCAGCTACGAGATAAATTAATGTTATTAATGGAAGATTAGTCTACGCCTAACCAAAAAAAAAAAAAAAATCGAAGTCAAAGTTTGCATTATAGCATTAGCACACACTAATAATTTTCTAAAGAGTAACGTAAATACAATACACACTAGCTGGATAGCAAAACGGAAACCAACTCTTCACCAATGCATATGGGAATTTGTGTATCATTTAAGTTCATCATTTGACATTGTGGGTATTATTTATTTTATTTTTTTATAAAAGAATTTGTGTATTTTGAAATGCCCCTTATATACAAACAACATAGTGGCGTAAATCACTTGAAAATTGAGTAAATTTCCCATTAATTAAATTTACCATTTACGAAATTCGAGTATAAAATTTATATCCATAGTTAGTAGGACATTCGACATAATATTACTATAAATTTTCACGTGTAGAGTGATCACTCCTCTTATTGTTTTGTAATCATATGATTTTTGTTATTAGCTAGGTGCAATTTTTACATAATAATGTAATGCTTGTAGAGTTGGCGTACAGAGCTAAATAATAGTTAAATTTATTATTATTAATGTGTTAATTATAATTTCCATAAAAGGTCATATTAAGGACTGGCCATTGAAGCAAGCCAGCAACATGTCCATCGACTTAACATAGAACAGAAATGGGCCTGAATAGTCCAACCATACGATACTGAAGATAAACTCTGAAACTCATAGCAAATCCTTTTTAGGTCTTAATTGGAAATTAAATAAGCAAAGACGTGTAAGATAAATATACAACAACTATTTTTTTTTTCAATTTTCAAAGATAAATATCATGCATCATTTTAAATTGTTATCATCTACAAATATATTACAATGAGAACATACATATACTTGTAATCTAAAAATCTATTGAGATTAGTTGGAAAACCTATTCTCACTGATAGGAAAATTATTTTTATACCACCTCTATTTTGTTATATGTACATCTAATCACTAAATTTTTTTGACATAATCTATATACCATCTATATTTTCAAATTTGTGTCAATCAATTACTTTACCACTAGAACTGTTACAATATTTTAAAGAATCTAAGCAAAATGACTATTTCATCCTTGAATGTAGTAGAAGACTATTATATTTTTTAAAACTTTGAAAAATAACAAAACTTATAATCACATAACAAGCGTAACTATAGACAGATAAGAGAATCAGCTAAATAAACTTTTATTTTATTGTTTTTGTTGTAAATAACGGCTTTTAATTAAAATTACAAATGTGTATCTTTCAAAGTCTCAAGGGGTAAAAATGATCATTTAATAAATTTAAGGTAAAGTAGGTTTTTTTTAGATTCTTTAATAAATTCTAACAGTGTTAGTGGTAAAACAATTGATTGATATGTGTTTGAAAATATTGATGGTGCATACAACAAGTCAAAATTTTTTGTAGTCTATATATATACGTGTGTGTGACTAAAGATTATCCTACATATTTTAGAGATAATTTCCCCTAACTAATATCCTACATATTTTAGTGAAATATATCTACATGTATCCAATGTTTTGTGGAAAATGAATAAAGAGTCTCACGGAGTCAAATTGGCGCCATCAACATTACTAAAAGCACCAATCTACCATGGCCATATAATGCACCATCTTAGTAAGAATAAATTTCATTAGAGATTAAATTTTGATTTACTTCCAAAAATAATGATGATATGCTTGAAAACTTAAGATACAAAAATTATACCTCAAATGATGTGTCAACAACAATGACTGTTATGTGTTAGACATTGAATTTGTTAGGAAAATTTTCTTATATAGCCACTTTAAAAAACGCTCTATCAAAACTAGCCATAGAACAAAAGTTCTTAAAATATTACCCACACACAATTTTTATGGACTATATTGCCCCTCCCCAAAGCTCCTATCTTATTTCACCTCAACAACTAAACACAAACTCTATAAAACTCCTCTCATTTCACTTCTCAAACTCCCTCCAACAACTAAACACAAAACTACTCTGATTTCATATGCATCAAACAACAATTGTTAACTAGCACTGAAGACAAAATCAATCAACACATTGTTAGGGTCATAGGGTGACATACTTTAATGTGATTCCTCCAACAGCTTCAAAAATATAGGCCTACATTGAAAAACAAAATACATTAAACACTATATTATATTCATGCACTGATACATGTATTTATATCTTACGCACCTGCACTCCATAACAAAAGCCATAAAAATTATAAGTCTCGTGTCCGTGCTTGTTACTTGTTTCTTTCTTAAAATTTTCAGCCTTCCCATTCAATGAAGTATTCATTTGATCATAAACAATATTCCACGAATATGTTCCCCAAGAAAAGTTGTTAAAACATTCCAAATCTGTGACGACATACAATATAAATTTATGGATGAGCCTCTCATTGTGTCTCGCACACAAAACTCTATCCGCAAAGTAGAACAAGGCAATTCTTAATGCATCCTTGTCATTAATTTGGGTAAAATCAAAAGCTTCAAACCTTGTATCTAATTCCTGAAGCTGAAACTCATCATTGCCATTGAAATAAACATCACCTATTTTTTTGAACTCTTCTAAATCTTGCAATTCACCACATTTAAGTCCTGTTATAAGGCACCATTCTCGAATCGAGAAACGGAACAACTCATCATCAACACGAAACCACATTTGATATTTATCAACTTCTTTTATCACTTTTTTAAGCAACAAACTATGCATGAACATGCCACTAAATCTCTATTTCCTTCATACTGGTAAAATGCCCGAATATTGATTTTCTGAATAACTTTTGTTGTTTTTTAGTCAACTTTGATTGCATAAGGCTAATCACTCTCTTCATATTCGTCAAATTTGTTAGAACATCTGGAAAGTGATCTTCAATTAGTATCTTTAAAGTCCAAGGTGGCATTTTATTGCAAGACATATCTGAAAGTTAAATATGAAAAATATTAAATTATTATTTTAAACAAAAAAAAAATCGTTTAGGTCAGTGCAGGCAATGCTGCACCTGGGCAGGCGATGGGCGTCATTGCCCACAGCGTGCACGGGTGATGCAGGCGATGGGCGTGCCTAGACCCAACATAAACCAAAAAAATAAAAAAAAATTATGAAATAAGTGTAAACTTCATACTAGTAAGTACCTTTGGTATTAAAGAGTGGATCGCTCTGAACTAGTCTAGCAATTTATTGAGATAATTGAAAAAAATTTCTTAGAGACATTTTAATGAACACCTTATGTGCTTATATTTGGCAAACATTAATTTTAAAAAATCTTTGAATTGTTCATGCCAATACATATCCTAGTGTGCTTTTCTATCAATAATAATCCACCAATCAATTAAAACTTATTGTAAAAGTGTAAGGGAGTTGCACCTTTAGGTTGAATCCTAACGCCGTTGACAATGTAGAACCTTTTACTAATGGAGGCTGTGATAATAGGGGTTGTGATAGTGAGATTGTGATGATGGAATTGTAGAAAGAAATTTCGAGATCACAAGCGATGATGGGCGATGTGTAATTTAGGCAATTTTGACAATGGTTTTTGGGGAGGGACAATTTAGTCCATAACAAGTGTGTGTGGTTATTATTTTAAGACATTTTTTCCTATGACTATTTTTGATAATAGGTTTTTGAATCTGGATATATAAAAAATTTCCCTTGAATTTTATATTATCATTAATTATCAATGTAATCTCACAATAGCAATAAATAAATAACACATCAAATACAAATACTATTTAAAAATTAAATTTTGTATCACAACTTCTTTCGAAACATATCATTTGCTCTGTTAGAAAATGGTCAAAACATCTCCAAAAGAAAGGTTTCCCGTTTCCATAATTTATTATAACTATTGACTTCAAGAGTCCAAAAAGTCTAATTACCGTTAAATTACAGCTCAATATATTAATAAGAGACTACATTAAATAATTTAAGGATAACATGCATTATTTGAATGTTATCCAACCAAGATAAATTTATGTAAATCAAATGGATCATATCGAAATAACTCGAACATGAATTCTTAATAAACCATATTTAAAAGAATAAAAAAAACACGCGTAGTGACTGATGGTGATAATGATTTTTAGGAAATCAATAGAAAGGCAAAGGGAATCACTTCGTGGGGTCTGTCTACTGTGCAACGGTTGCACGGTACCCAAACTTTGTCATTTTCTGGTTTAGCCAATAGATTTAATGGCTAAAGTGTTCAACGGCTGAGATGTGTTCAATTAGTTATTAACACTCTCATTTATTATAAAATTATAAAAATTAAAAGTTTTTAAATATTTACTTAAGGCAAAATAATAATAATGACAATAATATTATTTAAAACAAAAAAATCTATAAAGTTTAATAATGCTGATGATGATGATGATGTTGACAACATTAATAATAATAATATAATAATTAAAATAATAAATTTAATAAATTTTAAATAATATTACTATTAATAAAATAATAATAATAACAATAATTAAAATAATAAAGTTAATATATTTTAATAATAGTAATAAAAATAATAAATAATAATAATAACTTAATCAAAGTAATTGTAACAATTAAAATAATAAAATTAAATAATTTCATAATAATAATAATTAATGACAGCTATAATAATACATGACAATAATTAAAATATTAAAATTAATAATTTTAATAATATTACTATTAATAAAATAATAATAACAATAATTAATAATAATAAAATAATAAAGTTAATACATTTTAATAATAGTAATGAAATTAATAAAATTAATAAATAATAATGACTTAATTAAAGCAATTGTAACAATTAAAATAATAAAATTAATTAATTTCATAATAATAATAATAATAATAATAATAATAATAATGACAGTAATAATAATACATAATAATTAAAATAATAAATTAATAAATTTTAAGGATAATAAAATAATAATAATAATACAATAATAATAATAATGACATTTATGGCAGTAATAATAATACATGGCAATAATTAAAATATTAAAATTAATAATTTTAATAATATTACTATTAATAAAATAATAATAAAATAATTAATAATGACTAAAATAATAAAGTTAATATATTTTAATAATAGTAATAAAATAAATAAATAATAATAATGACTTAATTAAAGTAATTATAACAATAAAATAATAAAATTAATTAATTTCATAATAATAATAATAATTAATGACAGCAATAATAATACATAATAATTAAATTAATAAATTTTAATGATAATAATAATATTATTAATAATATTAATAATGATGACATTTAGTCATTTATGGTAGTAATAATAATACATGACAATAATTAAAATAATAAATTTTAATAATAATAACAATAATGTTAATATAATAATAATGGAATTAATAAATATTAATAATAGTAACAGTTAAATTTTTTTTTAAATTCATTTTATCCCAACAGAGGACTCATATATAAAAATTTGTAACTTATAGTGTCTATTCAATTTTTTATAAAACATAGGTATTTGGATGTAATTAATTGAAAAGACAAAAGTGAGTGGTATGATCGAATCCTTTCATTTTCAAAAATGTCATTATCCAAAAATTGATTAAGAATTCTTAATCCAGTAGCTGGTAATTAGTACAGGACAAATTCTGTGGGCAGTCTTATTAATTATTATGAACCATCCCAATCAACTTTCTTTTTGAAGAGGTACAAAATTAGTTAAATATCCAAAATATTAAGATGAAGCCAAATTCTTTAACCTAATACCTGTCTAAATACTTATTTTGCTGCATAAAAACTCACCACATAAACTTATTTTTAATTATTAAAAATTCGAGTTCAGACAAGATTTCAGTTTAACTCTGTTGTGGTTCGTATATTTTTATTATTTCTATATGTGGTCGGCAACTGGCATACTTCACTGCATCTAAACTCTTGGACCACTCTGATTGGTACATGTAGATGATATTTGTATCCAATCATATAGTGCCACATGGGCAAGATTCTCACTGCGAACCACAGTATTATTCCACTCTCTGTCTGTTTCCGCGGTTATGGTTGGGACACAAATTATGAACAATATGCCTACGACGTTGCCCTTTTTTAAAAAAAAAATTTCTTAATTATATATTCTTAATTTACTCTATTATTAAATTTACTATAATACTTTAAGGATATATTAATTATCTATCTTAAATTGATAAAATATATCTACCGTCTACTAAATTATTAGTTGCCGTTTAAATATAATGATATCAAAGGGGTAATATGATCTTTTTATATGATAATTTAAGAATATATAAGTGATAATTTTTCTTTTTTTTCCTCCAAAGCACAACTTGCTTTTGAACAGTCGCAAACTTTCACACTCAAAGTTTGATTATCAATCAATTACAAAATTAAAAATATAAAAAGTATATTTAAAAAGTATGACAATAACTTTGAAAACCAAATTTTCATGTAGATTTATTATTACACTATGTAATATTATAATAGTTTTATTTAATTAATTATAATACCAATTTTATAACGAATTTGCACAAAATCTATATTTAGACACATGCCCCTTAGAATTTTTATTATTACACAAAATACACTATTGTCACGGCGTATGTTTGGCGTCTCACACTTCAAGTGCCAGACAAAAGTGAGAGAGTACTGTTAATGCATGGTAAGATATTGATAGTTTGTTGTGTAGTTTGTTATAGTTGGCTGGTACGCCGTGCGCTGGACATGGGCCATGCCAATTTCATATTGACGCCCAAAAAAGAAAAAACAAAAAGAAATTGTCGATTTCTCCATTATTGGAAGTCTGAAATTAGTGTATATATCATTTTGTTTTTTTTAATAATAGTCAATAATTTTGAGATAGTATAATTTTATCGCAATACTTTTATTTTTAAATATTTTTTTATATTTATTATAAATTAACATATACATATAAATTAAAATAAAAAAATTTAAGTACTAAAAAAATAAATATAAGATATTTTCTTATAATAAATATATATTTATATTTATATTTCCAAGATAAATTAACAATTAAATGACATATTTACCCTTATTTTCCTTTAAATTTTGATACTCAAGATTTTTTTATGGATATTATAAAAATTGTGTGAGGTAAGTGCCATCCATTAATTTTAGTAGAGAAAAAATTGACAATCTCCCAAAAAAATGTACATACAAAAAAATATTTAGATTTGGTGTTCAGTTGAGCTGAAAACTGAGTTTTTATAATATTTTTGCACTTGTATTTGTAATAATATATAGTTAAGATTTAATAACATATTATTTTTTAATCCGGTAACAAAAGCTCATCTCAACAAAGAAAGTCTAAATTAAGCAACATTAATTTTTTTCTTTATTGGAAATCCAACATTAATCTAAATTTTTAAGCAAAGTCCACACATGTAAAAGATTAAAATTGCACAATATCAACATTCACTTCCAATAAGACATTTTGGTGAAAAATAAAATATTCATGGAAACAGCTGAATTCTCTTTCACCCCTTTATGATTTCTTTACCTAAAAGAGAGGCATATCTTAAATCATATGCATGAGTGACTCAACATTGCATTAGGATTTGTTGAGATTCGATTTGTGATAATTTTTTTAAATTAATGATAAGAAGTTAACCCGAAATGATAGACACAAAAGCTAGCCATATGTTATCCCCTTTAGAAGCAAAATTAAATTTTTGGTCTTTTTCAAAAGCTTCACTCACTGCTTCAACGACCCAGACGTATACAATAACTTCACCAAGTCCACCAACAAATTATTAAAAATTGACTTGCATGCATAAGACTCCTACGAGCAAGAAAAATAAATTAAACAACTAACATACAAATTACGATTAAAAAAATGATGGAATTTTCTAAGCGAAAAATTGTTTTTCATTGCTCTGGTTGTTTTATTAATCAGGCCAACCGCACCATGAGACAATAAATATGCACTCCTTTTGCCACTATACTTTACCAAACCTCTACTCAAACTCTTGTAGCGCTTTTGACTATTGAGTATGGAGGGGATTGCTTGTGAAAACAACTAGCCAGCCAACCTTCCAATGAGATCTAGAAAATGACACCCACCACCATTACTTGCTTTGCTCTAGGGCCCATAATTGTACAAATTAGTATAGGATAATTCAATTATCTCATAATTTAAACACCCAAAAACAAAAAAAAATGCGGCCCTAGGTCACTAACTAACTAAACCCTATGCTTACATTTCCATGTTATTGTGTTTACATACAAAAACAAAAGAATACAGTGTATATTTGGAGTTAATTTAATTAACACCTAATAACAAACAGGGATGGTGGAATCTTGACCTTTTGATGATGATGATAATGCTTAGACTAGATGATCGCCATGGATGAATTCATTTTCTGATGAGGAACTGGAAAGGGTGATCATGCCGTTACAATCTGATACACTGTCTTGTAAACTCAACAGCAAATGAGAAGTGCTGAAAGTCATTGAAGGTTTAGCTCTTGGGACAATGGGGACCTCTGCCTCACCCACAAGCATTTGAACCACTCCCCGCATTGTGGGTCTAGCCAAAGGGTCTGGGTGTGAGCAGGCTAACCCAACCAACAGCACTCTTCTCATTTCAGCCTCGTCAAACTGACCCTCAAGCCTTGCATCAGCTGCCGTTAACAATCTCCCTTCTCTGTGTAAACTCCACACCCATTCAACCAAATTACTCGCAACACCAACTTTACCAACCCCTGTAATCTCTTTCTCAATTGGTCTTCTTCCACTAGCTACTTCAAGAACAACGGCACCATAGCTAAACACATCGGTTTTCTCAGTTGCCCTTCCAGTTAGGAGATATTCGGGTGCCAAATACCCCATTGTTCCGGCAGCAACTGTTGCATCAGGTGATTTATCGTGTTCAACTTGTCTCGCCAATCCGAAATCTCCTAATCTTGCATTGAACCCTTCATCTAGCATTATGTTGCTAGTCTTAACATCTCTATGAATCACTTGGTTTTCACATTCTTGATGCAGATAAGCCAGAGCAGAGGCCACACCGAGCAATATTTTACTCCTATGTGGCCATGGCAAAGGTGATCTTGCTTCAAATAAAGCTTTATCAAGACTCCCATTGGGCATCAAATCATACACTAACAGAATTTCACCCTTCTCATGGCACCAACCTTGAAGCCTAACAAGATTCCGATGCCTAAGAGTACCAATTATTGACAACTCGGATAAAAACTCATCCTTTCCTTGACTATTATGACTACATCTCTTCACTGCAATAATGTCACCATTCTGCGGCAAAATTCCCTTATAAACAGTCCCAAACGCGCCGTGTCCAATAATTCTATTAGCATTAAAGCATTTAGTAGCAGATCTCAACTCTCTGTAACTAAACTCCTTAGGCATTCTAATAATATCCGATGTAAAGGACTCAGATTTTTTCACATGCTTGTACCTTTTAGAGAAGAACCAAATTAGCACGCCGGCAAAGATGGCGAAAAATGCACTAGCCGTCACCACCCCTGCCACAGCCCCTGCTCCTTGCTTGCAAAGCTGGTTATGACAAGACGATGACTTGCTACTCTTCTGTGTAGTACTTGAACCAGAAGGAGCCAATGACGGCGGCGGTGACTTTACAGAATTAGCTGTCGGGTTCATCAAGCTAGCCGTTGGAGGCGGCGGCGCTGACCCTGACCCGGTACCCGAATTTGACTCAAATGATGAACTAAAACTCCACCATTCTATACTGTGAATCTCTGTACTTCCTTGAGTTGACCCAGAGAATCCAACGTACATAAAATCATTGACGTACTGATCTAGATCAAGAGTGAAGGACAAAATTGGAACTTTCGGCTTTAAATTAGAATACGAAACGGATATATTAAAAGCCCGAGTCAATCCGTCGTATTCAATCCAAGAATTCACAAGATCGCCGCTCTTAAGATCAACATTTATGGTATCCAAATTAACAACCTCGGTAGAAACCATACTGTTTAGATCCAAACCCACGTGGTTTCCATTAATGTCACTGAACTCAACGTCCATTAAAGTGTCAAATTCCACTGCAACGAACCCCAACCCGGCCCCTTTCTCGTCTAGAAGCCCCAGCGAGCCGCCGGCGGAGCCGACCTGCTCGCCGTCCGGGGTGATGACGAATGCAAGCCAGCGCCTATCGAGGACGGGTTGAGGTTGGTTATTGAGAAGGAGAAGAAGGTCGAGAAGCTCGCCGGGGTGTGAGTCCCGGGCAGCCGGAATCTGACTGGTTTGGAGTAGAGGGCCTTGCCGGCGCCGTCGTAGGGGACGGTGACGTCACGAGTGAGGCGCACGCTCCCATTGTTCATGTGGGCGTCACCCAGAAGCTTTAAGCTGGCTAAAGTTAAAGTGCCGAAGTCGAATTCAGTTGCGGTGGAGATTGTTATTACAGCATTGTTGATGACGAAGAGACAAAACACGAGAGATAGGTTAAGAGACGTCAAAATTTTGCAAGAAAATAGCAACATTGTCTAATTAGAAATGGCGGAAGCTCATTGGTTACTATTTGTTTTTTGAGGAAGAGGATTAAATTCTCACGAGATTTTTGAGTGAGTGAGAGAGAGAGAGAGAAGGGTTGAGAGTTGAGAGACGGAACAAATAAAAACCCAAGCGAGGAAGTAGAGAATCCAAAGGAGGGATGAAGAAGACAGGTGGATTGATTTGATGACACGTGGCCATTATTTGTAACGGTTACATTTTTTTTTTTTTCCTTCCTCTTTCTTTTACGTGAGATAAAGCAGCCTTTTTCTTCAGCTCACACACTTTTTCGAACACATCAGGGGTCGCACGTGGGGCTTGGGTGCAACAATGGCGTACGTGACCTTCACGCTCCAGAAACTTCACCGTGCACTGGTGTGTCATGAGTGGCCCCCATTTGTATTATGCGCCAAGTTAACAATGAAGACAAGTAAAACGGAATATTTACTTCGGGGGGATTGCGTTATTTGTCTTTGTTGTTGAAAACGTTTTTAGTTTTTTTAGAGTTTTTAATTGAAACTTTTTGTGGCTTCCAAGTTTAATCCAACACATGAACCTGCTTTATTATCATTAACTTTCTTGGACGTGGTGCTTGTCGTTTTCCTTTTTCTTTTTCCGTAAATTGTTTTACCTTTTCATCGGTGTAAAAGAAAAACAATTCAATTCAATTCAGAAAATTATAAATGTTTTTAAGAAATAAATTAATTAAGGGTTGACAATTTTGTCCTCCAAACCCGCTAACCTGATAATGTTACCCACCCACTTAGGATTATTATGTTTTTTAGTAGCTAATAGGTGGGTTTTGTTATTACAAGTCAAAACCCGTTTAAAGTAGCGGGTTCTAGTAAAAGGGACAACTTCGCACCGTCTGCCGATAATGTTAATTGTATTATCAGTCTCCACTCCCCTTCTTAATCAATAACTTTCAATTGAACAAACCCAGTCGACACTTGTGATGGGACTTGATACATTTTAAGCGTGCAATTTTATTTTCTCATTTACATTAACAAAAGTTAGGATTGATAAGTATTTCATGTAGGTTTTTATGACTAATATTATAAACTTATAGCTTTTATTATATTTTTAAAAAATTAGAGTGAATGCATTTTTTAAATTAAAGTGTTTGAAATTTACAAACTTGCTAAAAATTTATCAGATACTAATGCGAGTTTGATAATAATTTAAAATTTGTTAAGATGGGTTTGATAATGACAAATAAGTCTCGTAATAGATGATATGAGAATTTAGTTTTTTTGTTTTTTGAGTGTAGGTGCCAGGAGACTTTGGTATAGGTAAGTAACGTACTGATACTCACCTGTTGCCATCCCTACTCTTAACATGAGCAAAATTTGAACAATTTTATTTTTCTCATTTAAAAATCATATTAATATGTTCTTTCTACAAAATGAGTTATTTGGATTCATTGATTTTATTTCACTACATTACTCATGAAATAATTCTGCTTATTTCAAATTTATATATACAAATTATTAAAAACTAGTGTGTGTATGCGTATTTAGCTAATGATGAAGTCGTCAAATATGTTAAAGATTGCTCAAGTATTAAAGCTTTATCCAAAGTAAATTTAATTATATTTTAAAATTGCAATACAAGCAAAATTTAATTGATAAAATGCCAGGAAGTTCATTTTTTTTTCAATATTATGTACAATACAAAGAGAAATATATTCGCTATAGAAATTTAAAATTAAAGCAAAACATAAAAGCATTCTGGAATCATAAAAAAATAAACTCTTACAATCATATGAGGGGACTTAAATCCTTTACCTTCAATATAAAGAAGTAAAATTGACCAATTTAGTTAAAGAGTTCTTGGTTAAAAACTCATAACTAAATGCTATTTTGTCCTATAAAAATGTATTTATTCTATATTCATCTCCCTCTACTGAATAAGTACCTATGGAATCTAATTTTACCCCTCATACTTACAGTGCTAATATTTTCACAACAATATTGAGTATAGAACGATGCGTTTTGTACTTAGTATAAAATCTCATTGTTGTTAGAAAAACACCACACACGCGCACCCAATGAACTCTCTCACGCATCTTGCGCCCTTCTCCCTCCCACACAGCAATAGTCTTGGCTTCGTTCTCCTTTACTAAGTAGCAATAGTCTCATATCTATTCACCTCACCATGCAATAACAGTCTCCTGCTCCCTTCTCCCTCACCACGCAATTTTAGATTATGGACACGGATAGCATCAATGTTCCAAATATACGACAATTGTGGAATCTTATAATATTAAACAAGTATTGATGGTAATAGCAGTCATGTTCGTCTCACAACAGTAGATTCATACTGAGCACAAAATTGGTGGTTTTAATTGTTGTGAGAATATCATTTTTTTAATAATTATAATGCACATCCCTTTTTATATTCCTTAAGCCAGTATTCACATGAAACCATTGAATGATAAATAAATATTATTTTTAAAATAAATTTTTTCAATATCTTGCCGTCTAATTAATAATAAATATGAATTATTTTAAGATAAACACTTGCTATCCGTAGCATTACTGCATTAAGCCGCAGTTTTGGGACTCAATTTTTTATCTAGGCTCAAGGAGCGTGTTCGCACGGACTCCAACATGTGCGTAAGCTTGTCGTTTCGCCACGGCACTTATGACTTATCGGACCAACTAAGATAAGAATTTAGCGTGAGTGAACTAAACAGTATAATTTCACGTGATCGAGTCAACAAATGGTTAGGTTAGGTTTAGACGCTTCGCCAATAGCCATAGTGGGTTATATAAACTCTTAACGCAGTTACGCATGACCATGAGTGAACTATAAGCCTAGCTCGCCACGTCACTTTATGCGTAATCCGCCACGTCATCATATGAAATTATGAGCCCACAAACACAAACGGAATTTCGCGTGGCATTGAGAGCTTTTCCAAGTTACGAGTTTGGTCTTGTATGAATTGATTGCCTGCAGCCCTGGACTGTAGAAAAGTCTACTAGTTGATTTGAAAATTTGTGCATGTGGTGGGACCTACGTGGGTCAATTATTAGGTGGACATGCACGGCACCACTGGGACATCTAATCATTCTTAATTTGTCCTGTTTCCATTGGACGGTGTAGATGAAACGACAAGAGTCGTAATGCTGGGCAGCGTGGGTTCTGTTACTGTACGTGACAAAAACCCTGCGTAAATTATCATGTTGGATGGAATAACAATACCGGAATTAAATTGGGCCTCATTTGCAGAACTTTAAGACTGCAGAAATCGGGGCCCAAGACACATGCATGTCTTGTTGATATTATATGTACACGTATTTACAGTTATTATTTACGTAATTTTACAAATTTTCTTGAGGGAAATTTTAATGGTTTTGAAAATAAAACAACAAAAAATATGTGAAGAATTTTTGGCATATTTTAAACTTTAAATTTTAATATCATTTTTCAACCACTTATCTTATTTGATATGGATTAAAATTTTAATTTATATATTTTTTGAATAAGCATTTAATTATTATATATATTTTTTTTCAGTCAAATGATAAATCCGTTATCTAAACATGGTTTGAACCCAAATCTCTTATTTTCAATTTAAACAATTATAGTAAGAGTTGGACTATTGGCACCCCTCCAAAATCCTTTTAAAATCCTTCTTCTATTACAATTACATTTAGGGACAAATATTCTAATATATTTCACATCTATTTTATTTCACTTTATATTTTCTCTGCTATCAAACTCACACATGTAATTTTTTTTCTTGAATTCTCTATAAATTTTTCTTCAATTACTAAGACAATCTATTGATAATAAACAAAATATATTCTGACAAAATTAACTGCCTTTTTTTAAGGCTCATAATAAATTTTTTTACATCATAATCTTACAAATATGTTATTTAATTAATTGATTTTTATAAAGAAGTTTATCACCCATAAAAATTTGTTTGTGAGGAGCAAGAAAATAATAGAAAATTAAAAGATTCACAATTAAATGTGTTTATTTAGAAATAAGGGTATTTTTGACATTAAGCTTAACATTATTGAAGAAGGGGTTTCAAAAGAATTTTGGAGGGGTGCCAATAGTCCACCTCTTATAGTAATTGAATTAGCTGACACGTATGAAATAATTCAAAAGATTGAATACCCCATTGAACGCCTTTGGACTGTGTTTGGGGGACAAATAGAAAGGGTAGTAAAGTCTGCGTACGGAATAACTCCAAGATCTGATGATTAGTCTTTCATAGATTGAGTCTATATGGAAGTCTGGGAAGATCGAATCTGAAGAACTATCTGAAAAAGTCTACCATGAGAAACGTCTCCACCTCTTAAAAGATATTATTCGATTTTGTCAGAATTATGATTAAAAAACGTTGTGCTAAAAGGGGGGATACCGCCAAAAAAGTGAAGGACACTATCCCAAGGACAGTGGTCATTACTACTACTCTCCAACTTTTTCCAAAGGATGAGATACACCACGAACATGTACATAACGGTCCAAAAATCATAAAAAGGTAAAAAGACGTTAGCCAAAAGGGTGTGCGTGGTAGTCTTCATATATAAAGCTGGTTTCATTCTCCATCATACTCCCTATAAACACTCACACAAAATAGGTTTCTTTTAAACCTTAATTCTGAGGGTTTCTCTTTACCATAAAAACTTGAGTTTGCTTGGCGTCGTGTGAGCACCTCTCAATTTCATTATTTTGCAGGCGTGAAGCTCATTTGGAATGACTTTTTTCTTGAGTCTGATCCTTCTCCATTGTTGCCACTCCCTCTTCCCTTCTTACCTCCCCAAATTTCCAATACACGCACAATGAACCAAGTCTCCCAAAATAAAATTCATTATTCTATATAGGTTTATCTTTTCCTACCCCCAAAATCTATCGAAAACAATTGGCGCCGTCTGTGGGGAAGCGCACAAAAAGCCTCCATCGCGGTTACCAAACTAGTTGTTATGTGTACTCCAATACATGGCACCCGACGTACCTCCCGAAAGTTTAATGGCGGATCCTACAAGGATGAGAGATGATAGCAGCGGTGAAGGTAGTGATCCCGCAAGAATGGTAGCCTGTCTCAGCAAGGGCAATGGTATCAAGCAATTGACGGGTATTCGCCAAGATGAGGAACCTATCTCTCACAAGCGTTTCGAGGATCTTGCCCATGCAATACTTAAGGCGGTTGGATCTCGAGCACCTGAAAGTTCACTTCCACCAGATACTCCACCTCAAACGACAAGTTATGGTCGAGAAAAAGAAAAAACATAGGCCATCGGGTATCCATTCTAGGTTTCAAACCGTGGGCTCCCGAGACGAGCGTTCCACCGCCTCTTGCAATTCCCGCGGCAACCAGGGTACGAGGCGTGCAAAGCGTACCCACGAGGATTTTCGTGAAAAATAAACGCCAAAAGAGCTTCTCAAATGGCGGCGACGTCATCAGGTACCCTAGGGTACCCCTAGAACTTGTGGAAAAAATGGAAAACCTAGAAGCCCAAGTGAAGCTCCTCTCCGAGAAGCAAAACATCACAAGTGTTCCAACACCAATGACCTACCAATCGTCATTCACTATGGAGATTCGGACGGCAGCTCTTCTCGAAGCGTTCACCATGCCTCAGATACCCCAATACCCAAGTACCACTGATCCCTCGGAGCATGTTGAACTATACCTATACCGTGACCAAATGCTTATCAAGGGTGTAGATGAGAATGCCATGTGTAGGATGTTTACACACACTCACAGGCTCCGCGAAGTCATGTTTTCGGTCTTTGAAGGCGAGTAACGTATCTTCCCTACACTAATTGTTATCCGAATTTACTAAAGAATTTTCTTATGCTTCCACTCAAGATAGGGCAGCCTCCAAACTTGCCTTTATTAAGCAAGGGGAAGTCAAACCTTTGGCGGAGTATGTGAGCCATTTCCACCAAGAGGCGTTGCGAATCAGAGCATTTGGGAACCAATACACACTGACCCATTTTGAGAAAAATTTACGGATGGGTAAATTATAATGTTCTTTCCAAAAGAAGTGCCAACTTTTGTATGGGAAGCCCGTTCTCGGGCGTTGCAGCAGGTGGAGATGGATGAGAAATACCATTTGAAGTGCCAAGAAGATAAGGCCGAGGTTACAAAGAACAAAGAGAAGCCCGAGGGGGCACCAATGAGAACCCTCCACGCCCTCATGTACCTCAAAGAACTTGTTGCTGGCATGAGAGAAGTATAGAAATCCATGGAGCAGGATAAGGGCAAGCGGGTAGCTGATGGCAGCCCTGAACGAGAGGTACCCCCGAGACATAAGAAAGGCGTATATGTTCGGATGATTACGGGCGGACCAACTCTAGTTGGCCAGTCGAGGAGGGCCATTAAATGCTATGGTAGATCGTTGTCGTTAACTACTAATATTGGCAGAGAAGTCAACTTTAATAGATGTAGTACACTGGAGGTACCCCACCATCCCCCCGCCTATCATTTTTCACGGAAAAAGATGCTGAGGGTATCTCATACCCCCATGACGATGCCTTAGTAATTATGTTGAATGTTGCTACTAGTAAGGTAGAAAGAACTCTTGTAGATACTGGCAGCTCCGTTGATATCATTTTCAAAAGTGCCTTGGATTAACTATTGATTGAGTCGCCAAAGATCACCCTCTATGCTATAGGCTACTCCACATGGATGGGACAAACCCGTTCGGTCAGGTGCATACAGGCTACTCCACATGGATGGGACAATCGTGAGGCACCCCTGGAATGCGGCAATGCTACGGAAATATTACTAAAGGACAATGTCTTAACCTTTAGTCTTATGTTGTTATTTGCTTTCTTTAATTTTTTTGTGTGGTAAGCCATATGGGGTACCCCAAATACCCTATGTTGGTCAGTTGCAACTTTAGAATTTCTTTAATTTTTAAATGAAAAGGATACAAGGCTTTACTGTCTCCCATTCTCTTTAGGGTAACAAAACTAAGTCATGTATTGATCAATGATTTCGTTATCTATAAATGCATTTTCTTTATTGAAAAAAATGATGGGTGTTCTTTCGCCACTTTGATCATGAAATGCGGATTATATCCATTTATCGCCATTAATATACCATCACATCTGATTATATGCAATTTTCTCCATGTGCCTGTCAATTATGATTAACCTATTATAGGACCAGTAAGGGTATATGACATATCTAGATCATAACGATCTATTCAAAGTTAAGATTGGCAAGGGAATGAATAGCCTAGGGGTAGCCTTTTTGCAGAAGCATGACAAAGGTACCTAAACAAAGAGACGGAGGGTCAAAGAAGACCCGAGGGTGAAGTAAAACTGGCATACCCTAGCGCCATGAGGTTCTGCTTGGGTATGAGTACACCCGCACCTTCGTCCTCTTACTTGAGCAAAGTGGGGGTAGGCCATTTAAAAAATTCGGAGAAAACTTTGAAAGAGTAAGAAATTAATTGGTTGGACCAATTGCGCACTCTCAATTTTTGATCAAGATGTCGCGATGATGTTTTAATTACCTATTTGTGGAGGACCCGCCATAGTTTTCGAGAAGAACATGCACCAAATTCGTCAATCTGCATAAACTAGCAGGTGCCTGATGTCGAATATTTGTTAAGGTACCTCGGGTACCCCATTTAAAAAAAAAAAACTTCATCGCATATAATGAGAGGTACCCTAGAAATTTGCAAGATAACAGTCTGGCCCAGCATTCATTTGTAAAATAACAAGGATGCAAAATACAAGCTCAAAATATGGAGGGCTCGGTAGCATGGTATCATAACAAAGAGATCTCAATGATGTAAAATATCTCGAAACCAAAAAGAAAGAAACAAGTTCAAATAGCAAAATGTGGATAGATCCGGAAAAACAAGAGCACTATAAAACGGCTACACCGAGGGTGGAATACTGTCCCCACCATACGTCTCCAGAGAGCGATCAGCAGAGGACTCTAAGAAATATGAGCAGAAGCGAGGGCATTTGGTGAAGCACCTGGCGACCAGGAAGGGGTACCTGCATGTGAAGACTTCTTCCTTTCCTCAATCGTCTTCAGAATCATGGCCTTGTTGATAAATTTCTCCACATGGGGTACCTCTAGTTCCGAATCCACGCTCTATACCTGCATAAAGAAGCGCCTCCGCCATATTCTTCTGTCGGGACAATAGATCATCGTTTGTGGCTCTCAACTCATCGCAGTCCCTCTCCCCTCGAGCTTTCTCTCCAGGTAGGTCAGTAATGCGTTCCTGCAAAGTTTTGACTTCTTGAGCAAGTTTGTCCTTGCGAGACTGTCGACTTTGGAGCTCACCCCTTAATTTGTCGACCTCCGATTGGGCGGCAATAAGGGAGTCGAGATCTGGAAGGCAGTGGCTGATGAGAAAGGATACCTGCAGGTTGTTAAAGACATGTTATATATATGTGTATGGCAATAGGAATAAATAAGTAAAGAATGAAGGGTACACGCGGGGTACCCCAGTATAACATACCTCTTGGGTAGTGCGACCATGGCGCTCAAACTCATCTTCTCCAATTAATGACTTGAGGTAATATTTTCAGCGAATAGTAGAAGCAATGAGTTAAGTGTAAAACTTTCTTGTTGGAAGCAGTCACGCGCACAATTCATCGAGGAAAGCGAAACCAGAATTTTCTCTTTTAGAGCAAATGTACCCTTGACCGGTGTGGGAGTACCAGGATTCCCCTTTAGTCTAGGAGCTCGAGGTGGTCGGGTATTTTTCTGGGGTAACGCTGAATCTTGAGATCTAGAAGCTCTACCCACTACCACTTGGAAGCAAGCATCAAATGCGTCACCCACTGACTCCATAACTGCACCCAACGCACAAAAGTAATGTTAACCGAACAAGCGCTAAATACTACAAAAAGCGGAAGCGAAAAGAAAGCCAAATAAAGAAGCGGTGATAATGGGGTACCCCATCATGTAGATAATAATAGGGTACCCCAAATCATACATGAGTCACCAAGTAGGTGAAAAATTTGGTCAATCATCCTCGCTCTCGCGATCGCTTTCTTACAACATCACTATCCTCTGTACACCTCCAAACTTTTCACCTCTTTCCCCACCTCAGGCGGGTATGATCCTTTAGCCACGTCCTGCAAAATCATGGAGAACTCAAGGTTAGCGAGGCATTTATGAAGGATTACAATAAAGCGATAAATAAGGGAGATCTTTACATTGAAGGAATTTAGGACCTCCAGGTTGCCACTTATCGCTGAGTCTCTATCCCACTTACCTTGACAACAAACCACCCATTTTATAACCATTCTTGGCGGGATCCCCATATGATATTGCCATGATCACCCCGAAGCAATAACGAGACCACTTGAGCATTTTGAATTGGTAAAGGCCCTCGATTCGAATAGAAATATTACGCCTCGATACCTCGACCATGCTTTTGCAAGTAAGTGTCCTCCACGGAAGGGACAGGGCCACCCCCAAATAACTAAACATCTTCATATAGAAATGTTGGAGGGGCAGACATAGTCCAAGATCAAAGAGGTCAATGTGAATAGCAATCCCGTCAGATTTAGGGCACTCAGGTCGCTCATCTATATGGGGTACCCTAAACTGGACAGATGGAGGAATATTGTATTTGGTTCTAATTCATTCTAAGTCCCCCAAAGTAACCCTCATAGCGCCTAGTGAATAAAGATTACTAGATTTTAAAATTGTGGTAGAGTCAGACTTGGGAGGCCGATATGAGGAGTGAACTGGAACCTTGGGTTTGGATGACCCGCCCCTTTTTCGAAGACGGTGGGTTGGTCGTTTACTGGAAAAACACGGGCTAACACAAGAAGCACTTATAAGGGGGAGTTCAAAATATGAGTTACCACTCCTAGAGGTACTAGGGGGAGACCTATCACCCTCACTAATGGAAATGTGGGAGGGAGATCCTGCGGGGGGGTGTCAACACTACTAGCCTCAACCGCATGACGCCTCTTCGGTGCCACGTTTTTCTTGCCCATTTACTTCCTGCTACATACCATTAGGCCATAAGTCCCCAGCAACATTTCCACTTTGAGAGTCCCCATTATATATCTACACCACCCATTACACATTAACCATCAATTGCAAACACCAACCACAAAAAAAAAAAAAAAATTTTCTCAAAGTATGCAAAATAACGCCACTGTAAATGCGTCAAGGAGGAAGAATGAGGAAGGATACTTGTAACTCACCAACTTGACAAATCAGGACTTGTGGTCGTGGGGTGACAAAACTGTAATCAACAAAACCAGTGAGTAAGAAGATACATATATGGAGACAAAAAATAAGCATAAATATATGTTTTTTTTAAAAAAGAGGAGAAAATGAAAAACGAAGAAAACAGTAGGGGAAAAGCATCACGGTGACGAATCTGCCCGTCCAATTAAGTCGGTGATTCGATCAGAACAGAAACCACAAAGGGAAGCAAATAAAACAGAGGAGAAAATGAAAAACGAAGAAGATAGTAGGGGGAAAAGCATCACGGTGGGAATCTGCATCCGGATTGTCGGTAGCATGATTCTGAGAACCGGAAACCGCCAAGGGGGATGCGGTTGAAATAAAAATATAAAAAAAGAGAAAGAAAACGAAGAAGAAGACAACGAACCAACGTCATTGCCATTAACTGACCACTTAAGCAAACTCAGGAGATCATAAAGGAAGCAACGAAATAAAAAGGAGAAGAAAAAGAGAAAGAGAAAGCAAGGAGAAAATGAAAAAACAAGGAAGGGGGTGTCTACCACCGGATCAGGATCTTGCCGTGAAGCCATGAAGACCGCCTAGAACCGACCAGATCGGGAGCCAAAACCACTGCTGCAGCAGCCGAGACCCACTCCAGAAAACACGTGAGAAGAACGTCGGCCGAGAGTGGAAGAGAAAGAAGAAAGAAAGAAAGAAAAGAGAAGAAAGAAAGAAAGAAAAGAGAAGAAAGAATGAAAGAAAAGAGAAGAAAGAAAGAAAATGAAGAAAGAAAAGAAAATGAGAAAGAAAGAAAACACAGGAAGAAGGAAATGAGAAAATAAAAAAAAAGGAAGAAAAGTAAAGAGATGGAATAAGCCCATGGGAGGCGATCGGGCGAAAAAAAATAATAAAAAAGAGTAAAGAATAAATTTTTTACCTGTGAGCAATATTGATGTAGTCAGGAGAAAAGATGAAAGTTTGAAGGAAGAGGCCACTGGAGACAATCGGCTTTATGTGAGATTATTTTGGGATTTTCAAAATAGATGACAAGAGATTGATATTTACGTTAGGGGTTTTTAATTAAACCTGACAGAGCACATTGCACAAAAAAGGAAGTCATGGATGTTTGCGTGAGATTGATATTTTTAAAATTCAAACTGCATGTCAGATGGCTACCACTTCCCAAGAAAAATGGGAGAGAGACATGAAGACAATTGTTCGTTCCCATCGTCGTAAAAAAAAAAAAGGCGGGAAAAGAAAAAGAAAAAGAGAAGATTTTTTAGCTCGACAATACACAAAGTTTAATCACTAGAAAAAAAACTAAGCAAAATATCCCCGGTCCAGCCGCTCGCCAAGTTGAACCCTGCATCGCCATGTGTCACTCATACGTCATATAATAAGTTTCTCTTGCCTCCAATACTTTTTGCCAAAAGAAATAGGGGGATGTTGTTTGTGGGAAAAATAGGAAGGGTGGTAATGCGTCACGTGTCAACGAACGGAATAACTCCAACACAATCTGAGGTACCCGACATGATTCGAGGTACCCTGCACAAATAGAGATGATACCCGCAATCTAAGGTACCCGGCATGATTCAAGATTTCCCGCACAATTAGAGGTACCCCACAATTGGCTGTTTTCGATAGATTTTGGGGGTAGGAAAAGGTAAACCTATCTAGAATAATGAATTTGTATTTTTGAGGGAGACGTGGTACCTCGCTGGTTTGTTGTGTGCGATGTATCAAAAATTTGGGGAGGTGAGAGGGGAAGAGGGAGTGGCAATAATGGAGAAGTGTCCGAACCAAGAAAAGAGTCATTCCAAATGAGCTTCACGCCTGCAAAATAGTGAAATAGATGTTAGAGGTGAAGCCGAGGTACCACAACGTTCACACTCCGACGCTCAAGTTAGCAAACTCAAGCTTTTTATGGTAAAGAGAGCTTGCCAGCCCTCTGTAAATTAAGGTTTAAGGTTGAAGAAAACCTATTTTGTGGAGTGTGAGTGTTTATAGGGAGTAAGAGCATGATGGAGAATGAAACCTAGGCACCTTTATATATGGAGTACCTCAGCTACCACGTGGTGTACCCTTTTTGGCTAACGTCTTTTTACCTTTTTATGATTTTTGGACCGTTATGTACATGTTCGTGGTGTATCTCATCCTTTGGAAACGTCATTGTATTTGGAGAGTGGTCAGTACCTTTATGGGGTAGGTGGTGAGGACAATATCCTTCACTTTTAGAGTGGCGGTTGTCCCCCCCTTTTAGCACGACGTTTTTGATTCCTGATTCTAACAAAATCGAATAATATCTTTTAAGAGGTGGAGACGTTTCTCACGGCGGACTTTTTCAAAGGGTTCTCTTGCATTCGATCTGCCGGGTACCTCCAGTTACATGGAGTACCTCAATCTATGTACCTCTGTGTACCTTGAATCATGCCTCGGATTCTTCAGATTATGGGGATACCACTAATTATCAAGTACCTTGAATCATCTTTAAATTGTGCTGGAGTTATTCCGTTCGTTGACACGTGGCGCTTTAATACCCTTCTTATTTTTCCCCCAAACAGACTGAAAAAAAAATTATTTCATTATTTCACATAAAGTTAATATGCTTAATTTTTTAAAAATCCATTAAGGACACAATTATACAAACTCACAGTTGCATAGTCTTGCAACTCTTTCGATATTACAAAAGCACTTGAATTTGCAAACATTGTGAAGAAACGGTAGAGACATAGGTCTCTTAAGTGAAAAATAAAATAACATAAAATAAAATAAAAACACAACCCTCATATTGTTCATTAACTGCTATATATTCACATAGCGGCAATCCTTTCTTACTTCACCTTGGTCTCCGGTAAGAGGATTATTCTCCGACAACAAGGCGATGGCCCTGGAAAATTGTTCGTGGAAGTAGCTGTTATCGGCGGCCATCTTTTGAACAAATGGAGTTGTTCTTGGATCAGAAGCCAATTGCTGATCAACAATGAGCAATCCCTTGTGGTTTATTATGTTCTTGTAGTAGTTGTTGTCAAGAATCATTGGCGTTTCTCTGTCGTTTCTTGCGTATACAACTGCATCGGGATCGGGGTCCGGCGTAGGGCATCGGCCTTTGAGATACTCTGTGTATACGGGATCCAATGTGGGATCAACGGTGGGATAGAGTCGGTGTACAAGATTTGTGCAGTGGACTCGTCCTACAGAATGAGCTCCTGCTCCCCAAACCAAAACCAAAGTTATATTTTATGAGAAAATCCATATTACATAAGAGTTAATATGACTAATTATTAGATGTGTGATATATATAATTGAATTTAATATAAACATCACTTCTATATTGGTTTATAAAATAAATGTTATATGACTAACGTAGTAGCTCTGATTTATTATAAAATTTCTCATATTTTAAAAAAATAATAAATTAATTAAGAAGACTAAATTACCCCTACGAAAAGTTAATTACAACTTGCAAGAAAGTTAAACACGAATTATGTCATTATCGGGGGAAAAAAAGAAAAAAAAAAAGATGTTAGGAAGTGGAAATACCATAAAGAGCAACGACTCCTTCATCATCGATGCCAATGGAATTAAAAACGGAAAGGGCTGTGGCTATGCTATCATTGTGATTGGGGATGAACTTTTCGACCTCCGCCAAATAACTCACTCTGCTATCCCTTCGTCCAGTTTTAATTGGGATACGGGGGCCTCCCAACTGTTAGTAATAATTAACACGTCCACCAAAATAATACATATCCGTTTCAATAATCAAATTTGATTTTCGGAAACATTTTCAATTTTCAAGAGGATAAAAGGATAATAGCGCCGTCCTGGTTTGCTGAAATGATCGCAGAGATTTCTTAATTTTAGAAATGGTCACATTAATTTCTTCCCATTTTTGTTAAAAAATGATTCTACAAATCTTAAAACAATAAACTTTCGTCATCATTTCGTCAAACCACGGCTATCACTGACCTTTTAACGAACTAATTGACGTACCATGACAATGCCTTCTCGTGCAGAAAGGGCCACGATATCGGCGCAAGAAACTTTCAAGGGGCATTCAGCCTCAAGAGCTGCTTTGATTGTGCTCACGTACTTGAAATTTCTCATTCCAAAGCTTCTTTCCGATGCCTGCTCCGATGCAACACCTGTCACTGTCTCCAGCAAGAGCGATGCATCGCATGACTGCAAAATTTTAACCTTTTTAAAAAATCTTAAGCCAAGCGTGAATTTATTTAACTATTAATCATCACAATCTGAAAAGAGATAATCAATTAATATAAAGCTTATTATTAGATCAACATTGAACCTAAATCCGGATTAAAATACCTTGACGGCGCAATCGTGGAAAAGATTTCTGACCCAGGAGACTGCAGTGTTTCCATGTTTGTAGTATAGCTGAACGACTTGTTGCTTGATGATTTCTTCGGCTTTTGGGCAACTCTGTGCGTAGTAATTAAACTGCAGCTCACTCATTCCTGAGTCAAAGAAACAAGAAAATAATGTAACCCATGCAAGAGTGAAAACTGTTTTACGTACCAGCGTATTAAAAAAAGAAAAAGAAAAAAAAGAAAACAAATATTTACCAGAATAAAACTGCAAGAGCAACGGTAATAACAGAAAGAAGAAACTTGGGGAAAGATGAAACCGTAGCCTCTTAGTAGTGGCCATTTTCTGATAAGCACTTGCAAGCTTTGGCTTTATTTTTGAGTGATACAAACAGCAGCCTGTGCGAGTGTTTATATAGAAAGTGGTAAGATGAAATTGTAATCTCCACTAAGCCACTTTCCTTGACCTTTTGGTAGCTTCCTCACGCCAATGACTCCACTTGAAGCCAATCCTCTTCTAAATTAATAGAATAAATTTATCAATGTCTGTGTGTATTATCAGTAACACGCCATCGCTCACATTATTAATCAGTTGAATTTTGTGAAATGATAAAAAAGCTCGTAAGACAAGCTAGCATTATTATTGGGTTTATTGGATCTCATTCAAATTTGATTGGTTGGTCGAGTATAATTTTCAATTGATGGTTGTCGAAGCCAGCAAAAATAAATCTCTCTAAATAAATTGTGTATAGTGATTGAAGCGCATGAGATCGGTAATTATTTAAGCCTTTTAAAAATATAAAATGCAAAATGGAAATTGTTGACAATAATAAAAAATCAAATTAAAATAACAAAAGCATAAATTAAAATTGTAATTCAAATTGGAGAAAGCTACGGTTGAAGGAATTAAGCTTCGATTATTCGATCGTTGATTGAAATATAAATTATTACTAACATGAATGAATAGGTTATAGCTAACAATAGATCTCTCGTTATCGATATAGAAATACGATCGTTGGTTATTTTCTAATGAACAATAGAATCGATCATAAGATTTAATCGACGACAGAATCAATCAGCATACGATGGTTCGTTTAAATTAGATTGTTTATTCTGTAAACTTTCTTTATGTTATTTGTCACAAACGTTAAAATCTTGTGATAGATTAAGTTGATAATTAAATAGTAGCTTATCTAATTAACAAATATAATCATGAAAATAATTCAGGAGAATAAACAAATACCCAAAAAGTAATAAAACAATTAAAGCGTAAGAAAGATCTCATAGTGATGAATCAAACTTCATTAACAAAAATAATAGGTTTAGTTAACCCGTAGAGAGAAAAAATTTAGATCTGGGTTTCTTTCTTTTCTAAATATCATTTTTCGCGATAGATTCTTTCAAAATCTATCTCTTCTCCTCTGAGTTCTTTTAAAATAAAATCTTAATATCTGAAATATTAAATTCGTAATTACAAAATAAAAAAATACAAAATTAAAAAAAGCTATGGTCCGTAGTTGATGCATTATCAATTCTTACGTAATTTATAGAAACAAAATCGTCCTTAACATCTTAATTTTAGCACCAATCAATAAAATTGCACATAAAAATAAAACACAAGTAAATCACTATTATTAAGTGCAAAACTAGTAAACAATATTAAGGAAAGTAAACAATGCAAAACTAGTGCATAAATTGCACTCTAACATCAATCTAACTCAAAAAGGTTATAAAGGGTATTACATATGGATTACAATCATTTATACTATTTATTCACATGTGGAACATTGTTAGAATTTAGAAGTAATTGCAAACTTAGAAGGAAAGTTTAATTAATAATTAAATGTACAAATGGCTTAGAAAATAAGTCCATAGATTCCCATAATGAATACTCAATGATTAGATCAATAATTCACGATATTTTGGAAAGATTTTATTAAAATATATAGCTGCTTAGTCACCGAATTAATGGTAAGTACTTCAAAAACAATAATGTGAGTTGAAAGGGTTCTGACCTGGATTGTCGACATGAAAGGGATGGCTTAATTTGGACCACAAGGGGATTGGAAAAAAAAAAAAAGGCTAAAAGATTAAGACAGTTTGTTAGAGGCCTTTCCATTTTAAATTTATATTAACATGATGATCGACCTTATCCAAATAAAACGCTCTAATTTATATTAATTCTTTCATTTTTTTTATATGCTAGGTTTAGACTTTGCTTTCAGTGTACATAATTAAAGAATATGATTATACGGAACAAACAATTGAAAAAAAAAAGAATTTGTAGGCCTCTCCGGCCGGCTTTCTTTCTTTCAGTGTTCTAAATTTATGTTTTTTTTTTCAATTGCTTGGTGTTTTCTAGTTCAATATGTTAGAATATAATTAAATCTTTGATAGAAATCATCATCTATAATTTAAAAATATTTGTGTTGTATTATAAAAAATTAATAACAAAATATGCAGACGTATACCTGAATCTATAATACTTATTGCTCTCTAGAGTTGATGGTTTATCTTCCAGATCAACACTTTCTCTTATAAAATGCTTTAAATTTCTCTGTACTCTCTTTTTGATGACGGGATATAAAAAAATAAAATTGAATGATATGTAACTTGGAAAATATTATAAAAACTTTTAACTTGTTAACTTTTGGTGTCTATATTTTAGCTCAAATCATGAGATGGAAATTATCCTTAGAATCAACACATAATTACTTAATTACCTTAAAAACCCATTATTCTTTGTAAACCTTAATGAATCACCTTTAATTGAACTTAATCTTATATGATAGTCCGTAACATAATTATTCACATATAAGCGATGTTAGATTAAGTATCCAATAATCTTTGGATTAAAATCCATCAATCTCCCACTTGGGCTACATCGTAACCTTATAATTATACTTTGCAAAACCGAATCGTATGAGTTCAACCTTGCATCATTCTTTGAAATGTATCTATAAACAATTGGTCATCAATCATACCAAACGTAGGATCAAAGCAGCCTTTGTTACAACAATCAAAACTCAATCCATCAATGGTTACTATGCCAATACAACTGAATGATATGGATCTTGATGTGCATGTATGGCATTGAAATTTCATGCAATGTGATCTGAACATGCCTATTTCCAACTGGTCAACTTTAAACCTTAGTGAGATCAAACCATACTAAAAATTAAAGTGTAAATAATTAGAAAATTTTATTTCTGCAGAAATAATCTTGAATATCTATAAACTGAAATAACTAAAAATCTATGACATAAGAGCATTTAAAATCACAAACTCCCACTAAGACTATATTTCCTTCAATGAATGACACATATATAAACAACATGCTCATGAAACATTTTGAATAGCAATCCGTAAGTGGATCCACAATTATGGAGTTTGTGTCGATATGCTCAATAGACAACTATATATTCTTAGTAACTAAGAACTTGATGTCTATATACTTTGATTTCATCGAGCTCCTGTTGTTATTGGAATATGACACTAATTTATTATTAATAAATAACTTAAGTGGTCTTTTCAATACCATCTATTATAGCCATGTGACAAAATTTTACAACTATATTTTGTGATTAGTTGTCTTATAATGAGCTAGAAACTCCACTACCATTGTAGAAGAGGCTATAAAAACCTTTTAGCACTATTCTGGAAATAATACCCCTAGCTAGTAGATAGATGTAATCGAAAGTGGATTTCATATTATCTTGACATCCACAAAATCGGAGTTAGTATCAGAACATTTCAACTGATCTAACCTCAGATATGTGAGCATATATTCTTTTATTCTCTATAAGTATAATAAAACCCGTTTGGTTGCTTTCGATAGTCTACTCACGATTGCTTAAATATATATGCCCCTACGATATTTAGTCCGTACAAACTGAACATACATCGGACTTCTAGCGCTAACCTTATAATCTTCTCTATTTCCTTTTCCTCGAAATCATTTTTAGAAGCGGATTGGGACTAAACTTGTCTTCATTAACAACAAGGGTATCCTTTTGCAATCTTGCATGCCATATCTCTTGAGACTCGTTCGATATAGCTCTTTTGATAATCTAAGAATAACCCGAGAGTAATTTTGATGTATACTGTATGTCTCTTATAAAAGAGATGTCACCGGATCTTTCATATCATATTTCCTAGCTAGAAATCTCTTAAAGTCATATAACAAGTCTATGTCGTTGTTAGCAAGCAAAATGTCATCGAAATACAAAATCAGAAAAATATAGTTGTTACTACAGTACTTATAGTATATACGATCATTGATTAGATTTATCTTAAAACCGAATGAAATGATCACTTGATGAAACTTGAAATACCATTGTCAAGATACTTGCTTGCGCCCATAGATGGATTTCTTGAGTTTGCAAACTATATTCTTTGGGTCTTTTGGCACAAAGTTTTCTGGTTGCACTATATAAATTATTTCATCAATGTCACCATTGAGAGATATTATCATCACATCCATATGATGTAACTTAAGATTTAAATACACCGATTAAAGTTATTATGATCACAAAAGAGTCTTTTGAAGAAATCGAAAAGAAAGTCTATTTCTATTTGATGTCTTTTTGATTAAAACCTTTAGCGACAAGATCGCCTTGTTTTTCCACATTGCTTTTGAATCACTCTTGATCTTAAGCGTCCATTTGCATCTAATAGGTTTACGCTTACGGCAATGGGGCGAGGATCTATATGTCATTGTCATGGACTTCATCTCTCGTTTATGGCATCGATCGACTTAAAATTAAAAACTTTCACGGCTTGATGGAAATTGATGAATTATCTTCCATCACTCTAATGTCCACCTCATATACAAAAGTCATCTGGATTTACACTTCTTTTTTTCTAGTGGATTGTTGAGTGTTAGAAAATGTATATTTATAAAGGAGAAAATCGTCATTTTACATTTCACGTCTTACTAACAACCCTTATTTTTATGTATTTAAAACGCTTGTAATTTAATTATGTGTGTTTTATTTTAATTAAGTATTTTATGTATTTTAGGGGCATCATGGTCATTTCACAATAAGCGAGAGATCGAGGGCAAAAATGGACATCAACTGGGGCGGTCCGAGCAGGAGGAGCGTAAAAGAAAAAATGGCATTGTTCACGTATGCGGTACTATTCCGTGTATGCGGTCTTGTCTACATCTTATTCAACATAAACGGATCGATGACATGGCATTGACGATGATGTGGCATTGGTGATGAGGTGTCCGCGATCTATTGGACTAAAATTCTTATGTCTTTAGATTGATGGTGGCGTGGCGACGTATCGATTGGACAAAAAATCTACTGCATCGTACGGATTATTTTCAACCAAGCGTGTCCTTTATTCAGGCCAATTGACCGTATTCTGTTCATCCAGCGTGGTCAAACCGCGTCTTGTTGACTGATGATGGCGTAATCCGGCGTCAATGTTTTTAATCCGATGGTCACGATTTACTCGATATGTCTATAAAAAGGGGCCTCCCACAATTTGATATCTCTGAATCCATTTTGGACTCTATTTACGTAATTCCTTCTCTTGTATTTTTCTCGTATTTTAATAAATTTTCATTTTTCATGGATTCGATTATAGTGGTAATTTTCTTTCGAGGCTTGGGTTGAAGGTGGAAGTCTCATATGTCATGGCTTTATTTGGTAAATTTATTTTCTCTTACCTCTGGTTTTGTGGATGTTTGACAACACAAATAATAATAAACTTGCCTGAATCATACAGTTTACTCCTGGTCTGATACAAGTTATTATTATTTGGCTACGATAAACATTGCGTATATGATTGGGTGTAGGCAGGTGTGGATTCCCCTGGTTTTAATTGGTATTAATAAGGAATATTTAGCTTATGATGCATGTTGATACGGATTGGAATACAATCGTCATTTGATAGATTTCTATTCAATTTATTCGCCATTTAAATTCCAATTTTAGGATAATCTAAATCACTTTCTGCAAATCCAACCACCCATTTACAAAATTAACTCTACACAATTAAAATCCACCTCCTCGTGGGATGGAGCACTCGTCTACCATTAGTCTACATGATAGATTACCGTTCGACTACAGTTCAATAAAATTTGCCTGTGGATCTCATAGCGTAAATTCTCAGGTGGTAAGATTATTCTTTTACAATAATTTCTTGTGTGGTAGTTCTCTAACATTGTCTTTTACAATACACCTATGGAAATGTCAATATATTCCTCGTCAAAGAATCTCCCAAGCAAACTCGATCCCCAAAAAGCCGAGCATTTTTGACAAAATACTTAATTATGGGATCATAGAACTTGTAACCCCTAGAACGTTTAGAGTATCAATAAAATAGCAACTCACCATTCTTGAGTCCATTTCTTTTCATTAGACCTACAAGGCATTGCCTGGTTGGACATTCGAAACATATAAGTGCTTTAAACTGAAACTTCTTGCCTATCCAAAGTTCGTGAGGTTTTGATTGCTTTAGTTAGAATCTGTTAAAATATATATTACAATTTTAAGTGCTTCTCCCAAGTAATTTTGGTAAAGTATGAATGACAAATCATACTCATTACCATATCCTTTAGTGTCTGTTTAGACTTTCAACAACATCATTTATAGTTAGGCGAAAACTACTATAGTGTCTTTGGATGATATCAAATTTCTCTAGGAGCTTAGCGGTCACCGGGCGTCATTCACCTAAACCGTCAAATCACTATAATATTCACCACAATTATATCTCGTACTTTTAATTCTTTTTACCAAGTTGGTTTTCAACTTGAAATTTTACTATATCCAGGCGTGATTTTTATAGAGGGACGTAATATACTAGAAATATTATCTATTAACATCATAAAATATTGTTGACCATTCGAAGCAAGCATAGGGAATGACCCACGGAAATATTAGTATGTATGAGTTCTAAGATATCCAAAAGTTTTGTTTGCCTCAATTTCCTTTTATTGGTTTTGTTTTCCCAGTCGATTAACCTGACTATCAATCATAAAATCTAAGGGGTTTGAATTTTATATGTATCATCTATTCTCCATCGGAGATATTACCGATCTCTGGTATAGAATTCTCATTGATTAATCTTCTCTTTATATCTATGTATGTGAATTGCGGGGATTCATTCAAATCAAATAATTGCATCAAGCATATAGATTATCATTTGCTATGAAATCGATAATTTTGAATATGATTTAGAATCCATTTCCAAGCGAACAAGTAAAAATAAGACTTATCTAATGTAGCCAATGGAAATCAAATTTTTGTGTAAAGCGGAATAATAAATTCAAATCAGTTAAAATCTGAGTCTTTAGTAATAATCTAAAATTTCCAATTGCTTTCTTTAACTTTCATCACTTACATGGTATATTTCACATTGAACTTTAAAAACGGCCTTGAATGTTATGAGTTAATTGCGAAATCATACATTATGTCTTGAATTAATCTCTATTAACTAAAACATGTCCTTTAGCTTTGTAAAAAGCTTCTTAAGTATCTTTTTGGATCACTAATTTATTTTGTTTATTCTTTTTGATTCATCTAGGTTTCGCATCTTTTTTTTTTAATCTATTACATTACATCATTGAAATTAGATTTGTCAAAAACCTATTTACTTTTCATTTTTGACAAATCTACGATTCGATTTTGCAAGGAACTTTTTGTGATGATTGTTTGATTGAGACATTTTTAGCCATATGAAATATTATTTATGATCATGATACAATGTAAATTTGATCTCTCCACTTTCTATTTTCCTTTTATCATCAAATGGTACCCTTATCCTTTAAAAAGGTGGGGAGAATCAACATTTTAACATAGAAAGTGAGGATCCATTCAGATGAGAACTATTAATCGATTCTCTTGCTGACTTAGCAAAGTTATACTATTTAACATAATAATAGAATTGATATTGATAGTAATAGTAATAGAGATAAATGAGCAGAGCAACAAACAAATAAAACAAACTCATATAAGTTTCAAAATAAAATAAAATTGAATAAAGATAAACCCCATCTCAAGATCTCTAAACACTCCATTAATATTTTATCTTTAGACAAAATATTAACTTGTAAATGATATCTTGATGTAATAATCAAACATTGATAATAAGAACATAACAATAAATCTTTCTAGGGAGTTGATATTTAGAAATTACATACACACAATGGTTATATTTTTAATTAAATTAATTTTCGTATGAGATACCACTTTTGTGACATATTTGTGATTAATTCATCTAAAATATGTAAGCATATTAGTATTTGAATTTAAAATTGCTACAAAATTACCAAAAAATTTGAGTCAGTCAAGCCAAAGTTAGATGTCAACAATTTGATAGATCAACTATTGACCGATCAAACCGTTGATCAGTTAGGATTACACAGTTGAGATTCGATTAACTTAAACCAAATCTAAACAACCGCCGAAATCTTGAAAACCTTTTTTTTCTTTTTACTTTCTTCTCCTCCACATGGTGAAGCCATTAACCCGCCCAAATTTGCTCTTTAGGTTATTACTTACCTTTCCCTTATTGTGCTTCATTAAGGTTTCTTGAGTTATGATTGTCGTTCCCTCCCGATCCTCCTTGACCCGCTTGCTTACTGCGCAGTGCGGCCGTTGTAACCTGACCTAATCTCGATTCATACATATCTATATATATTTGCCGATCATAAAAAAATAGAAGAAAGTGCCCAAATATTTTACAAACAAATTCTGAATAATTTTTTTGAATAATCTTTATGTAATCTTCATCATAAATTGTTCTCAATGATTCAACATAAACTTTTATACCACTTGTTGGAACATAATTAAACCTTGATAAAACTATATGATCCATGAACATTCATTGTTGTATTACTCAAGGAATTAATAATGAAATACGAAGCATACATAGTTCCATAATGGTTAATTGCCCTACAAAGTCATGTAATTTATTGTACATTTTCTCTCTGACAATGGATGTTAGAAATAATAAAAGCGATATATGAGTAAACCGCTTATAGATAATTTTTTCTGTTGTCTTTTTATTCTATTTTAGCTCATCCCATAAAAATAGAAGGGCTATCTTTAAAGTGTCTACACATTAACGGCTCATCTATTAGATATATTAGAATCATATTCTTAATGTAAGCTTTAATAGATTACTTTTTGACTTAATATGTGATAATCGCAACTTGCATGATTATTTGACAATAAAGTCCATCACAATAAAATTAATAAGGTTAAGATTTAGAATTTTTTGTATGGTTTTAACTTCGATAGTTTTTTATTTGTCTCGCACTAAAGTTAATTGTACTTTTTGTTTAGAATAAGTTTGATTGATTGAATTAAATTCATCTTGTAAAATTTTCCATGCATTTCCATTAGTATTAGTGGGTGTGAATCATTTCCCCTTTATATTTAATAGATTCCTTGATCTTATTTATATCAGATCTTGTCCCTAACCTAAATTTACATAAATATTGTATTCTTAGTATTATTTTTGACATAATAAATGAGATTTCAAAGTATTTAGGTGGACTCAGGGTTACATCCATGGCAGGAGTATAGAAAGAGTAATTTCACTATTCAACTAAGATTATAATGATTTTTTCCTCTCTTTTATTTTTAGATATTTGCTCGTCTAGAATATTGATTGCGTATCAAGGTTCTCTATTTATGTCTGTTGAAAACTAGAAGCTAGCGTGTGGGCTTTTAAAAAAATAATTTAATTGTAACTTTTTTAACTACTTTACAGTTAAGCGATAAAAAATAGAATTGATTTTTTTTTAAAAGATAAAGAGCGACTTTATAAAAACAAAAAACTATTAGCCAGGCCAATCAAAATAAACAAATGAAGATAAAAGAATAAAATGAGAAATATATTATAAGTGATTTTATTCGATTTTCCAATTGTGTGTCTGAAACAAAAAATGACTCGCTTTTTATGATTCACATAATCAACTTCATGAAATTAATGAAAATTATGGATCGTAATTCGGCGTGAGATAATTAGGGAGTTATAAGGGAAGCTAAATGTTGTTAATAGGAGATAGTAATGGAGACTTAAGAGATATATGTTATGTAGCATTCGTTTATTTAATAAATTCATAATACTCCCCCAGGATATTTCATTCGAGATATGTCTCATTAAAATACACATAATTGTTGTGTACAACAACAATCAAATTAATTATGAGAGATGAAAGCCAAATCTAAAAACTATCTAACTGCTCCTCTAGTGATCTTTATTATGAGTAAATTTTATGATGCCAACATTTGTCTCCCTTCTTAAGTGAGTTTATTTAATACTCAATGTTTATCCCAACATTTGTCTCTTTCTTAAATTCACATGTAACTTCAAGGAGCTTCCTAGATTCTTTTCTTTGAGTTTAGATAGTACTTTTGACTACTAGATCTAGCTGTTGGATTCAAGCAGGCTTATTTGCGTTAAACTTATCTCTCGAAGTTGTGTTCCCATGCTATCATGCTCTGCCCCCACCAATGCTCTCTTTTTGCATTTAGCCTATTTTGCTTATTGAGGTTTGGGCTCTCATGCTATCATGTGTAGTTATGCTCTTATAATCATGCTCTCCAACAATCATACTTATTTGACTTTTCGACTACTTACTCTCGTACTCTCTTGGTCCATTTTCGTATAGCCCATATTTGTTGGTACATTAAACGCCTTTGCGTGATATAGTTCTCCCTACTTATCCTTATTATCACATATATGACTTTTCATTTCTTGTTTTAATTCTATTATGTCTTTGTTTTGCACCAATGTAACAATGTAATGATGATCGTTTAAGCCATGGCGCAATAGGTTACTAATTAAAAGAAAAAAGGAAAAAATGGTTTTCAGAAAGTTGGTGTTCAAATCTTGAATATGACGTGCCACAAAAGCAGCCTCGTTAACTAATCCTGATGCAGAATGAATCGTCAACCTCCATAATTCCCCAAAACCAGTGGACCACAACCAAGACTAAAGTCATACTTTCAAGCTAAAATCATAATGTGCATGGCCGGGACTATATTTAATCTAATATGGTGTCTTGCAATTTATAAATTTTTTATCGAACTTATTTTATATAAATTAATTTCACATTAATTTATTTGATAAATAAAAATATAAAATAATAAAATAAATAATAACAGATCTAAAAAATATTTACCGTGATTTAATTATGTATACAATTTATAAAAATAATTTTAAAAGAATTTGTAGCTGCCATTAATATAGAAGACTATTAACTTATTTTGGTACCGACTTGACTAATTAAGGTAAATAAAATTAGACATTAGGCTTTTCGTTTCATAATGATTAATTTTCCTTTTGCAATTTTTTTCATTTTTTTTGTGTTTACAAATAAATACTCTTATGAAAATTAGCTTCATGAATCAATAATGCATGACGATCAGACTTGACTTTATTTTCATTCAGAAGAGATGAGAGGGAGGGCCCTGGGCCCCTACTAACCACAAAAAGAAAAAAGAATTGAAATCTTTTTTGCTTTAAAGGTGTGAAATATTTTCACCTCGCAATTTTAAAAATCCATCCCATTTTCAAAATAATTATAAAAGATTCAATAGTATTTTAATAATTTTCATTTGAAATAAAGATAGTTTTAAAATTAATTTAATCCTCGTTAATTGTTTACCCAAACATATACCACAAAGTACATATTTTGTAGAATTTAATCATTTTGGTTATTGAATAAAATAACTCTTTATCAACCAATGAGTCAAAGAGACTTGTATACAAGAAATGGGATAAAATTAATGGTGTAATCTTTCTCGTTATTTAAATTTGAAAAATAATGTAATTTTTTATAAATTATTTCTTAGTAGGGCAGACTACATATCCTGGGTGGAGATATACCTGCCCTTGTTTTAATAAGCTGATTATTAATGATTACCTAAGGCTAAAAGCCTTTTAAGTTTATGAAAATTTTAAATACAAATGTTATACTTTTTAGTTCCTTCTTTGCTTTCTTATCTAAGAAATTGATTTATCATTTAATATTTATTACAATAGATTTTCTTATCTTCCTCTTATTTATTATTTCCTTATCAATCAAGACAATTTATGATAATTTTTTCTCTTATCTTTCTCTTTCAATTATTAAAATTTATCTATTGGGCAAATCTGTCAAAAACTACATACATGACTCATAGTAAAGCTAAAACAAAAGTCTTCAAGATTTTAAATTCTATGAACTAAGGAGTTCAATTTATTATATAATAAATAATGGCGTTGTAAATCTTAACCTATATAAATACATAATTAATTAAATAAACTAATATGCTAAAAAATCATAATGGAATTTGAAACGTATGATGTGTGGGTGAAATTTATCATTTTAATAATTTTCTTTTAGAAGTCAGAATTACGATATGCATTAACTTAATCTTCCTATATCAATTCCTGTCACCGGCAGTGGTTCTGGATTGCCATTTTATTTTTTCGTTTCCAGTGATAAATTGATAATGAATGGCCTCCCATAGTACTTAGAAGCCATGGTTTCATAAGCCTAGTAGATGTTTATTAGAAATGAAACAGTTGGCACATACATTTATGTAAATGTCAAAACAGCAATGATTTTCTTTTTTCATTTCATTTTGGGTCTTTCAGGCGCATCACGCTTGCTAGTTCCACGAGGATATAGTTACCTGGTATAACAGAAAAATTATCATTTACTATTAAAGTTATTCTGTGATATTTTATGTCCAAATTATCATGGTTAATCAAAAAGTGTATTTATTACTAAGCGTTTGTAAATTATTAATTACATCTTATTCGTTAAGCGTTAATATTTAATAAATTGGTTAAAATCGATTTTACCCGAAAGGTTTAAAAGGTAATTTACCTGACGTAATTTAAGCATTATATGTCAAAAAAACTTTACGTAGTAAAATGATAATTTCCTAAAAAACTTGGTAGTAAATGATGAATTTATCTATCAGATTAACATACAATTTTACTCTTATAGCTAAAAATATTTTTGATGCCTTATGACATGGAGTAAGATATCGATGAAATTTTAACGTTACTCAGCGGAATGATAGTGAATTGATACTTGACACTTTGATAATTTGATAAATGCGTCTTCTTTTGACAAACCTTGGTATTGACATGGAAATGTCAAAATAACTTTAGTAATAAATGATATCCATACATATTTATTGTATTGGCCAGTTAATTCAACAGGTAGATTAATAATAGGCGTAAAACTTTGAAGATTAATAGTATTATTGATAATAAAGAAAATCTTGACAAATTGAGCGTAGACTTCATTGAAAAGAAAAATTAAATGAGAAGACATATGAAGCCTAACCTTTGAAAATATAACATGCAAATAAAATGCGTAATTTTTTTTTTTTTTGAAATATAAAGAACAAATACAACCAAAAAAACAATCGCCGATGTTTTGCTAGAAAATACCTAATGGCGAATATTCTCAAAAGAGCGCGGGTTGTGTATCTTAAAAAGTCATGGGCCTATCTCTGCAGTGCCTTGGGAAAAATATCTACAAAAATTCAGGGGGCAAAAAAAGGGCGTATCTAACAGATTGCATAATGGCAAATCTCTACAAATTGAATACACCTCGGTGATTTGAAGTTCTTCTAAACATTTTGCCAGCTAGAATAGGGATACATTTGAGACAGATCTCGATTGGATTCTTTCTGTACAGTCCAAATCTAATAAAATCAAATACATACTTAGGATAGCAAATCCAATATTTTTGGCATGTATCAAGTTAAAAATAAAATAATGTTATATACGCTCGATATGAAAAAAATTAAATAAAGATATATTCGTCAAATAAATAGATACAAAAGCGATAATGAAAAAGTAATAATTTTTAAGAGATGAAAGTTGAGCTAAAATCATTGATAATAAATAAATTATATAATTTTTTCTCAAAATATATAATAAATATTAATATCATTTTACCAAAAGCTGATAAGAAAGATAATAAAATATCGTTTTAAAAAGTATTCGTAAAATTCGATATAATACATTACCGGCAATTTCTAATACTCTGTACTTTTTCTTATATTCTTTTATTAGATAATGACGTAAATTAATACATAATTTATAATTAGATAAGCTTTTATTATTTTATTATGATATTTGGTAAATGTATGAATATTATATTCCTTCAAAATTATTTGGCCAATACTATAATAAAATAAATTTCGGTTCTTATTCTCTTGGGCTTTGCAATTTAAATAATACATTATACATATTTCAGAATTGTGTTTTAAATTCAATGGCAGCACTAGGGTTTGAGTTTAAATGCATGAGTAAATATATTTAATATCTTAAACAGAAATTGTTCATCGAACACCAAATTCCACAATTGTTAGGCTTTTAAATAAAATAAAATTAAAGACTGAGAGAGAGAAAATATAAATGTAATTTGGATAATAAAGATAAATAGGGCTTTACTGGTCAAATGTGAATCATATTGAATGTCAAAATAGTCTGGGAGCCAGACTTTAAAAGCTGACTAATCACGTCAGGAGGTTATGGATTTGGATCGCGTCAGATCTTAAATTGAATCAGTAAATGCCATCCCTGGAAGCGCAATGTTGTTATTAGTATCATGTTTTGGAATTTGAAGAAATGAAAAAGAAAAAGGAGAGAGGAGGGTAGAGAAGGAGAGAAAGGAAATAAGGAAGATTATTCATTTCGTATTAAAACAAATAATGAAATTGGGGTCATATTATTTTTCCTAATTTTCTCTACCCTCTCCTATTTAATATTTTTCACTCATCACAATTCTTCAACTTCAGAACACCAAGTATATATCATTTGACAAAGTCCCTAGAGCTAACACCAATTTCTACGAGTTTCTAAAAATGTGAGACACGCATTTTGTGTTCTATAGGCCTATCCTTGCGAGTTTACAAGAAATTCCTATGGACAAATTTTACGAGAAATACCCCTTGATTCATTCCTACACAACAACTCTAAGGCCTGACCTATAAATGCTCAAAGAAAACGGAAAACTTTTTGAATAATGTAAAGCCAATTTCTTAAAAATGATTTGATTTAAAAACATAATCAGGTCTCTGTCCGTGCCCAGGGCAAAATATATGTATATGATTTTAAGCGCAAATATCCAAAAACACAACCTATCGATAAAATCCTTGTAGATTATTAGCATCAACTAGAAAAAGATCCGGAGAACAAAGGAATCATGGAGATAATATTACACTCGCTAAAAATCACACAATCCAATTTTGTAATCATAGTTCTATTGTTAGAGAAGTAGATAATGGATGAACAAAATTTCCGATAGAATTCTGATATCATGCTCCTCAAATTTCGAACCTTCAATCTTTGAAATCCTAGATTTATAGTGTTATTTGTTTTTCAAATAATGTAAAAATAATTTGGGCAATGATAAGCTGGTAGCTAAATTTGTTATATAAAGTATATTAAAATTTAGTATCTATTTATTATTTTAATTCATTTATGCCAAATGGTGTATGTTATTGTAAATGGTGTTAGGAGCTCAGACCAAAAAGGTAACGGATATAAATCAAGCCCATTGAGTTTCCATTGAAGACATAGCCGTACAGAACTTTCAAATCGATTAGAACAAATCAAAACCCGTGTAATATTTATCCTGTAATAGAACAAAGATAAACTTTGCAAATTCAAAGTGAACGTAAAGGCCACTCATATCTTGTAAGTGTCCAAAAAATGAATTATCTTGGATAATTATTCAGAACATTGCCAAGTGAATCCTGCTGTTACTTAAGTATTTGGGACTGAGGGCAGAGATCAAGGTACGTTGTTAACTACAAATATTTGAGATCTCGATGAATTTTACTGCGTGTTACGGCGTGAGAACCGGAATAAGGCGGAAGACGTCAGAGATCCGAGAGAAGTTTATCATTAATGTTAGATACAAAATACGTATACAAAACGCTGTATTCATTGCTGGTATCATTCATCTATACCTACAAACTGGAAAAATATAATACCAAAAAAAAAAAAAAAGTGAGTTTCAATTTAGCTTTTGTTTTTTTTACCTTTACGAATTAGTTATTGGGTGATTTTATAATACGATATTCATACACGTAAATATAAATGCTCGTGACATGAATTTTCATTACAACATAAAACTTTTAAATCAATAATTAGAGTATGAAACAAAGAAACACCAATTATGTAAACTGAATACTCTAGACTTTAAAATAAGATACAAAAAGTAGAATTAACATGGGTGGTAAAATTGGTCTATTGTTATTAATGAAACAAAAGCTATAGTCTATATAAAAACTTCAAAATTCAACATCAAAGGTATAAATAAAAATATAAATTAGTAAATAAGCTAGAACTTGTATAAATAAGGAAATGTAAAACAAGTGAATCAAAACATAAAATTGGTAAATTGACATATTATTGGTAAACAAAAACAAAACTGACAACACAAAACTTGTAAATCACCATTGAGTGTAAACTAAAACATAAATGATGCAAATGGAGACACACTAAGACTTATAATAAAGACAAAAATAGTTGTAACTTATTATATTATTAACATCAAACAAAAAAATTATCAATATAATATAAAAACTTGTAAATGTAATATTAAGTGTAAAATAAAACAAATTGAATAAATAAGATATAGAAATAATAAATAGAATGTAAAATAAGTAAAATTAATATAAGATGAGTAAAATAAGTGTATTATTGGTAAATAAAACATAAACTTTTATAGATATAACATAAAACTTGTAAATAATAATAAATTGTGATGAAACATAAATTAAGTAAATAAAACATAAGACCTATATAAATAGAAAGAGTAAAAATACAAATTAACATGAAGATGGTAAATAATGTATTATTAGTAAGCAAGCATATAAATTTACGGATGTAACATAAACCTTAAGGAAATCAGCATTAAGTAGCAAAATGACACATAAATTAACAAATGAAAAGAAGACTTGTAAATAAAATGTAAAACAAGTAAATATTATAAGAGTTATTAGACAAAATAATACACAATGCAAAGTAAAAACTCATTACAACAGTGCCACCATTTACTGTTTTATTTCCTAAGAAATTGAATAATAATAATTTTGGTTCTATTTTATGTGATGATATATATGGAATTTATTAGGGTAAGAAACATTCTCAAAATCAAATTTAAAAAAATATTTTTCAATATTTTTTCAGGCACCACAGGTACAGCAGATAACTAATTTTATCTTTTTATTATATAACAAATGTTTACCAAGTCTTAGTATAAGTAACAAGCAAAATTTAAAACTACAACCCAAAGAATATGGTAGGCAGGAATTGGTTCGTTTATTGATATTTCAAATATACATTAATACGAATATCTTTTATTTTGTTTGACTTGATCCCACATCAGAAAAATGTTTCTTGATCAACCTTTGTGTAAATATTATGATAGAAAATGAAAAAAAAAAAATTATAAATGCCCCTAACATGAATATAAAATTGTAGCCAATTTATTGGCTTAGTTACTTGATTCTTTCGTTGTTGATTTTTACTTTCATCATCAAGTGTCAGTAAACTATTTTTTAAAAATTGAAATTCAATGTTGATTTATATTTTTACTTAGTGTTGTTTTGTTTCTAATTTTTAACATTATTCCTCTTATATTAGTTTAATTGTTTGACCTTTCATTTATTAAATCTATATTTCATTTATAAAATTTATATTTATCAAAAACGATAATGTTATAATTTTTAATAACATCTTGAATTTTACTGATTGCGGTTCACTAAGAATTCATTAGAAAAATTATTCATTGTTAAAGACTATGAAAATTTGTTTTAGATGATGAAGCACTTATTATGGCTGAGGTGTTTTAAAATTGAAAATTATTCATTGTTTAATAGATGGATCTCCTAATTCTATAACTAGTTATGAACAAGCGTGTTCTTATTGCAAGCAGCTGACATGAAGTCATACAACACAGGTTTTATCAATTATATGGTTTAGCCATAATTATTAATAAAAACTATAAAATCACTATTATCATTGAGAACAAAACAAATACATGGTTGAAAAAATTGAATAACGCACACACAACGCCCATACTGAAAACAAACTCCAGCATGGAATACTGCATACTTGGCTTCTCCCAGAACCCTTTCTGTTCTTTACCATCACCAATTTTGGTAGGACCTTCCGTCAATCCATAGTTTTTTTTTTTTTATACCATTTATTCTCATAATCTCACATTGCATTATCCCTTTCTCCTTTGTGTAACAATAAGAAGTGCTCTTCCCATTACTCACAAATCTCTTAATAAAATTACAAACTTGAAATTGTTGTAAAAAGTTGCATTTCTACAACAGCCCTTGTTCAATTCTTCATTTGTAATTACAGTTAATGAGCAGCAGAGTTATTGCTGTCAAATTTAACGACTTCTGCTGAATTTCTGACGCAACAGTTCAGCCCAAGAATCTTAGAGTGTTTCTTCATATCATCAGCTGCAGCGATGACCCTTAGCCTAAAATTTAGTAGTGGTGGAGTAAATTCTTTTGTGTAGAAAACTTCTGGCAGATATGGTCTCATTACGTTTCTCATAATCCTCTTCTTGTTGATCAGTTTCATCATCCTCTGTCTCCATCTCTAGCAGCAGTGCAATTTTACTCTGCTGATCCAGGGTACTCATCATTCTTCGGCTTAACATTCTTTATTGAATCTGACCAAGATCCATAAACCCTTTTACTTTATAAAGTTCTAGCTCCGATAAGCTCCCTGCAGCTCTTCGACTTTGATGGCTTTTGAGTAACGTCTCTTTTCAGACGTTGACTTGCTGAAATGGTGAAGACTGTGATAGGTCACTTTTTTCTCGTAGATTTATTAGTGGTCTGTTTTCCAGGTTCGTCATATCTTCTTCTCCATTATTGCCAAGCATCATCCTTGTAACAAGAATTGGAAAAAAGAAAAAACATTGTAAAAATGACTATATATAACTATTTGATGGAAATTACTCCAAGTTTGAACGTATTTTTGCACGTATAAGACTAACATGCGAAGCCATGGGGGTCAGAGAACAAGAGTTGGTTTTGGGTGAGGTTTCTCAATAAATATTATCACCGAGATGGGAGAAAAAAAAGAAAAAAAAAAATTAGCAAATTTATTGTTCTATTTACCAGTTGAGCACTCCATGGAGATGAATTAAATGATTCTTCTTCTTCTTCGGTGGTGAGTCCCTTCAACTTCAGCGAGAAGTTTGGGTTTGGGTTTTAGAAAGAATTAGTGAAGTGGGTTTCAAGGAAAAGAATAGTATAGTAGAGCTGGTGATCATAAACAGACATAAAGAGAATTGATCAGCCATGGAGATTGTGTATGTGAGAGAGAGAAGAGGCGGAGGAAGGTTTGAGAAACAAAATCAATAGTTCAAGAGAAGGGTGTGGTGGTAGTGAAAAAGAAGAAACTAACAAGTGAAAGCAAAGGAATAGAAAATGAAGTGGTGGACACTGGACGAATATGGAGGATGTGGTCATGGGGTTGAAAATTCTTTACAATCCATTTTCACATATTAAATATTCTATCAACCTTATACTGTACAACTGTAATACTGACATAATTAATCTATTAATTGCACTTTTTATCATATCATAAAAATAGCATCCAAAGTTTAAGAGATATATGTATTCATGAGTTTGTACCTAAACTTTCAGAATATAGACTATTTTTCTATTACTCTTCTCACCAGAAAAAGAACGCTACAGTAATAGAAAACTCAATAAAATTTATATTTATTTTTAAGCTGCAATGTGATTAGTTAAATGATGGGTCTTTGAGCTGTTTGCATTGAGTCAAAGACTAAGCGCTAAGCGAATCTATATGACAAGCAGGTTTATTTGGCCTTACTAACTTTCCAGGTATTTAAAACTGTTTTTTGCTGTTCAGTTTAGCTTTTCCATTATTCTTCTCATAGAAGAGAGTGCTTTCTTCGCTAGTTATAACAAACTTTCCTAAGAAATGAGGTTCGATCTAGGATTTTACAATATACGAATGTGAAATATATCCTTGTGTATATAATTTTTATTACCATTGTTGATTAAAATACTGAAATTGACACGAAAAATATGGTAGAGTAGGTATTTATATAAAATATTCAGCGTATTCTTATAAGGTAGTAGAGTATCATGAATTCTAGCTAATCTGATAAATGAAAAATCAAAAGCGTGATTCAAAGGTATTATTAACAATAAAGCAATTGTGCGGCAAAAGGCGACCTGGGTCCATTCACAAAAGGCGACTGGGTCCATTATATAAAACTGATTGACTGTGGTATTTTAAGTGCGTTTCCTCATAAAACGACCTAGGTCCATTCCTCCTGGCGACGACCTGGGTCCATTTATATAATGGTGGTAATATTGATGGCGACGAAAAGGCGAGTCTTGAAAAATTTAAGGCAATTTAACAAAAAACGACCTAGGTGATTTATTCTTCTGAAAAACGACTGGTCATTCTGCAGGCTGTGCTAATGCTGTATCCGCTAAAGGCAAAACTTAAAATCTCCGAAACATGATTTAAACAACAATTATTCCTCTGAGCATTCAGATTATTCATTAAAATGAAACAAGTCTTAAATATTTCTAAGCAAAACAAGCCACTTTGATGAGCTCAAGGCCAAATACACGTCTCTGAAATGCTTTCATTGATACATTCATTAAATACTGGCATTGGAGTAAATATATAAGTTTTGGAATCACTTCGGCAGAATATGATAAAATATTTAAGTCGTCTCTTTCATAAGAACAACTGAGTGCGAATTTAGTCCAATTGGTCGTCTTATTAACTTGATAATGTCAATTACTTATGTGGATGACTCCAGCACAAGTTTGCAGAACCCCTTATACTGAACGTACCATGTCTAATTGTTCTCCTTCGTGGATCAATTCTCTCTATGAGATGATCCTTTTAGGTAAGAAAAAGATGAAAATTTTATCCTTCTCTCTAATTCTTTAAATAATTAATTTGTTGATGGAGGTTCATGACATTTGGTAAATTGTTTGCAAATTGACGAAGGACATATAATTTGAGACCCGCTCAGTAAAGCCAGTCCATAGGATTTAAACTTTTGAAACTTGATAAATCGGCTATTAAAACAGAATATTTTATCATATAAAGTATGAAACTTTTAATTTTATATCCATTTATATGGTTCTTTGAGATGAAAAGCTAATATAAAGTCAATTCATGACTAACCAATTTGATGTTAATAATGAGTTTAGTTCTTATTAAAATTGATATCAAATTAAATTAAAAATAATATAGCAAATTACAAATTTTTGGGTGTGAATAATTATAGATAAGTAAATTATCAATTATTATGACATTTCAATTTAAATTAGATTTTGGCTAGTTAAATGATATTTGATGAAAAAATTTATTCAAAAAAGGAAGTTGAATGCTATAATAAATTATCTCAATTAAATTAAAAATATTTTATTTTTATTCAATTCTGATAGAAAAGAATCTAAATTCGAAAAAAGAAAAATTTAAAATTTTATATTAATATCATTGGAGTTAGTGAACTTATAGGTGAAATATTTTACATTTCATATATTCAAGTCAAGTTTTTGTACACATTTTCAAATATTGAGTTGGGTTGTGGAGCTATAAAATAGAATATTTCATGGAATGTAAGCCTATTTTATGGAAAAAAGAATCCATTATAAAGAAAGTAAGTGGGTCTTCTTCAAACTATGTATAAAATAATGCATGAGGACAGAATCAATACAAATAAAATTTGTGGATACATCTTGAGACTTAGTAAGGATTAGAAATTTTACTTACGGATATATTCTTCTTTAACTGTGAGCTTTGAAGTGTAAATATACTTATTAACTAGTATATGTGCATTTTTCAAATTTTTATTTTTTTCTCATGAATATTATATCTTAATTCGTATCCTACTTTTATTATCGTTTTAAAACACCTTTATCTCTGTTAATTCTAGCCGAATGATGGTGATGTAACTCAGGTCTGATGTACTTGGCTCTTGCCATTATAGTTATTTCTGCACATGTAAATGAGTGGTGCGGAGAAAGAATCTTTGTAATGCCAATAAGCTATGAAGGTGTGTCTTCATGTATTTCTTCTTTCTCTCAGATTCAACATTGCCATTGCTTTACAGATGTGGCGGTATACAACGATAATGATTGTGTTTGGTGTAGAAAGTTAAAAAGAAGAAAAGAAAAATTTAAAACTGGTAGCAGATAGATATATCTTTACACTTTATAACAATGTCGTTTGATTGTGGCTTACGTGAAATTTCAAAACCGTACTATTCTAAAGCGTTAATCAACTTCGTTAATTGTCTTACTGGTCAAACTACGGTAACAACATACATACAACCTACATTGGTGAGTCATAAACGCTCATGTCTGGTGGGGACATCACTTATTCTTTCCTCTCTGTCTTCTTCCACTGAACTGTTCTGGGTTGGAACATTTCGTTTCCTTGTAAATAATAATGATGCAGTAAAACTTTGTTAAAGACGCTTCTTTTTTATCTGTGACATCACTCAACTCTGCTACTTTATTTTATCATTAATGATCTTCGACTCAACACTGCTGTTTAGCAATCATGGATTATAAGCTAATGAATTGCCAGTTATACTTACCGTGGCGTTGTCTTGGTGGAACTGCATTTCATTGACCGAGGGCTATCGAACAACCGATCTGGCGTAGTGAACTGTCTCGACCTCGACACGACCTTGATCTGTGGGTTATTTATTTTAAATTCATGGGAAACCGGATGAACAATAGCCATGACTGCATCATCAAAGATTACATTTGGTCGGTGAAAAAAAAATTATGTAGAACATGGTGGTCCGATGAATTATTACTGAATATAATCTTTTAAGACCTCATTGGGATTTTAGGATGGTAGTGTGATCAGACCATTAACAGACCATTTGTTGTGATATTTACCAGTAATAAATTTTAGGTCTTTATTGAGATATTATTTTGTTTAGTCTTTGTTTGTATTAGCTGATCTATGTTTTATAGTAAATGTATTTATTTGCAGAGATAGACCATTTGATTGAGACTGATACTTCGAAATGAATTAGTTCCCCAGAGATCTTCGAAGGCAAAATCACCATAATATATTTGATAACATAGTTACCATTGAGTTGAGCAGTATTGATAATTGTCTTTTCTTTCAACACGGGGCCAGTATTCATTTCCACTTTTTGTAAAAAAGGTGTCGACTTTGGATACGAAAATTCTATTTGATGTGATTCAGGATAATAAACTAGACATTTAATCGTTAAGCTGCGGTTTTTATATATGAGTGCATACTGTTTCTCAAAGTTCAGAGCATTTGATCAATGTTTCAAAGTTGAAGTGTAATCAATACCATAGACATTGATATTTTCATCGTGCTGTATGGTATTGTTGACCCACATTAGGGTCCATATTTTGTTCTTTCGTTGTACCTTCACTGGTGCTTTGGTATTGACTCCGGTATGATTAAGCAGGCAAAACTTCTTTTGTTTGACAGTTGAGATGGTTCAGCTTTGATGATTCAGATATTGATGAAATCAGAAGATAAGATTTACGGTTTTAAATGCATTCGTTATGAATGTGGTAAAGTGGTCTTGAGATGTAAATTTAATTTCTTAATGAAATAGAATTGTGGAAAGAATTGTGGTATCAGTTTGATATTTGTGGTAAGCGAAACTAGTGAGTGTTGAAAAATACTGCGGAGGGGTGGGGCGGAAGTAGAATGAGATAAGTTACTATTTAAAAGAACTTGAAAATGTGAAGGGATGCAAGTCTGATGAGCCTTGCAGAATGTTTGAGAAGATGTGTGTGAGAGAAAGTAAGATCGAGACAGCCGTTTTCCTTGAGGCTACAGTTAGAAAGTATATTCAGGAATCGATTGGATATTTCATATATGTTCAATATAAAATGACAATACATTGGTTAAATTCAGTTATTATGGTCTGGTAAAAACGTACATAATTCTAAGTGAAATGGTTTTGATGAAATAACTGATAAGGTGAAATATATTTCAATGCAATTATTGATCTGAAAGAGATAACCGAAGCGAAACAAAGTGAAGTATATCAACAATATGTTTATTTCAATCTGTTTGATGATGAATAGAAGTAATTTTCAAATGAATTCGTTGGTGAAATAATCTGAATTCCCTTGGTGGTTTGTTGCTGATACTCTTTTGATGTATTAAGTTTTGACATTAAACATCAGATTTTGACTTAATGAAATATCAAATTAAACGGCTAAAATCATCTAGATTGTGGGTAATAGGCTGTGGTGGGGCCAGGTATATTCTCAGTTACCGTAATTATAGTTTGAACGGAACAAAATACAACGCCTGGTTACTCAATTGACAGCATGGCAAGAATTATGAAATTGAATTTTCTTCAGACTGACTTGCATGAGTTGGTTGTTTCATGAACAGGTGCCTAATCTGTTGATTTGTCTTGACTTTTGTATAGCAGACAGGTGCATTTCTGAAGATTTGACAATTATTAAATTAAAAATTTTATCTTGAAACAATATACAAAACCTTGGGTTCAAAGTATTCAATGACAACGAAACATAGTAATTAAATTTGAGACATATGATTAATCTTTATGTAAATCATTTTCTTGAATCAACATCATGATATAGCAGCTTCAGTTAACAAACACACAAATCTATTTATTGATGTGATTTGGTTGTCATCCTCAAACATGAGATCTTGACCAATCTCGGGATTTGCCTTTAAGTTGTGAGTTGATAATTCGATATGACATTTAGAACATTTCAGAAGAATACTGAAGTCGCAAGGAAGCTAAGAAATGAGAGATGGCAAAGTGTAAGAACAAAAACATTAAACGGTGTATTGTAGTACACAGATGGCAGGATGATAAGCCATATTGCGGCAGCATCCTCAGCATAATAACATTCCCAATTAGTTCAGGAAGGCGGCCTCTAAAATTGTTAAGACACCTTACTGGTATCACTAAAATTTCTACCTTGGTGCAGGGCAATGAAAGATTGAACCTATTTTATCATTGACCAGAGATAAAACAATGGGACCAGATGAAATTTGCTGAATCATTAATTCGTCTTAAAACCAATTCTTCCACAATTGATATTATGTTTAAAATCCTCAATATTTTCCATGATGCGTTGTTTTGCGAAATGAATCTTTTTATCAAGTTGCAGGACATATGATGCATGATATCACTATAATTTGCGCTGCTGATAAATCCTTTGGTTGATGATGAAATTCTGATCATCTGATAAATTATTTCTGTTAGTGTTTATCGTTCATGTCGGAAGAATCAGACCAGTCATCATGCATAATAAAATCACCCTAGCTCAAACATAAACCGTGTATGCTATAGTTTGAAAAATATTAACCATCATAGATCCTTTTTTAATTATGGATTTAAGTTGATCCATTAGCGAGGCTGATGAACATAATTCGTGGTTGGAGGAGTTGCTTTGGGTTTCTGATCGTCGGTTGTTATTGTTTTACTGGTGATTGTATCATTAAACTGAAAGTTATTTTCACCATCGACAATGACTCAGATTTGATCAGTAGTTCTTTAGATGTTGAAAACAACGGTACTAAGAAAGTGATTCATTCTCTACTGGACTACAGTTGTACTAATAAAACCTTAAACGTTTCCTTTGGTTGAAATGAACAAACCACAGTGTGATCGTTGATTGGGCCAAGCTGGATGGATTAGATAATAACACCATTAACCGATATAAGCCAAATGTTGTGTTTCAAAGAAAAATTTTCAGAAGCATGAATGTATCTTTTATATCTTGATATGGTTACATTAATGCATACGTAGGAGTTACCAAACAATACCAACAGTAAATTCATTCGATGACTAATGCTACCGGTCATTTCCATTACGAACCTGATGTTAACTTTAACATGGTAGCACGTTTGATTTGAACATTTATGGTCGTTGCTTTGATTCATTCAGCCCAATCATGTACAAGACATGCAATATCATTTTTAGATGATATCGGTCATATCTCAAGTGTATTTTATATCATAAATTATTATATATCATATCAATCATGTAAATGATAAAATTAACCATGGCCGCGTTATATTATCTAATTAGTTAGAATTGACGACATAACTTCCTGATGCGGTATTATGAAATATCGTTGCGAGGCACGAGGAAGAAATAAATGTGACAATATACAAGAGATTTAAGGAGGTCGTCAGGTTGTAAATGTAAGCTAATTATTTGATACTGATATAAATGTAAACGATAATAAAAATGATGGAATAAAATTAACGTCACTGACATGAATTTGAAATTTATTATATTGGAAAATATTGTTTAAAGTGGAAAATCTATTAAAAAAAGGTTATTTACTAGTTATTTAAATATTTTCATAAACTGATATATTCAATCGCTTAATAGATCGCTTACGTTCTCTAAAACTATCTACTTTTTTGCTTGGCTCATTATTACATTGCCATTGTGTAATAATTGATCCAAATCCTTCTCCTAATTTCTGAATGGTATTTCTTATACTAAGTTGTTTCCTTCGGCCAGATAGGATTAAGTCTGAAATGAAAAATTACTTATTTTCTTAAATAAATTTCTAAATATATATAAAGAAGAAACCTAAATATCTATTGAGTTTTGAGTTCATTAAAAAGAGCATTCCCTAATTGTGATGAGAGGTTTATCTTGTGGCTCTTGTGACAGTGACAACGATGTGCTTATGATAATGATCTAAGTGTAGATAAATAAAACTTAACGAAAAGGATACCTTTTCCCAAGTTTGGAAGCGTTTTAATTAAATTGCAAAAAGGTTTATAAGGCCTTTTGGCTGTATCTGCTGAATATAAGTAATTAGAAATTGGTTTTGAGTTATTTAATTCCATATCCTAAATAGTAAATGTCGAATGAACTAATAATTATTAAATTATTTTAACATAAAGTAATATTAATATTTTAGGTATATATTTTATTTAATAATATATTTATTTACTTTTAAGTTTCATATAATCTTTAGTTTAAGTAATTTTAATTAACAATATCTCCTATTAATAAACTTTTTTACATAAGATTCAAAATAATTTCAAATTAATTTATTTATTTTGTGTTGTTTCTATTTATTATAAAAAGTACTTTAATAACAATAAGGTCTAATGAATTGTAAAATATTTAAACTATTTTTTAAACATTAAAATTATTTTAAAATATATACTACATTATTTAATGTCATATTTTCTGTTAGTACAAAATTTTGAGTCAATTTTCTTGACCTTATAGAGGTCTAAAATTATTATAGTAAAAGTAGATGTAGTTTGCTTTTGTTGAAAAACTAGGAGTTTTGTGACCATTTCTCAAGAATTTGAAATATTAATTCTTCCCACAAACTGCTCAATGATCATATTTAACAAATATTTTGACTAAGATTGATTGTTATAGTAAAAAAAAGAAGAAGTTGAATACTGAAACCCAAATAGAAATAATCAAATGCATTCTGAAAATTATGAACATATTTAGTTGGTTCAATTGATACAAAATCACTGGAGTATTGCAAGTTCTTAAATTTTCCTTTTGAGAAGAATCATATGTATGTAATGTTACCATGAATAGAGTTAAGTGAAGAAGAAGCAGAACCAAATTTGGATGGCCGATCAAACCAGAAAGACTATCATACAGTTGAACAAGGAAAGGTTCCTTTGATTACATTCAATCATGTTTGATTTGATTCCCAAACTAAGCCCTATCTACGAAATGTTATCATGGCCCCAAATGTTAGAATCGCAGACACGAGAAAACAGTCAATAAATAACAAAATCGTTCATATCAAATGCTGTAGCACTCCTTGGAAAGGAAAAAATAGTGAATTGGGTGCAGAAAGTAAAATACTAAGAGAGTAGTGGCAAATGTCTGATAGAAATAAGATAAAATTGATATTGATATGCCCATTTATATACTTTCAACTAAGTGACTAAATCAACTTTCGATTTATCTTGTTTCTATCAACGATCTAAAAAAGATTTGTCTGTCCAAAATATCATTTCATTTTTTTTAAAAAAAAAATAGCTTTCTTTTGAAAAAGCTATAGAAATTTGACTGAAAATTTAAATTATTATTAGTATTTTTAACTCAAGCTACACTCCTTAAATTCAAATTCGACTAGCTAACAAATAAAAAAAAATGAAAACTACTCAAACAGTTTTTTAGTATATGACACAACACATGAATATACTTTTGAGATAACTAATACTCTTAAACTTTGTCATTCTTTTCTTTTTTAATTCTCCTTGTATACACACTTACTTACTGTGGTGGAACATAAGATATCGAGAAGTAAATAAAGCCATTCTTGATGAAAAGTGGAAAAAAAAAAATTGGAGAAAAAAGCAGGGTCTGGGCAAGCTTTTACTATCGAATCCACAAGCAAGAAGATGACATGGCAAACCATAAATGTCAGTCAAGAGAAAAACGTGATAAATAAAATATTATGCCAGAATTAGAATTAAATTTTAAGCTTCTAATTATTATTTTTAAATTTTTTCCCTTAATTGAGATGAGAAAATGGAGATTCAAAAATTCATTATTTAACCTGATTTCAACGAACGACTGAAATAACTATCCAAGAATCATTGTATGTATTTTTGGTAATCTAAAGTGTTATATCTTGCTACAGTGACAGGTGAAGCCTCAAAATTTTATCATTAAAACATAATCGATGTGAAGCACTAATTTTTCATCTCATCGTATTATCAGATATATGAATGAAATAGTAATATTTAATTTGGTGTTGCGAGGATAAAACCATGTCTCAAGGTGAGATAATCAGCTTTTGCAGAAAGGGCGAAAAAAGCCGCCTGAAAAAAATATTTCTATTCATCGAAACAAGTCATTAATTAAGCAGCAACATAATGTGTTCTATTAATTTTTAAGTATATTATTAGTTTAAAACTGAAGAGATTAATTACTCACAGTCATAAATGATTGATGTTTCAATGCCGTTCTTTTAAATCTTCCAGATATTTGTTTGTCTCATTCATTGGTGTATTCTAGTTTAAAAATTACTAACAGATATTCTTCAAAAGCAAGGCTGAATGTGTAAAAAGTCATTAGTCTAGCTTTGTGCTGAAAGAAAATTAACAAGAAAACCACCATTCATTAAATTCTCTTCAACTGAATTTAATCTTAGGTCATGTATTCAATCTAATACACGTATAGTTTCTCATTATATTCCAAAGGCGTCCCGATCAAAAATGGGGACAAATAACAAAATATCAAGTAGACAATTTCAAACACCTAAAGTGGAAGTCACACTATAAGTTCATTAAATGACCATATACAGACCTAATCAATTATAAATATATTATTTCTTCAGTTATATATTTAATACTTTATGTATTATTTATATACTTTTATTATTTAGGACTATGTTTATTTAGCCTAAAATTTGAATATAATCAAGATAATATAATAAAGAGGATTTGCGTGAATAGATTATGTATAAATAACTAATTTTCTGTGGCATTATATATAAATTATAATATCAATTGAGACTCATTGTTCAATTGGTAACATCCCTTATTGCTTTTTTAATTTGCATTTTTAGGAACATCATTCAATTGAATATCTAAAGGGGTCTTGACATACCGTTGGCAACTTGGTACTCAGTTGTTCAAGTTTCTTTCTCCCCAGCTTTCCAGCATTCTCATCGTATTAATTAACAATATATTAATAAAAATTGTAGACTCATTGAATAAATATTCATTACTCAAGGAAAAATTTCGGATGAAATAATTCTTGTAACACAATTGGGGTGCTAACGTCCAAACCACGAAATCCTCTTTCGACTTTCTTTTCTGATAAAAATTGTTTATCCATTCAACTTTATTCTATTGTGATATTAGAACTTTAAAATCTTAATCATGTAAGGTTGCAGAAGTGATGGGGTTGCATAAAATTAGACCAAAATTAATTGAAAATTGCCAAATGTAGAATTCAAAGTAAAATTTAGAATTACTTACTGATTTACAAGTCTGCTGCCTCACTGTTATTAAATACATAGAATTCGCTAAATATGTATAAACAACCATCCAATATAATTAATGAGAGATCTAAAAGTATACCTTTTGATTCTGAACGCAGAATGGATCACAATAAAATTATGTCTGTTCATTTGATTTAGGACAGATAACCTCAGAAAAATCCTCATTCTTCATACCCCTTGGTCGGAGGATAATCATAATTAACAAAAATCTTCTTTGATCAAATTAAAAGATATTGTCGTTTTCTTGACTCATTTCTTGCATGCACATTTGGGAGGTTTCATATTTCTTATATGTTTATATTCTCATGCCCCTTTCCTTACCTTTTTTTTTAACCTGTTGGGTGTGTTTATATAAATAAGTCAACAAAAAATTTCATGATCTAAAGGTCAATTAAAATTATAATCATTTGAAACTCTGCTCAAAAATGATTAGATGGTCAGCGAATCATGTTTCAAATTCAACAAGTAAAATGTGAGTAAAAGTGGTGCTTAAAAAAACCTTTTAGGTTCTGTGAATATCTTCGTGGTGAATGAATCGTAAACACCTAGCCCTGCCCAAAGCCATAGTAGAACATACAATCTAGCATTTATATACAAGAATAAAATGTAGCCGATGGATCCAATGTTTGATATTAAAAAACCTTTCCCCACCAAAATTTTTGATCATTCCTTATTTTGAATCCACCATAAAGAAAGATATAGATATAATATGGCAAAAAGAAATAGAAAAAAAAAAAATTGTTCTACTTCTATCAGACGCCACTTTAGAAGTACAAGAATGAAGAAACTGCAATGGGATCTTTTTGGCCTGTCATCAATGTACGTAATATACTTTACAGATTATATTGATAAGTTTCAATAATTTCCTGTGTTTCCTAGGATTGTACCCGGATTAGGGAGGTTTACGACATGGGAGGTTTACGGCCAGTTGGTGGGTATGCAGATTTTAGATATAGAGGGTTGAGCAACGGCCAAAATTAGCGACATGAATCCCAAAAGCATCAATTCACCAAAATCATAATTCACCCAAATTTAAAAAAAAAAAATGAAAAAAGAAAAAATAAATGATAGGTGCAGAAATCAATTATTCCATTAAAATTTTGAACTTCTAAGGGAAGATGACTTTGCTTTGATGGAACTACAATTGAGCTTCTCTACCATCAATTCAAGGCATTTATTCCCACGTCTCTTAAACCACCATGCATGCACCATATTTTAGATACGTGAGTTAGTGGTATTTAGAAAATGTTAGGTTAGTGTGCTCTTTAATTTGGCAGAAATTAAAGTTGTTAGTAATTTGGGATGAAACTTACAGTGAAACAATTGGAAGTGGATATGATCACCAGAGCAAACAACGGGCTAGAGCCCATGTTGGTGTGTTTTCAATGAACAATGGATGTGCCATAGCAGCCATAATCTGCTGAGATGATTAATTAAACTTTTCTATCAGGAGTAAGAGACTTGAATATATAGGACTCTTGCAGAAGCTGAGGAATCCACTTCTTTTTTCATTTATTTCGAACACATAACTTTGGTCTGTTTTATAAGACTAAAATAGAAAAAAAAAATCTATCTTCATCAAGCTTTTGCATAAAGCAAATATATAGATGTGATTGAAATTAATAAAAATTAAAAAGATAAAATAATACACTGATACATTAAAATGGTTAAGGTATGACATTTTATTTTTCTTAATTTTATAGTGTTGGTTGATTTTGAATTGAAATTCAGTAGCTGCACTTATTTTTATGAAATATGTATATAGTAGACGCATTATGTGGCTATGCTTAGTAATAACTAGTTTTTAGGTTGTGTCGTAAATAAATTTTATTATATAAAATTTTCTGTAAGAGTCTAGGTATTATTGTGCCATAGCTTTCAGAAATTATTTTTAAGAGTTTAATGAACTAGAATATTAATACTTATTTGAAAATCTGAGTTTTCTCTAATTAATCTTATTTATTATCTAATTTAATTTCTATTTCATTTGATTTCTCCTTATAAACTATACTATTCGTATCATGCATCAGCTCTGATCTTTGAAACATTGTCATCGGTTATTCCATATTGGAGACTATTGCAGTCATTGGTTTTCTTATTTTGACAGGTGTACTATCGTTTGTTTTTTGTTAGTTCAGATTAATCGATTCAGCAATCATTGATAATCGATTGCTAATTATTAGTAATCTAGGCCAAATCATTAAAATCTTGCCTGCAATATATGCCTCCTGTTACAATATTTCGATGGCAAATCATTGCCAAAGCTCTTATCTATTTCAGTTTCATTTCGATGATGCAATTATAAACAGGACTTGCTATTATTTGTGTTTTGTAAATATCTTTTAATAGTTGTTCTTGTTTTGTTCTTTATTTCCAAATTCACTGAAAGAAAGTGGTCATAAACAGATAAAATGAAGTTTTCAGGGCCTAGTACTTCGACCAAATTCTTTCAGCCGAGTTTAAACAGCCTTAAAAATATCCTTGAATCATCTTAAATAAAAGAGCCTTGCTATTAGTTAGTGGTTCAAAATTAATGTTCTTGTTTTCTTTAGTTAATCTCCATTTCATACAAATTATCAAAAAGAGTATTTTACTAAATACAGTGAGCTTCAATGAATAGCGGCACAGGACTGAAAAATCATTATTTAACAAATATTAATCGACGATGATTAATAAACTATTCATTGAAAGATACCTCAACAGTTCTATAATAAGAATTTCTGAAATAAAGGTGTTTGATCAAAAAAATGTAAGTGATTCCTTTTTCGTTTAGTAGTGGATTAGTCCTTTGATAATTCTTTCGATTTGATGATTACATGGTGATCCACTCCCCGTTGAACTTTTTGGGTATGCCAGTCTCTCTATTTCTTATAGACCCAGATATAACAATAACTTGTCAACTGAATGGTGTGAAAACAACGATGATCAAGTAGTACATAAATCGGCCCAACTATAAGTACAATAGTATTAGACATATCCTTCTGTATGGTTTGTATGATAGTAAAATGTTTTTGGTTATTATCTAATAAATTTATTATTTGTATTTACCATATTAGTTTCCTAATTGGGTTGATAAAAATATGTGAGGTTATCATTTAGTGCCATTAGATGCTGTGCCATTTAGCTGCGATGAGTGCAAGCTTTGGCTTTGAGCTTTTAAAATAAAATTTTAAATAGCATTTAGAAAATAGCCTGGGCATTTGGTCTGGAAGATGGTATGATTCTTTTTCGCTTGCAATTTGCAGAGAGGGTCCAGGTTCAATTCTGGAATGCCCCAATTTACTGTTTAAGCATGCATGTTTACACGGATACCAACAGCATCAATCATTCCCAGCTACTGTTTTACTGCACTTACTGATATGAAACTTCTTTATTTGATACAGGAAATAGGCAGGATAGTGAACATTTTATTTTATTTCTTTTGATATAAGGTACAATATTTTGTTCTTTATTTATATTGGTGTAATGACTTAACGATGACAATAATGTGTCATTTTATGATTTTAACATATATAAGTTTACGATATTCTGAGATTACAGAGGCACGACTGAACCCCAATTGAGTTTATGTGATATAATTATAAATTTTTAGTTTCTCTGTTGCTCGTAGGCAAAATACTAGCTTGGTGGTGATAATAATAAAATATTCATTATACTCATTTCAAAGATAAGCATTAGGCAACCTTATAGAATTTCTCTTCGGTTGTAATTTGGGATATTTACATTAGGAGCCTACATTTGAGATAGTTCTTGCGTTGTGGTATAGCCTCCCCATCAGGGAGATTACCCCAGGCGTGGCGATGTCTTTCCGTACTGCGCGAGTTTTTCAGCGGTCGTTTTGGCTGTCTTTAAAACTCCGTAATTCCACGGGCTTACCTTTTATTCGTTTAGTTCTCCTTTCGTACCTTGATAAGTTTCCACCTGGCTGTATGTAGCGCCAGTTTTTGAGTTTAATGAATATTTGAACTTAGAATTCTTGAAATGTTTTGTTGGTTGTTTGTGATTCCATTATTCTTATTATTGATAATACAAAAGTCGGTTGTTTATGCTTGCAAAATATTAGTAGTCTATCGTTTTGTCGGTGGGTAAATACAGCTACGTTCTTTGGTACATTCATATGGCAAAATTGTGAATTACTCTGATCATTCTGACATAGTTTCATTGTTGAGGTTCTGTCCGTGAAAATTAAACTTTTCACTACTAGACACTTGTAGCTTCTACGATTTAATACCATTTAAATAACAGAAAATATCATTCATACAGCAACCATTTCATTAAATGATTAATTGAGATGAAATTGAGGAGAGATTGATGATGAAGCCCAGAGCATTAAAGTATGAAATGTGATCGGAGGCAGGAAAGTACCATGGTCAAATAGAAATCTGAGCGTGAGAATGATATCGAGAGTGAGAGCTTAAGTTTTGTGAAAGAATGTTTTGATTGAAAAAGAGCATCTGCCAGTGGGAAGGCCCAGGAAGAAGCGGTGTACGTCTGAAAGAGCCTTTAAAGGTGCTAAAAGCTCTTGAATTTTATTACCAGCGTTTGTCGCGATAATGAGAACGTCATTTTCATTTTGGAAAGATATATACGCGTTTGCCGAACTAAGTTTTAATCAATTTGACTGAGGAACTTGAAGCAATAAACGCATATCATATTGAACAAAAGTAACACCAATGAAAAAATTGCAGGATTATGGTAACAAACCAGAATTCGGTCCACTGGCAGTGAATTTTGGTTAACAAGCAATTAAGTAAATCAATTGTTTAGTTTGTCACTTAGTTTGGTAAGTGACAAAAATGAAATATAAAAATTAAGAACATTCCTAACATGGGCACAATAACATTATACATATGAACGGTGGTGGGAAATAAACTCACTAGATTGAGTGTTGTAGAACAATGCATGATGAAGGATAAATAAAGTCATTATTTACCGGTGTGTATTGAAATTATTTAATGGTACTCGTTATTTATATTCAATGAGGATACCAGCAGGTAAAATTCTATTTATTTCTACATTTAGAGATTAAAACATTAGTGTTTATGTTTAAAATGCTTTATTTATAATAAATTAAACTAGTGACACTCCTTTTTTGTTAACTTTTATTTTATTTCGTATCTTTCTTTTAATGATATTTTACTAGGATTAATAAAAGGCAAAAATAGTGCTAAATTAGAAATGAAAATAAAAAAAAAAGCCAGAATATTATTTGCGTTTATATTTTAACATTTTTAGAAATTAAATTGTATTTATTTTTTATTCAACTAAAAAACATTAATATAAGGTATTATTAATAAAATTGATAAAAAATATTAAGGTTGTTATTGATTTAACATAAAGGTGCTTTAATTACTTTTTAGATTATAGGGACAATTGGCAAATTGTGAAACGATAGTGTTTTTTGTGTCTTTAGGATGAAGTTGAGGGTGTACAAGAACCTGTTACAGGAATGAAATTGCACAAAGAGTTGATCCATTGCCACCAATATACAACAATCAGGTCAGACCTTGGTTTTGCCCCGTTTTTACTAGGATCGTGGAATTTAACAGTTCATTTGAGATTTTGCTGAGAACAAAACAAGTTAGAAAGAATGACTACTTAACGTGGACATCTCTAAACAAATATAGTTTCAGTCTAGCTTTCTTTTTGATGAACCGTATGCAGTGAATAATATTGAACTGAAGGCCTCATTCTAACACGACCTCTACTCAGCTCACTGTAGCATTCTGTTCAAATTAGGATATCTCCATTGTTGAAGGTCTTTGCGGTAAGCCAATCGAACAATGAAATCCAATCCTAATCTGTTGGTTCCTTGCTGTCTCATTGGCATATATCAGCGCCGTTGCGATAAATCCCGTTTCGTTGTGGCGGTTCAGGTCGCTTCGTTCGCTTGTCAACGATAACTCAACTGCGATAAAACGAGGTTATCTTTTGCGGCATGATAGAATCCGTTGACAAGGTGAATATTTAACATAAGGATGTGGTAAACAGTGCGTGGCTGCCATAGAAGATGCCTGGGTCTTTTTATGACCCCCTCTTATGGTATGTTGGTTTCAAAAAAATATAAAGAAGAAGGAGAGAGAAAAACAGGGGTGAAAAAATTAGGAAATATAAATTCTTTGACCAACCAAATAATGGAACCGTTAATTTTTTTTATATTTTCCGCCCTTTGCTAACCCTAACGCTCTTGCCTTGCTGATCAAAGTTTTGTTCTTTTATTAATTTGGCGGCTGCCGCAGGATTGTTCTAAATTTGGTCGTTAATGATTTTAACTTATTTGGTTCGTTCGTTCTTTGCAACACATTCTTTAATATTACGCTGATGAGTGGCTTGCGATTTAACAATTTTATTTGAAAAACTTTTAGAATTGTTATGGTATTTACATTACATGACTCAATTAACTCACTTAAACTTTATATCTTTTCTTTATCATAATCGTTCCTGAGTCACCGTTAGGTAGTAAAGGCTGGCAGGATTCTTCGATTGTGCAGCTGTCAGTGGTAATCCATTTATTTCCGAAATATTATTATGGACTTTTGTCCTATTTTGTGCATTTTTTTTTTCGAGTTAGACATCCGTTCAGATGTTTTCCAAACTCAATGGTTAGATATTATGGAAAACAGGCTACAAGTTGGAAGCTTGATGGCCCGTGCTGTTCTTTGCGGTTAATGAGGCTGATGCAACTGCCCCCCATATTCTGCACTTTTGGCAAATGCTAATTACAAGGCCTGACCAGAATTTAGTGTAAGAACATTTGTTTATGATTATCTGGTTTTCTTTCTTGTTTATATGATCTATCTTTTAACATCAGCTTTCATTTAATGTCCCAGAACTGGGGACAAGATGGTGGATATGAGGTCTGTGTTCCACCTCATGCGAAGGATCCTAGGTGCTGGTAGAAAAGCAGAATCGGATAACATAGCAATACGTAACTTCT